>OV816023.1:71687402-72041400 GCA_929113105.1 Agrypnus murinus | reverse complement strand
ACGTCATCACACCTGATGACGTCAGGTAGTAGGAGTGGGGATGGACTCAACTGTCGCCATACCTACTCTGCGAGACTGCATCTACATCTGAGCCTAGAAATCGAAGGAGAAGCGTAAAACTTACTCGTTTTGAAGAGCAGAGTGAAGACACACATTTGACCGCAAAAGACAAGCTCATAATTAATATATTTTATCCGGTAATTGATTCACTTTGTTCCAATTTAAGAACTAGAAAAACTGCTTACGAAACGGTGAATGATTATTTCAAATTTTTCACTGCTCTACCAGACATGGAATACGAAGAAATAAAAGAATGCTGGCAAAAGCTTGCAAACAAATATGATCAAGACATTTCTCCAGACAACTTAACGTCGGAATGTTTCCATTATAAACATCACCTTTGTGAAACACAAAAAAACGAGGTATTATTCATTCCGGACTTATACTTGCAATTAAAGAGAGAATTCCTTACTTCTACTTTTCCGAATATTGAAATCAGTCTGCGAATATTTCTAACACTGATGATCACCAATTGCGCTGGCGAGCGCTCATTTTCCCGATTAAAATTAATAAAATCTGATCATAGAAGTACAATGGCACAGTTCCGATTAAACTACCTAAGACTAATGAGCATAGAATCTGACCTATTAAAAACAATAGATTTTAATGAACTAATAGCCGATTTTTATGCAAAGAAATCACGAACAAAAGTTTTCTAAAGAAACTGTGTATATAATCGTTTATGATTACGTTATAAAAATAAAACTCTTTAAAAATTTGTGAATCTTGTTTTACTTTATAAAGCATCTGATAAAAATATTGAATATATCATAATTAACAATGGTAACATTGTGTCGTGATGTTACGACACGGCGACCAAAAATGCTTCTTGGGTATGGGGCCTCTAGCTATCGCGGGGCCTTGGGCCAGGGCCCTGCTGGCCCTTCCTTAAAGACGGCACTGGCATTACGTTGATATATTAAAGTCCTAGATATCCTAAATCCAATGGCAATTGTGAAGAACATTATGAAAAATGTAAAGATAGTGATACAGATTTTCGTTTAGCCTTGTTAAATTATCGTAACACACCAGTTGCTGGTCTAGAATATAGTCCTTCACAAATCTTAATGAGTAGAACTTTGAGATCAGACTTACCATGTTCTTTTGACGTGTTGAAGCCAAAAGTAGTTACAAATGTTATGCAAACTTAGGACAGCTCATAAGAGAGCAAATTTTGAACCGGGGAATAATGTGTTGATACAAAACCTACCTAGTAAAACTTGGTCTCCAGCGAATGTTATTAGGAATGAAAGTCCCAGATCATTTATTGTAAAAAGTGAAAATGGAAATTTACTGCAAAGAAACTCTTTTCACTTGAAACCCTCAGTGAATAAATGCATTGTTTCACTTCAAGATAATGATTACTATAATGTTGAAATTGCTCCAAAAAGCAATAACAAAATTTCAAAAACAGTTACAATAAATGATCAGGGACCTAAACAAACAATTTTAAAAGATAATAATCCAGTAGTAACTAGATCAGGTCGGATTACCAAAACCCTAACATATTTAAAAGATTATTGTTTTATTTCTTACAAAGTTTTCTTTATTAAAAAAATGGGGAATGTTGTGTAGTTGGTAACATCCTGGTTGAATAAAATGTTAGTTACTTACGATAGCATATAGACATAGTTGGCAACAGAAGCAGCGTTTTAAGATTAAGTGGATAAATGCATATTTAATGTATTTGTGTTAAAGTTAAAGAGAATTAAAATATAATTCAAGCATTATGACGTATCATTCATAACAGATGGTTGGTCTATCAGACCAGTTTCAATAAACAGTAAATAAAGGAACCACTTATTAAATGATTCTTTTTTGCTATCTAAACCGCCCAAAAAGCCACCATAGTACGTAATTACTTACTCTGTACGTATCAGTATGTACATAATCAGTACGTAATTACTCTGGCAGTAATTGCCGGGTCATTTCCATTTAGCAGAGCCTTCTGCAATCGGCCTCTAGCAATCTACGCCCTGGAGGGTTATGAGCCTACCGGATGCAGACCGGTCTGTACCTCTCGGTCTGGATGCTGATTTTTGTTTGCTAGATAAGCTTTGTCGTCAGAGCCACAAAACAATAGTGTTTAAGGAAGACTTTAGTGGATATGGTGATTTGTGAGCGTTTCGAGCATAACGTTTCGTACTAAGGCGTAAAACCTTTTCGTATTTATATTTATATATTTAGTATTTACCTGCTGACTTTGGATACTTTTTAAAATAAGATTCAAATCTAAAGTATTAAATTCACTACTTGATATACAGATATGAGCAGATAAAGAGGTGCAGGTAAACAACGCACCAAATAAGGAGTCATAAATTTTATTCCGCACGAAAAGAGAAGGGATCAGGTAGACTTTCATCGGCGACGTACAAAAGAGATCACCGTTAATGTTTGAATATCTGAAACTCTGGACGCCTGATGGATTTATGGATTTTTTTAACTAAGATTTAAACAGTTGACATCTGTACATATCTCAAGGATATAAAGATCTGAAAATCTAAGCACAATTCTAAAGCATTGAAGTATATCGCTTGTATCTCTAAACTTCGAAGTTTCTGAAAGTTTCAAACGTCAGACTTCAGTAGAGAGAATTAATAGAAAAAACCCTTATTTAGTTTAGTTATTTAGTTTAGTTTATAGTCTCAATAGTATTAGGCTTATCAATTTTAGATAATAATTCCAAGAGCTGTTATTTTTGTTTAATTTTGATAATAGTACAATTTAATTTGCATTAAGTAAATAAATTGATGCAATTTAGACAATTCTAAGACGATAGCCTTTATATACACAAGATAAGAAATATTATTACATTTACCGTTAAATTCATTTATTGGAAATAGGGTTTATGTGGGTATGCTTCATCTCTGGAATAAAGTAGTTTACGAAATCCCAGGCTTAAAAAGTTATTTTTCTACAATAACATTTAATTTTATTACAATAAGAGGTCGTAAAGATTACTAACACAGAAGTAACGTATACAACAATAGTTTTAGGTATTTCCAAGTAAATTTGTTGTCGGAAGAACGGACAGGACTGTTTACTATAATCTGGAAAACGCTACTAAAGTGGTGTTTTTACCCTATCCCACTCTTAGTCTGGCCTTATATTTCAACAGCCTCATTAACACTAATTAATGAATTTAGTAAATCCCACAGAAATTCATTTCCTACTAAATAATTAGTATAAATGCATATTTCTAGTTGATAGTTGATTATTTCTACAAAACATTTGCTTCCTGATACCTACTCATTTTAATCAAAACCGTCATCACAATTTAAAAAAAGGAAATTAAAGAATCAACTGTAACAAAGAAATCTTAAATTAAAATGCAAAATCTATTTATTACTTTCAGTAAAGAATCTATCAGTTCATTTAAAAAAGGACAACCAAGTTTCCGACAGATCGATAATTTCAAATTAAAATGCTTAATAACGGTACTCTATCGATTTGTATAAATTTGTGGGTAGTTACCAGGAAGCTTTTTTTTTCAATATTAAAATAGGATTTTTCCTCTCGAACCTAATGGTTTATTCATTAACGCAAGGTTATTTCCAACAATAACAAACAGACACGATGAAATGGTATTTTAGTGAAGTTTCCTTGTCCTTTCTTCAAACAGAAAAAAACGCAATAGTGACGCCAAGCACTATCACTTACCAATAAACACAGTTGCGCCTAAAAAATCTTATTAAAAGACAAAAGGTGTGATGACTTGATGAGGATAGAGGATGCAATAAATTGAATGCCGCGGAAGCGTACAATAACTTGTGTGTATGTGCAAGTTCAGCAACACTTTTCTGTTGTTATTTTAGGTTTTAGCTTTTGTTTTATTTCATTCAGGCCCGGTTTCACCAACAACAAATAGCTACTTATTCATAGAATAACTTTAATCTCTAAATAAAATCCATGTTTTGGGTTTTACCAACACTGAATAGCACTATTCAATGGTTAAATCTACAAATAAGTTAACTGACGAAATATCTCCAGTTAAAATACTATTTAGAGATTCATAACCTCAAAGTGAAACCAATAAACCGTAATAAACAGTACGTTTGTCCCCGTATTTATATTAAATTCAGAGACAGTTACTACAAATTGCGAGCGTTAGAATAATTTAAATATTGTATATACAATACAATGCGATTCTAATAAAGTCTGAAACTATCGACATAAATCTTTTATTAAATGTTAAAAGAAATCCTGAAATACGCCAATTTTTATGTTAAACGGGATATATTTTAGTTGAATTGTTATTTTTAAATTGTGTTTTGTTTATGAATTATGGCAATAGTAAAGATTTTCTAAATGGAAACTCTTTTTTATGATGAATTTGGAAAGAGTATTATCAAATTTCGAAAATTGAAATTTTTGAGATACTCTCATGCTTTTAAAGTTTAAAAACAAAAATCAAATAACAACACTGTAAAAAATGGATGTGTATTTACATTGATAGCAATGTAAATATACATGAAATGGCCTGTAATTTTCAGCATCATGTAAAATCTCTGCAGTATTCATGTAAATTTACAGACTTCTGTAAAGTTACTAGTCTTATGTAAAATTCCAGTAATAATTAAGTAAGTCTACATTTAACAGAGAAGTTTTACTAACGCTGATTGTGAGTTTACAGAAATCCGACTCAGATACGTAAAATCACATAAAATGATTGATATATTACAGCAAATAATAATTTGTGATGAAATGAAAAAGAATATACATGCACCAAGCAATTTAGGTGGCTATAAAGTCTTGGCACTGATATGTAAACATTATTCCCAATTTTATAACAGGTTGCTTAATAAATAAATAACAATGGAATTTAACCATATAACAAAAAAACATTTTTGCCAAAAATAGTTTTTTTTAAATAAACATTTTTTGAGCTCTCCTTGTTGATACTTTTTTCGTGAGGCGGGTAGAAATTTACTTATTATCCCTTAAAAAAGAATTAAACCTTTTTGGCACCTTACCTTAATACCGCCATTATTCTCACCAATCGTATGCATTGCCGCCGTTACCCATTATGCACCACCATCGTCCGTGTAAATTCAGTGGTTTGCAATCAGTTCATTGCAACAACTTAAAAAAATAGTATAATATGTAAAGCATTCTTTATTGCCACCGTAAAATTACATTTGGAAAGGAATAACGCCAGTGATCCTAAAAATTCCCGGTAGGGTAGAGCATTGGTTAATAATATAATTTAACAATAATTATTTATCTCTAGATTACTCTACTGCCCTTTTATTGAGAGCCACTGCCATAAAGTGTGAGCGCTTAAATAAAGGTTAAAGGTTAAACTCGTTTTAATTATGTGGTTTGCTTGCACTTGCATTCTGTGCTTTTGTGTAATACAATAATACAAATCGTGTGTTAGTTTCGTTGAGCTCCACGCTTGTTTACTTTGAAGGTAAGTAGATTTTGCCTTGTCTTTATAAATTCCATCTTTTTATATCATTAGTAAAGGTTAAACGGTATTTTGAGGTTAAGGTGTCCAAGTAAAAAGAAAACGTAAATTTCGTACGTTTTTTACGTCCATTTTCGAATTAGAATTATTCGTAATTTATATAATAAACTATCTATTTGTGACCGAAATGTCTTACTCCTGTTCATTGTGCAACTTTAAAACCGGGTTCATTGCGAAATACAATTGTCATCAAGTTTTTCACAAGCACTTATCCAATGCCAGGTTAATTTGTGTTTATAAAGACTGCAAGCAGGTGTTTCATAAGTATATAAATTTTAAAATGCATTTGTTCCGGCATCAGCCTCAAAATTATCGTAAAGAAACGTCACGTGAGACATCGATTCAGTACCATTGTAATCAGAATGACTGCACATTTCAGTGTACCTTTTTAAAGGAATTACCAGCTCATATGTTCTTGCACATAAAAAGTGGTGTTCATGTTACATGTCCTCACACTAGTTGCACAAAGTCAATAACAATTTATAGGACAATTCCACAAATGAAATCACATATTTATAGAAAACATTTTTCGAGCAATTTTGATTATAACAAAGTTTATGGCAAAAAGCCTATAAGTTCAGTCAATGAAGTTGAAAGCACGTCTAGTAACGAGTTAAAAGATAATAATGTTGACAATAATAGCGAACAAAGTGATGATAACGACGAATTTTACAATAATAAATTGGAAAATAATTATTTACAAATTTTAGCAACTTTGTATTTAACATTACAAACGAAACATTTTCTCACAGATTCAGCCCTGCAAACTCTTATTGACGGTCTATCCAATATTAATGAAATTACAAATAGTTCCATTACAAAAAGAATGTGCGAACTTGGTTTAAATAATGATGCGACTAGTTTTGTCGCAGAAAATAACTTGTTTCAAATCTTTCACAAAAGTGGCATTGGCAAGTTGAGAACTGCATTTTGTAGAAAAAATTTTATAAGGAGCATTTTTCTTACATTGATCCTGTTTGCATATATTTGGAAAATAGCCATGATAACAAAGCACCAAAAATGTATTATGTTCCAATATTAGAGACAATAAAAGCACTGATGAAGAACCCACATGTATATGAACAATGGTGCAGTAGTAAAAATCTAAATTTAAGTAGTTCAAATGTATTGATGGGTATTAGTGACGGTAAAATTTTTCGAGATAATCCCTTTTTTATGGACAAGGGCGCTTTTCGCATAATATTATACCAGGACGCTTTTGAGGTGTGTAACCCGTTGGGCTCATCAAGAAAAATATACAAAGTAGTCGGTATTTACATGGTGTTGGGCAATATTCCGTCATTTAATAGATCCCGTGTGGATAATATTCAACTAGTTGCCTTATGTTTCGAATCAGATCTAAAGAAGTACGGATTTTCAAAAATTTTAGAGGTTTTAATTAAGGACCTTCATACATTAGAACGTGAAGGGGTGAATTTTGATGAAAGCATGGGGAACGTTAAAGGTTCAGTAATAGCCGTACTAGGTGACAATTTGGGCAGCCACCAAATTGGGGGCTACGTAGAAAATTTTTCACACAATCTGCACTTCTGTCGCTATTGTCATATAACAAAATTAAGCTTTGAAAATAATGGAAAATTATTAGATACTTCATTAAGAATAAAAGATAGTTACCAGCTCGATATCGACGTATGTGATATTATGTCCGATGGTGTACCTTCCCGAGGTATAAAATTTGATTCTATTCTAAATAAATTAGATCATTTTCATGTTTCATCGCCAGGTTTACCTCCATGTATCGCACACGATTTGTATGAAGGTGTAGTTCAATACGATCTAATGCTAGTGATAAATTATTTTGTGTCTAAAAAAGTTTTTACTTTCGATTCCCTTAATTTAAAGTTACAAAATGTTACATTTTGCAATGAACCGGCATATGAGAAAGTTCCGATTTTACAAAAACGACACAAATTGCCAGGAAGTGCTACTGAAAATTTAAGGCAGCTGCAAATTTTCCTATTTGCAGTATATGACATAATAGACACTGATGACCCTGTTTGGAAAATGTTATTAGTTTTGCGCAAGATTTCAAACTTTAATATGTGCTTTAAGATTTCAGTGGGTCAAGTGGCATTATTACGGTCATTATTATTTGAATATATGGACTTACGAATGACGCTATTTCCAAATGTAAATCTAAGACCGAAACATCATTACATTCAACATTATCCATATTTGTTTATCCAATTTGGACCACTGCGTCCACTTTGGACCCTTCGCTTTGAAAGTAAGCATAGGTATTTCAAAAACATTGTCAGGCACAGCCCTAATTATAAAAATATTTTGTTTTCGTTTTCTGAGAAACATCAACTGCTTCAAGCCCTGTTGCTGTCACAAAGTTTTACATTTAGTGATAATGTCATCTCCGATTCTGTTACCGTCTTCAGACCTGACGATTTTCCTGAGTATATATCACGTATAATTGCAAATCTATGTACATTTCACGAACCGTTTATTAGTGAAAACGTGACATTTAGAGGAGTACAATACAGGAAAGGAATGTTTGTATGCTATGGTCTCAATGAAAGTGATGGTCATTGCTGTTTATGTGAAATTATGTACATTTTAATTGATAAATTATATAAAGATCTTTTTTTTGTTGGGAGAGGACTCGAGGTTGTTGAAAATACTGACTTGGGGGTATTTGTTTCGATAAAGAAGCACCCTGAGACCGATGTCATTTGCTTAAAATTTTCTTCAATAACTCCTCATGAACCTTTACAGCATTTTGTAACACCAAGTGGATCACATTTTTTAATTTTAAATCAGCCCCGTTTATTGAATTGTAAGTTTTTAGACTAAAACTGAGCGTAACTCGGAATATAATCGTAATTTACAAGCTGGTCCATCCTGTAACTGTTCCGAGATTACTCGTTTCATCATGTTTGTGATGGCTGATCTTCGCGAAGTCTCAAATTTTTTAGGCAACTGCGGAACAGGTAATCTCGAAAATGGTATACAGGGTGTTTTGAAAAAGATGCCTTTCCCGTTAAAGGGCAATAGAGAAACATGTGTAGAGTAACATCTTACTAACAATTTCCTGAAATGCCCCTTTGAAATGACAACCCCCCTTACAAAAATAATAGGCAAGCCACTGCAACATAGTAGATAAATCTGTATGAAAAGAAAATTGTCTACTAATACATACTTTTAAAGGTCGTGGACAAAAGAGAACAATAAACTAACACAAAAGAACCCAAGCAGGTAGCGGAATATAATTCTCCGAAAAGTAATCAACACCACAAAAGCAGTACGTGCTTTTAAAAAGTTTTAGCTAAATATAATAAACAAGTCATTTTTACCATCTGTAAATAACTGTTAATGACTCATATCTTTGAGATTCGTAACTGCAGTATGCAGTTTGTCGTCAACTTTCTTTGTGTTAGGTGGTGGTGTAAACTTGAGTTTCGATTAATACACCTTTTAAATCAATAACTTGCATTAGGTAGTGTTAAGTGTTTGTTTTAGCGATAAGTAGTTTATTTAAGTGTATTTAGTTACTGTTTAAATTATGGCAGAACCTTATACACCTGCTGAATGGACGGAACTTATTATTTTATACGGCGAATGTCATCGCAATGGTGCGAGATCACCGGACTTGACTCCCCTCGATTTTTGTATTTGGGGGATATTTTAAAAGATTAGTGTACAGGACAGAAGTGGATACCGAGGAAGAGCTACGCGCACGCATTGAAATTGCCGCAGAACAAATTCGTGCAAATGCCGACATGTTTGTTAACATAAACGAATCTATCATACGTCGTGCGCGAGTGTGTGTGCAGACTAACGGCGACCTATTTGAACACATGTTATAAAATAATAAACTATAAAATATAATTAAATATATTTATAGTAATATGGAACTCAAAGTGAGAATAAAGTGTAATCTTTCAATAAATAAATGTCTCAAACACTTGAGATATTTATTTATTGAAAGATTACATGTTATAAAAGATTGTTTGCAAGTAAACGGTAAGTTTTACCCATTTTGTTAAAATCACAGTTGTGAAATAAAAAGCAGGCAATGGAATTTACATCACAATTAGGTCAATGAACGTATGTTAGATTTTATTTACTGACCTTAATAAATGATCAAGTCATCAAGGTAGTGAGTCACCCGGCAACTGCTGCTGAAATTCAATTCTGTTGTTTCTGTAAATTGATACGTACGTAGTGTAACAACCGGCGTTTCCAAATTACAGAGTTGATTTAATATTTTTGGAATTCTTTTAGTAAACACACAGTATAATAAAGAGATATTGCTTAGCGTATAAAATTATAACATTGCACAAAACTTATAAAAACATTTCATTGAACTCTGAGGTAAATGCACTAAAGTTATTTTCTTATTCTTTTTATTTAGTTCAATAAATAGAAATAGTAACGTCCTGGCTGCTCAATTTCCGGTATTAATCTAGCGTATTCAAAAACACCTAAATGTCGAATCAGTAAAATAAAATAAATTTAGATTATTATGCAACTTCAAAGTTCAGTGGAAATAAATATTAATTCTACTCACATTAATATATGGAAAATTAAATTGTAAAAAATATCAAACCTTTATTCTACTGAATGTGCAATTCAAAAATTTAGAAAAGAAGAAAGGCAGTCGCGAATAGAGTCTCATGGGGGACTGTCGAGGCCGAAACTCGACCGGCCTAATTTTCGGAATTACCGCGAAGTCAAGTTGCGCGAGGTGATTTGTTACCTGCCTCTAATAAAGGATTACAGTGTTAAGGAATAATTAAATAAAGGTAATGTAAATCATTTTATTTTACACTGTTATGTTTATTTTGTTCTGTTTGTATTTTATTTTAATATTGTTAAGGTATACTAAAATATTACTTCAATGTTGTTTTTTTTAGTGATATAATTGTACTGTTCTTGGTCTCACTGATTATTATAAATCCAGAAATATTCAATATTTGTGGGGAATATTTCTTTAACAAATTATCAAATGTTTTAAGTTAATAAACTACTAGTAAAGGTTTTCTGGTCTTTTATTATTTGAGAGGTGTGCGAATCCCTTCTACCGCTTTGTTACAGGACCCAACTGCAGGACGAGTCGGCCGTGGATAGATCCGTAGAGGAAGAAACCAGAGGGGCGCTACATTGGTAACAGGGTGGTCGTTACATTTGGTAGCAGCGGTGTAAGGCTGTAGGCTTGGGCGTTACAATTGGTGGCAGGGTGGTCGCCCAACAAGGGTGATCGTTACAATTGGTGGCAGGGTGGTCGCCCAACAAGGGTGATCGTTACAATTGGTGGCAGCGAAAACGAAAAGAAAATTGCGGCAAATACCCGGAATTTCTAGGAAAAGCCAAAGTCGAAGAGACGCGGAATTCGCCACGAGTCGTGTTAAGCAGTAAACATTTAGCGGAATCTGCTGAAGGGGTCAAGACAACGCGGATAAATTAACAGGTAAATATAACTTAAAAGGGCGCACACTCTCAATTTTTTTTAATTGCTAAATAACATGTATATTAAATATTGTTAAGGCTAAATAAAATAAGGAAATATTCCCTTAAGCTAGGATAATTGTCACTAAATTAGTGGAAAGGTAATATAAGAAAAATCTAGAATTAGATTTTGTTATACTTTTAAATCCTGCCTGGGGGTTCAACCGCTGGCGCTGGAGGTGTTCCTGGGGGACAAACACCAGGTCCTCCGCAACAAGGTATACAATTTCAGCCTGTCATTACAATGGGGATGATAGCAAATACGGTAGAAAGTTATAATGGTCGTACGAATCCAAAAGATTATTTTAATAAAATAGAGCAAAGAGCTTTTTTAGACAACTGGACGGACGAAATTAAGCTAAACATGGTAAAATATAGATTCACCGGAGATGCGTAGCAATTCCTGAAGAGCGATGATACCTTAAATGATTTAACTTATGAAGACTTTAAAAAGAAGATAATTGAAGAATTTTCAGCAGTGAAGGTACCAGGGGGTAACATGTTACGGTTAGGAAGATCTTTCCAACGCGTAGATGAAGAAGTTTCCAAATTTGCTATGAGGCTTAGAATTATAGGAAGCGAGATTTTAGCAGAAGATATGAGAAACGCTACGGGGTCTGAAAGAGACGGTTTGAAAAGGAAGAATAATCAATTACTTTTGACTCAGTTCCAAGTAGGACTAAGGAGGGAATTCCTGAGATATCTGGCTTCATTATTCGCTAGAACAGATGACCTTACGTTCGAGAAGGCTGTCGAAATAGCGAAAAAGGAAGAAATCGCCGTATCTATGCTTTCAAGGAGTAGCAATCAACAACTTATGGCTGTAAATGCTCATTATAATCACCGTTCTTTCAATAATAACAGGCAACAATACGAACCACGTAGAAATTTTAATTCGCAGTGGAAAAATAATGGAAATAGTTACCAAATGAGACGTGATACATCACGCGAACGACCTCAACGAAGATGGCAGCACTATGCAGAAAATGCGAATAATCGCACACAATATTCTCAAAGAGAATTTCTGAATCAGAATGGAAATAATGACAGAAGGCAATCGCAAGATAGGGACACAGAAAGAAAAAATTTCACCAGAAATAACAGCCCATATTATGGCCAACACTATTCTAATAATAACCCAAAGAAAGTTCATTTTTCACAAACATCAAGGAACAACCAACAGACTTTTAAGTCAGGTAGCTCCAATCAAAATTCACGTTATGCCCAAAGACGTACTTATCAGCAGGTAAATACGGTACATAACGAAAATTTAAACTACCGCAGTCCTTTGACAGTCCTCCGCAGTTGAGAGCCCAAACACAAGGACTGTACCAAGCATAAATACACCTAAATTTATTTGCGTGCCACATATCGAAATTTCAGACTTTACAGAAACACCTAGTGTAGTATATTTATTTGTATTTGGTAAATTAACTAATTTTTTAATCGATACAGGGTCATCGGTGTCAATACTTAAATCGCAGGCAATTGACCAAAATCTAGTTGAAAAGGTAGAAAATTTATTTTTAACCGGAATTACAGGTCACTACATGAATCCTTTAGGCACATGTACTGTAGACTTAGGTGTGACACAGGAACAAATTGATTGTCAGTTTAATTTTGTAGTATGTAATAATACTGTGGCATGTAATGCAGAGGGAATTTTAGGGCGAAATTTCATTTGTCAAAATTTAGCAATAATTGATTACGCACAAAATAGTTTACTTTTATGGGAATACGAAATACCTATTTTCTGTCAAAATGAAATTATTCCATCAGATTACGATTGGTTGGAACGAAAGGGCTCAAACAATATAAACGAAACTGATATAAGTTATAATGAAGATATCTACGAGACCAACCTGGAGCACAAAGCGTTTATCGAGGAAAATGCTTCTAAGTGGGTCGCGCAAAAGAATCACCAAAATTGTAATAAGAAATTGAATAATAACGAGAAGAAAGAAAAGACGACAAATTCTTCACATCAAAAATGCGAAAATATCTCGAACTTCTATAAAAACACCGACGAATCAAGAAAACCAATAATACATAATACTTACGAAGAGATAATTTCAAAAATGAATTGGAAAAAACAAGAAGAATTACTAAATCAGCAAGAATCTATTATCAGAAACGCGGAATTTAAAATTAACGTCATAATAAATGAACACGGAGACATCTCAGATGATGAAAAAGAGGTGAATAAACCCAACAAAAAGGATACAACGAAAGTTTAGCAAAATTGCAGGAAATGCACAACCTTGTAAACCCCGACCTACAACAACTACGTCAGGAAGTTAACATATGTAGCAGAACGATATGCAAAAACGCTGATACAAACACAATATGCTATGCGGAAAAGAAAAAGGATACAAATGGGTCACTGTACAACAGCGAAGAAATGCAAACACATCAAACAACGTCAAACGAGAACATCGCACACATGCCGGCAGAAAATAATTATAAGAACGAAGTAAAAGTTCGTTTAACAGAAGATGTTACTATTCCCCCTAAATCCGAAATAAATTGCGAAGCAAAAATAGACAAAAAACTTGACGGTACGATATGCATTGAACCTTATTCCACAGGAATAAATGGAGTATTCACAGCGAATGCAATTTGTAAAGATTACAACAGTATAATAGTTATGAAATAAATAAAGATTATTAAAAGTTTCACAGTTTTATTAAAATATACCTGACAATATTGTTTCGACAGCTATGCTGTCATTATCAAAGGTAATATAATTATAAACAAACACGTCGCTAAGGTAGATACAAAATAGGTAACTAGATAAAATAATAATAATAATAATAAAAATTAATAATAAAAATCATAATTAAACATCTAATACTTCCAGTAACGGAGAATTACTGAGCTCAAGTTGTTCATTCATTAAAGGTACCCTGAGTTTGTGTTTGTATATCTCAAAGGCTTCTAAAATGTCTAATTTGCGTTTGTTATTACAAAAATGTAGGAATTTAATATTATTTTGAGGAGTCATTGTGTGATTTTGTTCTAAAAGGTGTTTGGCGTAATTCGATTTTTCAGGATGTCTATTTTTGTAATGACGTACGTGTTCTTTATATCTTATGTCAAAATTTCGAAGTGTTTGTCCAATATATACCGAACTACAAAAAGAACAATTTAAACGGTAAATGCCCGATTTCATGATATCATGTGTTCTGTCTTTAGCATTAAATAAAAATGAAAAAGTGTTAGTGTTGGTTTTAAATGTTATTTTATAATTGTTGGTTTTTCTTAGTATATGTGCAATTTTTTCTGATATTTTGCCAAAATATGGTATAGATATGTAATTTGTGTCTTCTGTTTGATTGTCAATGGGATATATTCTTTTGATAGCTAACCTATAATCTTTTTGTTTAATTAAAGTGTCAATCATGTTCGGATTATAATGATTTGCATGTGCTAGTTGTTTAATGGTTGATATCTCTTTGCTAAAATCTGATTTTGTTAGTGGAATAGTTAAAGCTCTGTGTACTAATGATCTGTATGCTGCTATTTTATGTGTATTGTGGTGACAAGATTCATTTGGTATTGTTATGTCTGTTTGTGTTGGTTTTCTGTATATGGAAAATTCAAAAAGATTGTCTGCGTTAATCTTGATATTTAAGTCTAGAAAGTTTATAGCCCTGTTTTGTTCTGTTTCTAGTGTAAATTTTATATTAGGATGGATATTGTTTATAAGAATTAAAAATTCATTGATAACCTCAAAAGAACTGTCAAAACAAGCTAAAATGTCATCAACATAACGAAACCAGAAGATAATGTGTTTAGAGAGGTTTAATTCAAATATTCGATCTTCAAACTTGTCCATAAATATGTTAGCTAATAGAGGACTTAGAGAATTACCCATAGGTAAACCATCCTTTTGTAAATAAATTATGTTATTGAAAGTGAAATAATTTTGACTTATACAAAGATCAAATAATTGAATTAACTCTAACCTTTTAACTAATTCTATATTACTATTGATCAAGAAACTATCTAATAAAGGAATACATTCTTGTGGTGGTATTCTGGAGAACATGTTGCAAATATCAAAACTAACAAGTTTTGAATGTGGTGGAAGATGTATGTTTTGCAGCTTATCTACTAATTCTAATGAATTTCTAACAGAGTATTTCGATTTGTAACCTATCGTGTTAATAATCTGGTTCAGTTTTTTGGATCAAATGTGATGTTTAGGTATTTGTGGGTTTTTATTAATGATTTGTTGCTTTTCTAATTCTGAAAAGCAGATATTGCAGTTTTCTAAACCTTGTTTTATTTCTTTTTGGAATTTTGTGGTTGGGTTTTTGTTTAACGTTTCAAAATTTTCTTTATTAATAAATTCATTAACTTTTTGTATGTAAATATCTTTTGAAAGAATTACCAAAGTGCTACCCTTATCTGCTTTAACAGAAATTAGATTGTTCTCTGTGATTTTCTGTTTTATAGATTGAAGAAGTGATATGTTAGATGTGTTGTACATTTTGTCCTGTTTCAAAGACATCTCTTTTAACAAATTCGAAATTTGGAATTTTGCATAGTTATTATGATCTTTCTTAAGTATAGTTTCGCATTCAACGGCCAAAATTTCTTTAATTTTGTTGGTAAATTTTGGAAAAGGACAAAATTTGAAACCTTTGTTAAGAAATCGTGTTTCTCTGTCATTGAATGTTATATTCGACAAGTTTATGAAACGAGGATAAAAGTTTGCAGTGTTCTGACAATTATGGTTATTTTGTAGTGTACGTTTTTGTTGTACAAGTCGATGAAGTTTATTTTTCTGTGTGGTGTATTTTTTGAATTTAATGTGACTGACGGTTTCTCTAATGTCAAAATCTAAGATGTCAAATTGGATATTCTTTATCCTGAAAAATCGAATTACGCCAAACACCTTTTAGAACAAAATCACACAATGACTCCTCAAAATAATATTAAATTCCTACATTTTTGTAATAACAAACGCAAATTAGACATTTTAGAAGCCTTTGAGATATACAAACACAAACTCAGGGTACCTTTAATGAATGAACAACTTGAGCTCAGTAATTCTCCGTTACTGGAAGTATTAGATGTTTAATTATGATTTTTATTATTAATTTTTATTATTATTATTATTATTTTATCTAGTTACCTATTTTGTATCTACCTTAGCGACGTGTTTGTTTATAATTATATTACCTTTGATAATGACAGCATAGCTGTCGAAACAATATTGTCAGGTATATTTTAATAAAACTGTGAAACTTTTAATAATCTTTATTTATTTCATGATTATGGAGTTCCACAAAATAAGGCTGGAAACAATAAACAAGATTATTTCGTCTTCGTTAGAAGAACA
This sequence comes from Agrypnus murinus, assembly GCA_929113105.1. NCBI lineage: Eukaryota > Metazoa > Arthropoda > Insecta > Coleoptera > Elateridae > Agrypnus > Agrypnus murinus. Next base: position 72,025,042 of record OV816023.1, on the reverse strand, counting down.
AGCCAAGTTATACAAGAAACTTATGATCAAACACGGAATCGCAAGTCAGAATGTTTGGTTTAACCAAGAATGTCTGAAACGTCAGGTTATTCCTAACTACATAAACATCACTACCTGAACCAAGAATTCGATTACTGAAAAAGTGATTAGGAATGCCAAAAGAAGATGGCTCAAAGAAGAATCGAAGAAATGGTTTAGTATAAGAGACAATATGCACGTTTATATAAAGGTACTCTATACAGAACTTACTCATAAATTACACAATATCCAATTTGACATCTTAGATTTTGACATTAGAGAAACCGTCAGTCACATTAAATTCAAAAAATACACCACACAGAAAAATAAACTTCATCGACTTGTACAACAAAAACGTACACTACAAAATAACCATAATTGTCAGAACACTGCAAACTTTTATCCTCGTTTCATAAACTTGTCGAATATAACATTCAATGACAGAGAAACACGATTTCTTAACAAAGGTTTCAAATTTTGTCCTTTTCCAAAATTTACCAACAAAATTAAAGAAATTTTGGCCGTTGAATGCGAAACTATACTTAAGAAAGATCATAATAACTATGCAAAATTCCAAATTTCGAATTTGTTAAAAGAGATGTCTTTGAAACAGGACAAAATGTACAACACATCTAACATATCACTTCTTCAATCTATAAAACAGAAAATCACAGAGAACAATCTAATTTCTGTTAAAGCAGATAAGGGTAGCACTTTGGTAATTCTTTCAAAAGATATTTACATACAAAAAGTTAATGAATTTATTAATAAAGAAAATTTTGAAACGTTAAACAAAAACCCAACCACAAAATTCCAAAAAGAAATAAAACAAGGTTTAGAAAACTGCAATATCTGCTTTTCAGAATTAGAAAAGCAACAAATCATTAATAAAAACCCACAAATACCTAAACTGTATGGATTAGTGAAGACCCACAAACAGAATATGCCAATAAGACCAGTTGTATCATACATCAATGCACCTAATCACATTTGATCCAAAAAACTGAACCAGATTATTAACACGATAGGTTACAAATCGAAATACTCTGTTAGAAATTCATTAGAATTAGTAGATAAGCTGCAAAACATACATCTTCCACCACATTCAAAACTTGTTAGTTTTGATATTTGCAACATGTTCTCCAGAATACCACCACAAGAATGTATTCCTTTATTAGATAGTTTCTTGATCAATAGTAATATAGAATTAGTTAAAAGGTTAGAGTTAATTCAATTATTTGATCTTTGTATAAGTCAAAATTATTTCACTTTCAATAACATAATTTATTTACAAAAGGATGGTTTACCTATGGGTAATTCTCTAAGTCCTCTATTAGCTAACATATTTATGGACAAGTTTGAAGATCGAATATTTGAATTAAACCTCTCTAAACACATTATCTTCTGGTTTCGTTATGTTGATGACATTTTAGCTTGTTTTGACAGTTCTTTTGAGGTTATCAATGAATTTTTAATTCTTATAAACAATATCCATCCTAATATAAAATTTACACTAGAAACAGAACAAAACAGGGCTATAAACTTTCTAGACTTAAATATCAAGATTAACGCAGACAATCTTTTTGAATTTTCCATATACAGAAAACCAACACAAACAGACATAACAATACCAAATGAATCTTGTCACCACAATACACATAAAATAGCAGCATACAGATCATTAGTACACAGAGCTTTAACTATTCCACTAACAAAATCAGATTTTAGCAAAGAGATATCAACCATTAAACAACTAGCACATGCAAATCATTATAATCCGAACATGATTGACACTTTAATTAAACAAAAAGATTATAGGTTAGCTATCAAAAGAATATATCCCATTGACAATCAAACAGAAGACACAAATTACATATCTATACCATATTTTGGCAAAATATCAGAAAAAATTGCACATATACTAAGAAAAACCAACAATTATAAAATAACATTTAAAACCAACACTAACACTTTTTCATTTTTATTTAATGCTAAAGACAGAACACATGATATCATGAAATCGGGCATTTACCGTTTAAATTGTTCTTTTTGTAGTTCGGTATATATTGGACAAACACTTCGAAATTTTGACATAAGATATAAAGAACACGTACGTCATTACAAAAATAAACATCCTGAAAAATCGAATTACGCCAAACACCTTTTAGAACAAAATCACACAATGACTCCTCAAAATAATATTAAATTCCTACATTTTTGTAATAACAAACGCAAATTAGACATTTTAGAAGCCTTTGAGATATACAAACACAAACTCAGGGTACCTTTAATGAATGAACAACTTGAGCTCAGTAATTCTCCGTTACTGGAAGTATTAGATGTTTAATTATGATTTTTATTATTAATTTTTATTATTATTATTATTATTTTATCTAGTTACCTATTTTGTATCTACCTTAGCGACGTGTTTGTTTATAATTATATTACCTTTGATAATGACAGCATAGCTGTCGAAACAATATTGTCAGGTATATTTTAATAAAACTGTGAAACTTTTAATAATCTTTATTTATTTCATGATTATGGAGTTCCACAAAATAAGGCTGGAAACAATAAACAAGTATAATAGTTAGATTAATTAATTTAAATAATTTTGAAACTACCTTAAAGGCGAACCATATAGTTGCTACAGCAGATATAACAGTAAAGGTTATAGAAGACCATACGAACAACTACAATTTTTGTGTTAACGTAATCAGCGAAGAAAACGAAAGATCCTTCTTACAGAAATTCAATCTCGGACACTTAGACGGATATGCTAGAGAACTATTATCTGAGTTGTTAATCAATTATAAGGATATATTTGATGAAGGAGAAGGAGTATTATCCAGTGCAAGTAAAATTCAACACGAGATAATTACGGAAAACGTACCACCAATTAATAAAAGACCCTACAGGGTACCACATCATCAAAAGGAAATTCTAAGGAAAGAATTAGATAGATTACTAAAAGCTAAAGTTATCAGAGTTTCAGACTCGCCATGGAATAGCCCAGTGGTACTAATAGTAAAGAAACTTTCAAACGGTGAAGATAAGGTACGACTGTGCATTGATTTCCGATCCCACAACCAAATAACAAGAAAAGATTCATGGCCTATACCAAATTTAAACGAAACCTTGGACCATTTTGGCAGTTCAACTTTATTTTCCGTATGTGACATTACGAGCGCATACCATCAAATAGAAATGAAAGAAAGTGACAAATGTAAAACAGCGTTTTCCACCTTAGACGGACATTGGGAATTCAATAAGTGACCGTTTGGTCTGGTCAACAGTCCATTTACTTTTCAGCGATTTATGACTTTCACTTTAGCCGGGCTAACAGGGGACACTTGCTTAGTCTATTTGGATGATATCATAATTCACAATTCAAAAGGACTTGAAGATCATATCCAAAAACTTAGCTTAGTGTTTGATCGATTAAGGAAGGCTAATATTAAATTGAAACCAAGTAAATGCAATTTTATCAAGAAGGAAGTCAAATACTTAGGGCACATCGTGTCACAAGATGGATTAAAACCTGATCCAGAGAAGTTAGTAGCAGTACAAAATTTTCCACTGCCCAACAACGTAAAGCAAATGAGAAGCTTTCTAGGTTCAGTTGGATGGTATAGAAGATTTATAAAAGATTTTTCGATTATTGCTGAACCACTAACCAACTTAACGAAGAAAAATGTTAAGTTCAAGTTAGACGGAAAATGCCTGCAAGCTATACGAAAACTGAAAGAGGCCATCACTTCTGAAGACGTACTTTGCTATCCGGAATATTCAAAGCCGTTTGTACTAGAAACGGATGCCTCAAAAACAGGAATAGCAGCAATTCTAAGTCGGGAACAAAATGGATTCTTAAAACCCATAGCATTTTTTTCAAAAAAGTTAAATAATTGCCAAAAGAATTACACAACATCCGAGCTAGAAATGTTAGCAGTAGTAGAGGGAATTAAACATTTTAGATGCTACCTATACGGAAGAAAGTTTACAATTATCACCGATCACCGTCCACTTAAATGGTTACTGTCACTTAACGATCCAACGTCAAAGCTGGCTAGATGGTCTTTACTACTATCCTCTTAACTAAACAGACTTAATAAACTACTAGTAAAGGTTTTCTGGTCTTTTATTATTTGAGAGGTGTGCGAATCCCTTCTACCGCTTTGTTACAAGACCCAACTGCAGGACGAGTCGGCCGTGGATAGATCCGTAGAGGAAGAAACCAGAGGGGCGCTACATTGGTAACTGGGTGGTCGTTACATTTGGTAGCAGCGGTGTAAGGCTGTAGGCTTGGGCGTTACAATTGGTGGCAGGGTGGTCGCCCAACAAGGGTGATCGTTACAATCAATCGTAGGTCAGTTTTTAATTTAGTAGTGCAGCTGTGAGATCATTGTTTGCTTTATCAGTATTTCAGTGTCAGAAGCTTACGAACAATCCATAGTCGACTCGTGACTTGTAAAAAATACGGAAAAATCCGAATTTTCTTTTATTTTTTATTTTTATTTTGTGAGTTTTGGGGTCTATATATGGTCACCTTTCACCCCCTTAAAGCATTGCATATTTTTCTGGAACACCCTGTATGATGGACCACTCTGTTCATAACTATATTCCTCATGTACAAAAACTAGTCGCAAAATTGAGATTATTTTATGGTCCACGCAACAACATTTAATATCAAATAATCGAATAATTTTTTTATTATGTTTTCTCGACTTGGTATACCTATAACCCGATGGCGCTTCTGATTATTTATATATTTTTAGCTTTTCATAAGTTTTTTCATCCCTCATAAGATGGATTACCTTTTTAAAGTATGGAGTAGTAATAGACAAAATAAGACTTTTGTCGTTTTAGAAAATGATGATGGCGATTTATACGTCAGGTTGGTTCTAAAAGGTTTGTTTTAATGAAACATTCACAAAAATAGTTTCAACTTTTGTTGTACCTACTTTCAGCTTCAGAGATATTAAAGTAGACGGTAGTAAACTGGTACTAGAATCTGATGGAACCTTGGTAGATGATGAAAGAGTGCTCAAAATGTTAACTAAAGAAACGTTCTTACTTCTAACGAAGAATGAAGTGTGGCAGCCTATTCACGAAAAGGCCGTGACATCATTGTCTACGTGTTCTACGGAAACTGTAGTAAGTTCTCCTACAACGTCATTGCGATCTGAATCTCCTCTGACTTCAAGCAATGATGAGCTGGGGGCTGGTACTGAAAGTCCAAGAGTTTCTCAAAATACTTGGGAGGAATTCGAAATTCCATTGAATCAAGTGAATCGCTCTGTTATAGAAGACTGCGAAGCCGGCAACAGAAACGTGGACTGTATTAACAAAATAGTGACGGTAACTGTGGATGCGGTCAGAGAAATTAAAAAATACGTCAGTACAAAAACGTTCAAGACATTAGCCAAAAAAATTGTCAACAAGTTCCCCAAACAATTCCAAGACATAGATGAAGATGGGATCATCATCGGAGATGGTTGCCAAACCCTTACTAGCAAACTGATTGATCGGAATAATTATCTAAACAGACCGCATAAAAGACCATCCAATTTTGTTCACACAGAAATTCCACCAAGTAAAAGAAAGAGTATCCTACGTGCCAAAGCAGGTGAGTTTTATATAAGTTATTCACATAAAATGTTTCAACTGGCAACCTCAGGTAGAAATTGAAGAGCCCGAAACGCTCAGGGATAAGAAAAAATACCTTAACGACGATAATGTGCTTGAAAATTTTTCTCTTAATGAGAACATGGTTAAGAACCTGCATGATACATATACTATGCAGAGGTTATTTTTGAATCCAAACCCAAAAATTGAGGAAATTGAAATGGAGTGGCCAGTGTTGCTCTTCAAAGAAGTGGCCTATTGGCATTTTCAGAAGTTAATGGCTTTAAACATTTCTGATCTTCAGACTATGTTCATTCAACGAGAGGGAAAAATTTTTCAATTGGGCATTCAAAGCAAATTTACTGCAGTGAAAACAATTCCTGATGATGAAAACGAAAAACATGAACAGTGTCTGCAAATAATTGCAGATTACTTTCACGAAGAAATTGAGTTGTTTGTAATGCAAGTGATGGAAGAGGTTGGTAATTCATTGGTCAAATAATATTTTTTAAAACGCCAGTTTATTTTCAGGGGGAAGACGTTCAGCCACGAATAAATTCACAGTGCATTGTAGTTAAAACGAGTAAATATAATAATAACCTCAATTTTTATAGTTTCTTCAATAAAATTGTGTCCTTTCAGATGCGGATCCGGACATTCAGTCAAGAAAATACTGCATTTTTTTTTTTAAAAAGGAGTTTTCTGGAGGCATTACAAATAGCAGTGGCTTTATATTACAACTTTAATGTTAGTTACCCTAAAGCTATTTCAAACACACTGGAATTTTTACAAAGATACATGCTTAAAATAAATCCGGATCAGGGATCTAAAAGTAACAAAAAAAATGTTAATAAAATCGCATCTCTAATGAACAAATTAAAGAATATTCGGCAAATAGAATAAAATTGTTTTAAGCTTCAATATTTAATACAAAAGTAACATGATTTCTTTGAAAAGGGACTTGGGCCCAGTCCCTTTTTATTGAAAATATATATAATTTAATATTAGGAGGATGTCTGATGTGGTTTAAGTTAAGTGTGTGTTCACATACGAAGTAGGTTACTTCTAGCTATACTTGATTTATGTTCTGTTATTTAATATATAATAAATTTATAAGCAATACTCAACTTTATAATTTCAACATCCCACAATTCTTCCTTGTGAAAACACTGGTATTAAAGGTAAATTCACATAATAGGAAAGATAACATACAAGGTACGTATGTAAGAATACAGTCTGAAATTGCTATTTTACCTAAGGAATCTGGAAAATTACATCCACAATGTATATATTCACATTTGTGATGTGTACATTTACATAAGTGAAATGTAGATTTTAGGGAACAGTACGTAGTATTTCCGACAAGAAATGTAATAATACATATGCTCCTGGCACCATTACATTAGCATGTAATTTTACACTGAAAATCATTGGTTACAAAGTTGCCAATGATTTTCTGTGTAATTTTACACAAGTGCTTTTTGCAGTGAATCAATAGTTCAAAGTTTTAATAAAGAAACTTTGTAAAGAACCGTCATAATTTTATCGCTAAGACAATTGCTACATAGCTACTTGATTCAAACAATCGTTTAATAGCAAGCCTAAAACAAAAACCCCATAAACAAATAGAACATAAACAAACGAAAATCAGGTTAAATTGTATTGGTGTCTACAAATGTGTTGGTGAAACAGTAATTTAGTTAACCTGAGATTAAATTTTATTCATAGAATAACTATTCATTGATATATTTAGCGTTGGTGAAACCGGGCCTCAGCATAGTAAATAGTTCAGTGCGCTATCGGAAGTTTGATAACTTTTATTATCTATCTATAATGTAAAGGACCTGCTGACGGCAATTCCACCGTAACGTTGTCTCGTCCAATCTACAACGTGCAACGCCTTCTCGATGACCGTGCCACGACAATCCAGTATTACTTTATAACTTGCCATACATACCCGTCAAACACGAGGGAGTAGTCGCGAACTGTTGCTGTCCAGCTCCAGCAGGACAGAGAACTGTAGGAGTTGCGTAGCTACTACTAGCTACAGGGGAAAAGCAGTTTTTATGGTTTCGAGTTTTTGTTTTAAACATTATTGTTTTTAGTTGGTTTTTATATTAAGTAGTGTGCGTGTTTATGTTCATCTGTCAAAGCAATCAGGAGGGAAATATTTTGATTGGTTTCTAAATATTATTTCTTTTGTGTAATTGGAGGAATTATAACAATGTTAATGTTCGATGTGTTTTCCTTTTATTTGTAATTTTACATTAAGTAAAACAAGTAATGAATAGTATACTGATCACTTTACAACTGTAACGGTATATTTTCTATCGGTTTCAAATACGTAGAATTTTATATTTATATTTACAAAAAGTTGGTTTTGCAAATTTGCATTCTTTTTAAAATATAAGTGTTTAACAAAAATGATAACTCGAGGCGTTCGCAGTTTTAGAGGAAAAATCAATACTTGCTTTTTAGTTGCTGTGCCCTGATTCGTTAAGCCAAAACACGCGACTCGTTGTTGATTGGGTACTTAGAAAAAATCAATATTTGTTCGTGAGTGAGACCTCGCTATTGGCTGATATTTCTACGCGGAAATAAAAATATGTTCCTACGCGTGAGATTGGGGTTGGAGCGTCGCGTCACTTACTTGCTTCCCGTTCAATCTTCGAGCTAGACCACCTCGGTCAGTTCTTCTAGTAATGAAGATCGATATTATCGAATTTTCGTTTTAGTTCAAATAATTAAAAATACAGTTCGGCTACAGTTTTAGTGTAATTATGTGCCCTGACCTCGGCAGGGTGCAGTTCTTATAAATTTTGTTATGTGGATTAATCAAAATGTGTTTGAGAAACTCTTCAGTTAAACTTTATGAAAAATTAGTGACTTGGGTCGATGTTCTCGATTTCCTGTTTGTTAGTGTGTTTTTAGAATTAATGGAAATTCTATACACAGTTTCGTACCGTACAGTTCACCTTTGTTAATGAGTGAAATTTTTGGAAGCAATTTATGCTTTACAAATCCCGTTTGAAAGGTTTGTCATTGCCGTTTCGTTAATAAACAACTAGGGTGGTTTTATCGTGCCGAACTATCAAAAACAATTACTTCTTGCTGTTTGTGCTCCAAGTTAGTACAGTTTTGGTTAATGAGAGTTTTATAGATTGATCTATAAATATAAAGACAGTTTCCAGTTCTCCTGTATTTAAAGTTAAGAATTAGTGCTTTGCGGGAGGAATTTAATAATAGCAACCGCTATTCGTGATTAAAATCATTTTATGTTTTTGAAAGACTTCATCTTTAAGCTGTGATTGTTTAATTTGCGCATTAATGAAAATGGTTTGTGGAATTATTTGGGCGTCCAGCCGTATTTGAGACAAATTTTATCCTTAGTCATGAAATAAATAAAGATTATTAAAAGTTTCACAGTTTTATTAAAATATACCTGACAATATTGTTTCGACAGCTATGCTGTCATTATCAAAGGTAATATAATTATAAACAAACACGTCGCTAAGGTAGATACAAAATAGGTAACTAGATAAAATAATAATAATAATAAAAATTAATAATAAAAATCATAATTAAACATCTAATACTTCCAGTAACGGAGAATTACTGAGCTCAAGTTGTTCATTCATTAAAGGTACCCTGAGTTTGTGTTTGTATATCTCAAAGGCTTCTAAAATGTCTAATTTTTAGTCTAATAATTAGTAAAAGGAATAAAACACAGTTTTATATCTAAGAATTATTTATTTGACTAACAAAATCAGATTTTAGCAAAGAGATATCAACCATTAAACAACTAGCACATGCAAATCATTATAATCCGAACATGATTGACACTTTAATTAAACAAAAAGATTATAGGTTAGCTATCAAAAGAATATATCCCATTGACAATCAAACAGAAGACACAAATTACATATCTATACCATATTTTGGCAAAATATCAGAAAAAATTGCACATATACTAAGAAAAACCAACAATTATAAAATAACATTTAAAACCAACACTAACACTTTTTCATTTTTATTTAATGCTAAAGACAGAACACATGATATCATGAAATCGGGCATTTACCGTTTAAATTGTTCTTTTTGTAGTTCGGTATATATTGGACAAACACTTCGAAATTTTGACATAAGATATAAAGAACACGTACGTCATTACAAAAATAAACATCCTGAAAAATCGAATTACGCCAAACACCTTTTAGAACAAAATCACACAATGACTCCTCAAAATAATATTAAATTCCTACATTTTTGTAATAACAAACGCAAATTAGACATTTTAGAAGCCTTTGAGATATACAAACAGAAACTCAGGGTACCTTTAATGAATGAACAACTTGAGCTCAGTAATTCTCCGTTACTGGAAGTATTAGATGTTTAATTATGATTTTTATTATTAATTTTTATTATTATTATTATTTTATCTAGTTACCTATTTTGTATCTACCTTAGCGACGTGTTTGTTTATAATTATATTACTTTTGATAATGACAGCATAGCTGTCGAAACAATATTGTCAGGTATATTTTAATAAAACTGTGAAACTTTTAATAATCTTTATTTATTTCATGATTATGGAGTTCCACAAAATTAGGCTGGAAACAATAAACAATTTTATCCTTAGGACCTGCTACCGTTATGCATTAGTTTGAATGCAGTTAAAGTCAATTTTGGTTTTGAAGAATAAAGGCAACCTTCCAATTTCTAATGGTTTAGATCCAGTATGTTTCGTCAGGTTAATGCTGATAGAAAATTAAGGTACCGTACTTTATAGAAAACAGATTTTTATTGTAATTTTGCTTATGAATCCTTCATGCAAGGAATCTTGTGATTTTGTTCTTTAGGAAGAGAGTTCTCATTAGCATGTAAAATTCAATTCATTATTATTGCTAGTGAATTTCAGAATAATTAATTTTGATAATATTTAGACTAATCGAATTTACGTAATATCCTTCAGATATTTGTTTATTGAATTTGCAATTTAGTTAAGTTAATATAATTTTAACAATCAATTAAATTTTTTGATGAATAAGTTTGGTTTATCAATTTTATGTAAATTTGTTCTTTTTGGTTAATTAACGTCTTGTGTAAATTTTATTGAGTTGTTTTGAGCTAAATTTATTTCAGTGCTGTTAAATTATTATTTTTTGAACTTTGATTTTTATGTGTAATAAACCTATGTTGTGTGTTTTATTATTTCTGTGTATTGTTATTCTTTTCTCATTTTTTTATTGTTTAATAAATGTTTTCAGTTTATCTTGAGGATCTAAAAACGGAACCATATAATTATGAACATATCATCTCATTTTTATTCCAAAATTTTAAAACATAAACAAAATCTTTTGTTGTTTTCTATTTAATATTTTATTCATTTTCTGGTTAGTGAATTTAATATTTTTTAAAGCTTATTCAATTAACATCTTTGATTGTTTATACTAATAAACACTTTTAAGCTTCATAATCAGATGACGCCCTTTTTGAGTTATTATTTGTGTTCTGAAACCTTTATCTACTCCTTTTCGTAATCTATACAACTGTGGAACCAATACCTACGACCTGAATACTAAATTTGTAAGTGAGAGCTAAATCTCAAGCTGTGGCGAGTATTTTGAGTATATTATGATAAAGTAAGTATGAATAATTTTAGTTTTTATAGTTTTTTCAGTCCGACAAAAAAGCAATTGTTTCACTGTCCCCAATCGCGGGGCATTTTTATAGTTATGTTCTCGTGTAGAAAAAACAATTGTTTCACAACTTAAAGATAAATGTTCAGAGAGTGCACGACTTGAACACAATTAAAGTGAATGACATATTTTTTTCTAAAATTAACTATTTTAAAGCAATGAACACCCTTTAATTCTTATTTAAATCAAAAGAACAAAACATTAAATTTTAAATAGTAATAATTATTAATAATGGCTTTTTGTTATAAAGTTTGTGAAATTTTCGAATATTCAATTAATTCATATAAGTATTTTATAGAAAAAAATGTACATCTCAACTTTCTGGAACATTTTGTAGCGTTTCAATCTCCCACAACGCCCTTATCTAAACTCAAAGCTTATTTCCTCCCTATGATGTACCAAATAGAAAAGGGCGAATGGCGACAGCCTCTGCCTACAGGAGAAATTCTAGTTAAAGAAGGCAATCGAATTAGTTTCTTTTACTCTTACTTATTATTTTTTCATACATCCTCATAACTACAACAAATCTACTAGATTTTAAAAATATTACATTTCTTCTCAAGCTAAATCGATGCAGATAAGCCTTAACAATAATCTAATTTGTTAGATTTCATTGCAGTTTTGTAGTGTTGCTAGTGCAATACGTTGTCATATAACGATAATCTAAGAGATATCAGAATTCACTACGCAAAACGACAATTGCAACATGATTCCCATGAATACATTTTACATTTACATTAGGTACACTTTTTATATTAATTTTGAATGTATTCTGCTATCAATAGCTTTTACTGAAAGCTGAGAAATGTATAGTAAATAATAATCATTGCAGCCAACTTATATTTTGTTGCATCATTTTAAAAATTTGACATAATTCTAATGGACATGTTAGTGGGAACCTTAATTCTATCAACAATCAGAACAATGAAAATATATAATACAATATATAACACACTAGACTTAAAGAAATAGGCCCAATGTTATCCAGAAGGTGCAGATTATACAGGGTGAACGAACAAGCAGTCGCTGGAGATGTTGAACTTCCATAGTATCCGAGACTAGCCCAAAGACGTAGGGAGGGCAGTCGTTAGAGGTGTCGGGAAGCACTAGGATTCGAGACTAGCTTGTGACGACACGGCGTTCACCTTAGAACTGGTCGTTGTCGACCCAATCCCAGGCCTGTCTGGGTAACGGATGGCGCAATCAGAAGGAAATGTGTGGTAGAGTTACGCCTAGGTGTTTCACCGAAGTGTTTCTCGACGATGACTCTAAAACGTTGCGGAGGGAGCTCTGCTAACAAGAGAGGGTCCGGTGTGGGTGGATTGAATCTCACCTGACGTCAGGGTCTTATGGAGCTAAGTATCCCGCTGTCTGTCCTAGACGGTGTTCGGGTGTTCGGGAGACCACTCGACGTTCACCCGTAAAACTGGCTGTCTTCTACCCTATCCTTGAAACATAGAAACATGACTAGGCAATGGATGAAGCAGTCGGGTCAAGTGTGTGGTAGAGAAACTCGTGAGAATTCTCGACGGTCATTCATACCGATCAGGGGGAGCCCTGGTATATGATACCGGTGTGGGCGGATTCGAGTCTCGCCTTGGATAAGGTCATTTATAGTCACCGAACGGAACCCGCTGTTTGACCAAGGTCATCTATGGTCACCAAAGGAACCCGCTGTTTGACTCAATCTTAAGGAGGAGAATCGAAGTGAGGTTTATCCCGGTATTGAAGGAGTTTATGCCTATGGGAAACTCCATGCCGCCAGGTAAATGAGCTTAGGAGCTATCCCGACCACCCTATGATCCGGACTGCAGTTGGGTACAGTGATTGGGAGACGCTCTAAAAGCCGTTACACTTAAGGAAAGTTGAAGCGAAAAGTTGAAGTTGTTAGAATAAACAATTATTAATAACCGGTAGCAGCACACGGTTCATTGTATTGACGTAGAGCTTTAATTTCCTTTCGATACGTGCTAACCAATTAATCACCAACAATTATAAATAATTTCAAGTTGAAAATAACTGTGTTGAAAGTGGTTTTTCAGCAGCAGATGATTTTGCTGGTTTTTCTCTGGTCTGAAAATCAAAATATTTGGCGACTTCCAAATAGGTAAGGTTCCTGAAAAAGGGCCAGAATAAAAGATTTGTTGGTACCCATAGGAAATTGATAGATAGCTTAATTAGTTTTTTTGAAGATGCCAATTAAAGATAATTCTTGTTTACAAACCACTGATTATTATAGATAAAAACTATACGTTTGGTTACCCATCATGGTTTATTAGATTGTATAGATACACTAGTATAAACAGTATAAAAGATTCTGTAAATAATGTTTATTATAAAACTGTTTCAAAGTTGACAACGAAGTAAACAAAGCTATTCTGCAAATAAGTAAATATAATTAACTAATAAATTTTATTAAGTCTTTTATTCGGATTATGCCATGTACGTACCATTACCCATCCTTGGGTAACTAACGAATTAAAACAATTAACCAGAGAAAAAAGCAGCTCTCAAAAAGTATAAACAACAAAAATTAATTTTAAACTACAGGACTTTTTCGCTACTAACCAGGGAACCTTACAGCTGCCCTGTCGCTGATTTCAGAATTTTTATTTTTCATAAAAATAAATCCAAAATAAGGAAATTTGTGTTTCTGCATTTAATCTAATGCGGATTATTTTAATAACAAATTAACACAAACAAGCCGCAACGTATTTACTTCGAATAAACAGGTTACGCGCAACAGATAGGGTGGCGTGTTAAACTAGCGGCTTTATAAACGGTTTGCCTAACGTTCGATTCCTAACGATTCGATTACTCTTTTTAATTTTTTTACAGAAAGTTGGAACAAGAACCTACAAAATAAACATAACAAACATAATAAAATGTTTAAATTTTATTATTATTTTACAATAAAATTTGTTTCAGATGTCCCGGAAATGGAAAAGAAAACCTGAAAAAGATTAGAATTAGAGTCAGCAATTATAAAAACGTATCTTTTTTCAAGTGCTACATATATTGTACGTTTGTGTGGATATGAAAGTAAAAACTGCATTATTTTTACAAAGTGTCAGTCATAAATTGATCATCATAAATTACATCAGCAGCAAGAACAATCTAAACTTGTGGCAGTATTGCCCGAATTTCAGAATTGAACGAATTTTTCATCAAATCTATTTCTGTAACAGTGACTGAATGCTTAACAAAATGTTTATTTCTTGCAACATTGTTTTTAAAAAAATTCAATTTTTCTCCTTTGTCCATATCAGTGCAAAGCACAGGGGCATACATTGCAGCAAAAATACTGGTTAATCCTTGGAGTATTATTTGGTCAACAAGACAGCTGTCGGTAAAGACAGAAAGCATTGTTGGTAAATCAGGTAAGAAGGTTAGCCTTTAGAAGATTTTAGTACTAATAATAAACTGTAAGAACTGTACACTATCACAAGTTATATTTTAAATGGTCTCCTAACCAAATATTATGTTTGACTTACGCATTTCAGTAACGATGTTGCCTTTTCTATAGCGAAACACCAAAGCTATAACTGTGATTTTCTTTACAAAACAGCGACGTGGCTAATCTGATCTGATAATATTTTTCAATTGCCTCTTTGTTTTACAGCTAGTTCGCAAACAACTCTGGGTGTCGTTGATTGAGAAAGCCGTTGCAAAACTCCACGGCTGCTATGAACCCCTCGATGGTGGGACTGCTTCCAAAGCTTTCAACCTTCTGACCGGTGCACCATGTGAATATATGATTCTCCTGCCTTCGTCTTCTATGTCTACGAGTACCTACTATTTGGCCAAGGTATATACAGTCAAGTTATATCAATTTGGAAATAGTTCTTATAAATAATTTTTTAGATTATTCCGTATTCAAGCCCGATACGGTTTAATGACCGCCAGTACAGTAGCCGAAGGTACAAACGTAGAGGCAGAGCTAAAAGCAAACGGTTTAGTTTCAGGACACCTCTATGCTTTATTAGACGTAAAGCAGGTTGAGGGCTACCGTTTATTGGAACTTCACGACCCAGCAAGTATGACGTTACGTTGTCTTTTGTACTACATGTATCTATTGTTGTTATTTAACTTTGTAGGGCTGACTAAATGGAGAGGTGGATGGTCAAAAACTTCACATCTTTGGACGTCTGATTTAAGAGCGAGATTATTGCCCAATGGTTATGATGATAATTCCCTCTGGATTAAGTTTGATGACTTTCTAAACTACTTCATTAGGGTAGAATTCTGCAAGATTCGGGACGGATGGTACGAAAGCAGCTTCAACGGAACATTTCCTTCGTTTGAAGAGCAAGTACCATCTGGTGTCTCATTTGTCGTGGAAGAGACTACTCAGCTTGATTTTGTGCTCTATCAGGTTAGGTTAGGTTAGGTTACATTAGGTTAAGTTAGGTTAGGTTAGGTTAGGTTAGGTTAAGTACATAAATTACTTACAGCAGCAAGAACAATCTAAATTTGTGGCAGTATTGCCCGAATTTCAGAATTGAACGAATTTTTCATCAAATCTATTTCTGTAACAGTGACTGAATGCTTAACAAAATGTTTATTTCTTGCAACATTGTTTTTAAAAAATTCAATTTTTATCCTTTGTCCATATCAGTGCAAAGCACAGGGGCATACATTGCAGCAAAAATACAGGTTAATCCTGTTCCTGATCTTACTCTAAGTATTGGAGAATTATTTGGTCAACAAGACAGCTGGTTTTGGTGGATATGCAAATTAAAACTTTGAGACGATGTTGACTTCATTCAAGCTTAGTGTTAAATCTGTTGCATAATTAAATACCTTGTACAGTTCAGATGATACCGTGTAATCCTCATCGTCCATTCTAGAAATGTAATGTCTTTCCAAACATCTTTCACATTAATTCCCTCATCCTTATTGTAGAGCCTACAAAGCGCTGCTCAATTAGTTTCAGAAGGCTTAAGTGTGAGAAAAACAGCAGTACGATGTGGTAATCCAAACACTTCAAAAACGATTAAAAATGGTAGGCTACAAAGTCCCGCGAGACTTGGAAGGAATCCAGTCTTTACAGTACAGCAAGTAAAGGAAATGGCAACACATCTAGTTAAGCTTGCCAATATGTTTTATGGTCTAACAAGATGGCAATTTTGTCGCCTTGCCTATAAATTTGGAGAGTATAACAATAGCTCATCCATTTAATAAGCAAAAGCAGCTAGTCGGACGAGGTTGTCCTGAAGGCTTTCTCTGGCGAAATTCCTTTATTAGCGTTAGTAAACCGAAAGCATCAAAGGATTTAACAAGCTAGAAGTGACCCGCTTTTTGAAACTGTCAACTCCGTACTGTCCAAATATAATTTTCAAAAGTCTAACATCTATAATATGGATGAAACGCGGATAAGAACGGAAAAGGAACCTCGAAAATAAAAGTAATTTTAAAAGTTTCTATAAACTGTCATAATTCCAATCAGCGCCATCTATCGACCAAAAGAAATTTTAAGTAAGGTTTCATTCTTCGCCGCTAGATGGCAATGTATGAGCTCAGTATTTTAAAATCAGAAATTAATTAATTCCATCGTACTTATTAAATATAAAATACGAAAAAATAAAAATAAAACTAATATTAATTAAAAGAAGATGTTTTTAGCGTTAAATACATTTATAAAAACCTAAATTTAAATCGGATAAATCGTTCTGTTTTAAATTATTCACAAAAAAAAGTTGGTCAACACTGTACATGCCAGTTTTACATACATGTAAAGGAAATTGTTAACCAGTTTGGTGTTGCTGTAGTAACAGCTTACTTTCCAAGGTTTTTACAATATATGAAATGTACAATTGAGGCCGAAAAGTTTTCAACGGTAATTTATCAAGTTAGCACATTTTTCTGATATTCACATCGTATGAAGCTCGCTTGTATGCTACTTATGACATATCAAATGAATAAAAGTGACGTCTCTTATGAGAATTTAAAAGTCGAAATTACGCAGTCGTTATAGACCGTTGCAAATCTTTCGGCCGCAACTGTACATATTGCAATATAATTGTGAATAAAATAATTTATGAGCTGTTGAAGGGTGGAAGTGTGCGTAGACGTAGATGTTATTATGACAATTGGTCTATAAATGTCATATTCTACTAACTTTTACAAGTCAGCTGTCAGTTTTACAATTCAGTAGCTCGTAAAAGTAACTTTTCGTTGTTTGTGTTGGGTTATGTTAAATGACGTTTACGAGTGAGTAACAAATAAAAAGCAATTAATTCATTGTTAATTTTGATGTTAACTTGATGTGAAGTGAAGTGATAAAGTTGTGTCTTGCGAGAAGAATGCAAAAAAATTATAAAATTCTTGAAGACAAGAAGTATTGTTCATCAGTCTTCGTAGATATAACACAAAAATTTAACATATAGGCATAGGGCTCCCATACAGTCATATCTAGGGAAATGCTTCCCTACGACGTGTATTAACGGCTTAGATCATACGTGAGCGATATACACTACTTGATTAAGTATCAAATTAACATACAAGAATATACTGTATCACATCTGGGGTCCTACAGGAAAGAGTTTTAAGACCAATCTTTTTTCTCTATACACGTCTGATCTACCAACAGTAGAGATTGTTGGTAAATCAAGTAAGAAGGTTAGCCTTTAGAAGATTTTAGTACTAATAATAAACTGTAAGAACTGTACACTATCACAAGTTATATTTTAAATGGTCTCCTAACCAAATATTATGTTTGACTTACGCATTTCAGTAACGATGTTGCCTTTTCTATAGCGAAACACCAAAGCTATAACTGTGATTTTTTTTACAAAACAGCGACGTGGCTATTCTGACCTGATAATATTTTTCAATTGTCTCTTTGTTTTACAGCTAGTTCGCAAACAACTCTGGGTGTCGTTGATTGAGAAAGCCGTTGCAAAACTCCACGGCTGCTATGAACCCCTCGATGGTGGGACTGCTTCCAAAGCTTTCAACCTTCTGACCGGTGCACCATGTGAATATATGATTCTCCGGCCTTCGTCTTCTATGCCTACGAGTACTATTTGGTCAAGGTATATACAGTCAAGTTATATCAATTTGGAAATATTTCTTATAAATAATTTTTTAGACTATTCCGTATTCAAGCCCGATACGGTTTAATGACCGCCAGTACAGTAGGCGAAGGTACAAACGTAGAGGCAGAGCTAAAAGCAAACGGTTTAGTTTCAGGACACCTCTATGCTTTATTAGACGTAAAGCAGGTTGAGGGCTACCGTTTATTGGAACTTCACGACCCAGCAAGTATGACGTTACGTTGTCTTTTCTACATGTATCTATTGTTGTTATTTAACTTTGTAGGGCTGACTAAATGGAGAGGTGGATGGTCAAAAAACTTCACATCTTTGGACGTCTGATTTAAGAGCGAGATTATTGCCCAATGGTTACGATGAGATTGATCTTGATGACTTTATAAACTACTTCATTAGGGTAGAATTCTGCAAGATTCGGGATGGATGGTACGAAAGCAGCTTCAATGGAACATTTCCTTCGTTTGAAGAGCAAGTACCATCAGGTGTCTCATTTGTCGTGGAAGAGACTACTCAGCTTGATTTTGTGCTCTATCAGGTTAGGTTAGGTTTGGTTAGGTTAGATTAAGTTAGGTTAGGTTAGGTTAAGTACATAAATTACATCAGCAGCAAGAACAATCTAAATTTGTGGCAGTATTGCCCGAATTTCAGAATTGAACGAATTTTTCATCAAATCTATTTCTGTAACAGTAACTGAATGCTTAACAAAATGTTTATTTCTTGCAACATTGTTTTTAAAAAATTCAATTTTTCTCCTTTGTCCATATCAGTGCAAAGCACAGGGGCATACATTGCAGCAAAAATACTGGTTAATCCTGTTCCTGATCTTACTCTATGTATTGGAGAATTATTTGGTCAACAAGACAGCTGGTTTTGGTGGATATGCAAATGAAAACTTTGAGACGATGTTGACTACATTCAAGCTTAGTGTTAAATCAGTTGCATAATTAAATACCTTGTACAGTTCAGATGATACCGTGTAATCCTCATCGTCCATTCTAGAAATGTAATGTCTTTACAAACATCTTTCAGATTAATTCCCTCATCCTTATTGTAGAGCCTACAAAGCGCTGCTCAATTAGTTTCAGAAGGCTTAAGTGTGAGAAAAACAGCAGTACGATGTGGTAATCCAAACACTTCAAAAACGATTAAAAATGATAGGCTACAAAGTCCCGCGAGACTTGGAAGGAATCCAGTCTTTACAGTACAGCAAGTAAAGGAAATGGCAACACATCTAGTTAAGCTTGCCAATATGTTTTATGGTCTAACAAGATGGCAATTTTGTCGCCTTGCCTATAAATTTGCAGAGTATAACAATAGCTCATCCATTTAATAAGCAAAAGCAGCTAGTCGGACGAGGTTGTCCTGAAGGCTTTCTCTGGCGAAATTCCTTTATTAGCGTTAGTAAACCGAAAGCATCAAAGGATTTAACAAGCTAGAAGTGACCCGCTTTTTGAAGCTGTCAACTCCGTACTGTCCAAATATAATTTTCAAAAGTCTAACATCTATAATATGGATGAAACGCGGATAAGAACGGAAAAGGAACCTGGAAAATAAAAGTAATTTTAAAATTTTCTATAAACTGTCCTAATTCCAATCAGCGCCATCTATCGACCAAAACAAATTTTAAGTAAGGTTTCATTCTTCGCCGCTAGATGGCAATGTATGCGCTCAGTATTTTAAAATCAGAAATTAATTAATTCCATCGTACTTATTAAATATAAAATACGAAAAAATAAAAATAAAACTAATATTAATTAAAAGAAGATGTTTTTAGCGTTAAATACGTTTATAAAAACCTAAATTTAAATCGGATAAATCGTTCTGTTTTAAATTATTCACAAAAACAGTTGGTCAACACTGTACATGCCAGTTTTACAGACATGTAAAGGAAATTGTTAACCAGTTTGGTGTTGCTGTAGTAACAGCTTACTTTACAAGGTTTTTACCAATATATGAAATGTACAGTTGAGGCCGAAAAGTTTTCAACGGTAATTTATCAAGTTAGCACATTTTTCTGATATTCACATCGTATGAAGCTGGCTTGTATGCTACTTATGACATATCAAATGATAAAAAGTGACGTCTCTTATGAGAATTTAAAAGTCGAAATTACGCAGTCGTTATAGACCGTTGAAAATCTTTCGGCCGCAACTGTACACTTGCTTTCAAAACTTTCGCGTACACCTATTTTTCGCTGTATTAAATCAGGGTTGTGATTAATCAACTTTGACGTTTAAATTTTTGAAAAGTCAAAATCATGTCAAAATGCTAGACGCTAATGGGGCCATGACGCGATATTAAAACCTTATTTAACATATTTGTATTTATTGTTATATTCGTTTTAAATAAATTTGTTATCTTCAAACACTAATTACTGCCGAATTAGGTATTTGTTTTGTAAAAGTTACTTTGTGTCATTTTTAACCTAATTTTAAAATTACCCATTCACACAGCTACAATTTTGCAATATTATTGTTACTTGATTTTGAGTGTGTACGCGAAAGTTTTGAAAGCAAGTGTACATATTGCAATATAATTGTGAATAATATAATTTATGAGCTGTTGAAGGGTGGAAGTGTGCGTAGACGTAGATGTTATTATGACAATTGGTCTATAAATGTCATATTCTACTAACTTTTACAAGTCAGCTATCAGTTTTACAATTCAGTAGCTCGTAAAAGTAACTTTTCGTTGTTTGTGTTGGGTTATGTTAAATGACGTTTACGAGTGAGTAACGAATAAAAAGCAATTAATTTATTGTGAAGTTTGATGTTAACTTGATGTGAAGTGAAGTGATAAAGTTGTGTCTTGCGAGAAGAATGCAAAAAATTATAAAATTCTTGAAGACAAGAAGTATTGTTCATCAGTCTTCGTAGATATAACACAAAAATTTAACATATAGGCATAGGGCTCCCATACAGTCATATCTAGGGAAATGCTTCCCTACGACGTGTATTAACGGCTTAGATCATACGTGAGCGATATACACTACTTGATTAAGTATCAAATTAACATACAAGAATATACTCTATCACATCTGGGGTCCTACAGGAGAGTTTTAAGACCAATCTTGTATCTGCTATACACGTCTGATCTACCAACAGTAGAGATTGTTGGTAAATCAGGTAAGAAGGTTAGCCTTTAGAAAATTTTAGTACTAATAATAAACTGTAAGAACTCTACACTATCACAAGTTATATTTTAAATGGTCTCCTAACCAAATATTATGTTTGACTTACGCATTTCATTAACGATGTTGCCTTTTCTATAGCGAAACACCAAAGCTATAACTGTGATTTTTTTTACAATACAGCGACGTGGCTAATCTGATCTGATAATATTTTTCAATTGCCTCTTTGTTTTACAGCTAGTTCGCAAACAACTCTGGGTGTCGTTGATTGAGAAAGCCGTTCCAAAACTCCACGTCTGCTATTAACCCCTCGATGGTGGGACTGCTTCCAAAGCTTTCAACCTTCTGACCGGTGCACCATGTGAATATATCATTCTCCGGCCTTCGTTTTATATGCCTATGAGTACTATTTCGCCACGGTATATACAGTCAAGTTATATCAATCTGGAAATAGTTCTTATAAATAATTTTTTAGATTATTCCGTATTCAAGCCCGATACGGTTTAATGACCGCCAGTACAGTAGCCGAAGGTACAAACGTAGAGGCAGATCTAAAAGCAAACGGTTTAGTTTCAGGACACCTCTATGCTTTATTAGACGTAAAGCAGGTTGAGGGCTACCGTTTATTGGAACTTCACGGCCCAGCAAGTATGACGTTACGTTGTCTTTTCTACATGTATCTATTGTTGTTATTTAACTTTGTAGGGCTGACTAAATGGAGAGGTGGGTGGTCAAAAACTTCACATCTTTGGACGTCTGATTTAAGAGCGAGATTATTGCCCAATGGTTACGATGAGATTGATCTTGATGACTTTATAAACTACTTCATTAGGGTAGAATTCTGCAAGATTCGGGACGGATGGTACGATAGCAGCTTCAATGGAACATTTCCTTCGTTTGAAGAGCAAGTACCATCAGGTGTCTCATTTGTCGTGGAAGAGACTACTCAGCTTGATTTTGTGCTCTATCAGGTTAGGTTAGGTTAGGTTAGATTAGGTTAAGTTAGGTTAGGTTAGGTTAGGTTAAGTACATAAATTACATCAGCAGCAAGAACAATCTAAATTTGTGGCAGTATTACCCGAATTTCAGAATTGAACGAATTTTTCATCAAATCTATTTCTGTAACGGTTGAACAGGTTGACGGCTACCGTTTATTAGAACTTCACGACCCAGCAAGTATTACGTTACGTTGTCTTTTCTAAATGTATCTATTGTTGTTATTTAACTTTGTAGGGCTGACTAAATGGAGAGGTGGATGGTCAAAAAACTTCACATCTTTGGACGTCTGATTTAAGAGCGAGATTATTGCCCAATGGTTACGATGAGATTGATCTTGATGACTTTATAAACTACTTCATTAGGGTAGAATTCTGCAAGATTCGGGATGGATGGTACGAAAGCAGCTTCAATGGAACATTTCCTTCGTTTGAAGAGCAAGTACCATCAGGTGTCTCATTTGTCGTGGAAGAGACTACTCAGCTTGATTTTGTGCTCTATCAGGTTAGGTTAGGTTAGGTTAGATTAGGTTAAGTTAGGTTAGGTTAGGTTAGGTTAGGTTAAGTACATAAATTACATCAGCAGCAAGAACAATCTAAATTTGTGGCAGTATTACCCGAATTTCAGAATTGAACGAATTTTTCATCAAATCTATTTCTGTAACAGTGACTGAATGCTTAACAAAATGTTTATTTCTTGCAACATTGTTTTTAAAAAAATTCAATTTTTCTCCTTTGTCCATATCAGTGCAAAGCACAGGGGCATACATTGCAGCAAAAATACTGGTTAATCCTGTTCCTGATCTTACTCTAAGTATTGGAGAATTATTTGGTCAACAAGACAGCTGGTTTTGGTGGATATGCAAATGAAAACTTTGAGACGATGTTGACTACATTCAAGCTTAGTGTTAAATCAGTTGCATAATTAAATACCTTGTACAGTTCAGATGATACCGTGTAATCCTCATCGTCCATTCTAGAAATGTAATGTCTTTACAAACATCTTTCAGATTAATTCCCTCATCCTTATTGTAGAGCCTACAAAGCGCTGCTCAATTAGTTTCAGAAGGCTCAAGTGTGAGAAAAACAGCAGTACGATGTGGTAATCCAAACACTTCAAAAACGATTAAAAATGATAGGCTACAAAGTCCCGCGAGACTTGGAAGGAATCCAGTCTTTACAGTACAGCAAGTAAAGGAAATGGCAACACATCTAGTTAAGCTTGCCAATATGTTTTATGGTCTAACAAGATGGCAATTTTGTCGCCTTGCCTATAAATTTGCAGAGTATAACAATAGCTCATCCATTTAATAAGCAAAAGCAGCTAGTCGGACGAGGTTGTCCTGAAGGCTTTCTCTGGCGAAATTCCTTTATTAGCGTTAGTAAACCGAAAGCATCAAAGGATTTAACAAGCTAGAAGTGACCCGCTTTTTGAAGCTGTCAACTCCGTACTGTCCAAATATAATTTTCAAAAGTCTAACATCTATAATATGGATGAAACGCGGATAAGAACGGAAAAGGAACCTGGAAAATAAAAGTAATTTTAAAATTTTCTATAAACTGTCCTAATTCCAATCAGCGCCATCTATCGACCAAAACAAATTTTAAGTCAGGTTTCATTCTTCGCCGCTAGATGGCAATGTATGCGCTCAGTATTTTAAAATCAGAAATTAATTAATTCCATCGTACTTATTAAATATAAAATACGAAAAAATAAAAATAAAAATAATATTAATTAAAAGAAGATGTTTTTAGCGTTAAATACGTTTATAAAAACCTAAATTTAAATCGGATAAATCGTTCTGTTTTAAATTATTCACAAAAACAGTTGGTCAACACTGTACATGCCAGTTTTACAGACATGTAAAGGAAATTGTTAACCAGTTTGGTGTTGCTGTAGTAACAGCTTACTTTACAAGGTTTTTACCAATATATGAAATGTACAGTTGAGGCCGAAAAGTTTTCAACGGTAATTTATCAAGTTAGCACATTTTTCTGATATTCACATCGTATGAAGCTGGCTTGTATGCTACTTATGACATATCAAATGATAAAAAGTGACGTCTCTTATGAGAATTTAAAAGTCGAAATTACGCAGTCGTTATAGACCGTTGAAAATCTTTCGGCCACAACTGTACATATTGCAATATAATTGTGAATAATATAATTTATGAGCTGTTGAAGGGTGGAAGTGTGCGTAGACGTAGATGTTATTATGACAATTGGTCTATAAATGTCATATTCTACTAACTTTTACAAGTCAGCTGTCAGTTTTACAATTCAGTAGCTCGTAAAAGTAACTTTTCGTTGTTTGTGTTGGGTTATGTTAAATGACGTTTACGAGTGAGTAACAAATAAAAAGCAATTAATTTATTGTGAAGTTTGATGTTAACTTGATGTGAAGTGAAGTGATAAAGTTGTGTCTTGCGAGAAGAATGCAAAAAATTATAAAATTCTTGAAGACAAGAAGTATTGTTCATCAGTCTTCGTAGATATAACACAAAAATTTAACATATAGGCATAGGGCTCCCATACAGTCATATCTAGGGAAATGCTTCCCTACGACGTGTATTAACGGCTTAGATCATACGTGAGCGATATACACTACTTGATTAAGTATCAAATTAACATACAAGAATATACTCTATCACATCTGGGGTCCTACAGGAGAGTTTTAAGACCAATCTTGTATCTGCTATACACGTCTGATCTACCAACAGTAGAGATTGTTGGTAAATCAGGTAAGAAGGTTAGCCTTTAGAAAATTTTAGTACTAATAATAAACTGTAAGAACTGTACACTATCACAAGTTATATTTTAAATGGTCTCCTAACCAAATATTATGTTTGACTTACGCATTTCATTAACGATGTTGCCTTTTCTATAGCGAAACACCAAAGCTATAACTGTGATTTTTTTTACAATACAGCGACGTGGCTAATCTGATCTGATAATATTTTTCAATTGCCTCTTTGTTTTACAGCTAGTTCGCAAACAACTCTGGGTGTCGTTGATTGAGAAAGCCGTTGCAAAACTCCACGGCTGCTATTAACCCCTCGATGGTGGGACTGCTTCCAAAGCTTTCAACCTTCTGACCGGTGCACCATGTGAATATATCATTCTCCGGCCTTCGTTTTATATGCCTATGAGTACTATTTCGCCACGGTATATACAGTCAAGTTATATCAATCTGGAAATAGTTCTTATAAATAATTTTTTAGATTATTCCGTATTCAAGCCCGATACGGTTTAATGACCGCCAGTACAGTAGCCGAAGGTACAAACGTAGAGGCAGAGCTAAAAGCAAACGGTTTAGTTTCAGGACACCTCTATGCTTTATTAGACGTAAAGCAGGTTGAGGGCTACCGTTTATTGGAACTTCACGGCCCAGCAAGTATGACGTTACGTTGTCTTTTCTACATGTATCTATTGTTATTTAACTTTGTAGGGCTGACTAAATGGAGAGGTGGGTGGTCAAAAACTTCACATCTTTGGACGTCTGATTTAAGAGCGAGATTATTGCCCAATGGTTACGATGAGATTGATCTTGATGACTTTATAAACTACTTCATTAGGGTAGAATTCTGCAAGATTCGGGACGGATGGTACGATAGCAGCTTCAATGGAACATTTCCTTCGTTTGAAGAGCAAGTACCATCAGGTGTCTCATTTGTCGTGGAAGAGACTACTCAGCTTGATTTTGTGCTCTATCAGGTTAGGTTAGGTTAGGTTAGATTAGGTTAAGTTAGGTTAGGTTAGGTTAGGTTAGGTTAAGTACATAAATTACATCAGCATCAAGAACAATCTAAATTTGTGGCAGTATTACCCGAATTTCAGAATTGAACGAATTTTTCATCAAATCTATTTCTGTAACAGTGACTGAATGCTTAACAAAATGTTTATTTCTTGCAACATTGTTTTTAAAAAAATTCAATTTTTCTCCTTTGTCCATATCAGTGCAAAGCACAGGGGCATACATTGCAGCAAAAATACTGGTTAATCCTGTTCCTGATCTTACTCTAAGTATTGGAGAATTATTTGGTCAACAAGACAGCTGGTTTTGGTGGATATGCAAATGAAAACTTTGAGACGATGTTGACTACATTCAAGCTTAGTGTTAAATCAGTTGCATAATTAAATACCTTGTACAGTTCAGATGATACCGTGTAATCCTCATCGTCCATTCTAGAAATGTAATGTCTTTCTAAACATCTTTCACATTAATTCCCTCATCCTTATTGTAGAGCCTACAAAGCGCTGCTCAATTAGTTTCAGAAGGCTTAAGTGTGAGAAAAACAGCAGTACGATGTGGTAATCCAAACACTTCAAAAACGATTAAAAATGGTAGGCTACAAAGCCCCGCGAGACTTGGAAGGAATCCAGTCTTTACAGTACAGCAAGTAAAGGAAATGGCAACACATCTAGTTAAGCTTGCCAATATGTTTTATGGTCTAACAAGATGGCAATTTTGTCGCCTTGCCCATAAATTTGCAGAGTATAACAATAGCTCATCCATTTAATAAGCAAAAGCAGCTAGTTGGACGAGGTTGTCCTGAAGGCTTTCTCTGGCGAAATTCCTTTATTAGCGTTAGTAAACCGAAAGCATCAAAGGATTTAACAAGCTAGAAGTGACCCCCTTTTTTAAACTGTCAACTCCGTACTGTCCAAATATAATTTTCAAGAGTCTAACATCTATAATATGGATGAAACGCGGATAAGAACGGAAAAGGAACCTGGAAAATAAAAGTAATTTTAAAACTTTCTATAAACTGTCATAATTCCAATCAGCGCCATCTATCGACCAAAACAAATTTTAAGTAAGGTTTCATTCTTCGCCGCTAGATGGCAATGTATGCACTCAGTATTTTAAAATCAGAAATTAATTAATTCCATCGTACTTATTAAATATAAAATACGAAAAAATAAAACTAATATTAATTAAAAAAAGATGTTTTTAGCGTTAAATACATTTATAAAAACCTAAATTTAAATGGGGTAAATCGTTCTGTTTTAAATTATTCACAAAAAAAAAGTTGGTCAACACTGACATGCCAGTTTTACAGACATGTAAATGAAATTGTTAACCAGTTTGGTGTTGCTGTAGTAATAGCTTACTTTCCAAGGTTTCTACAATATATGAAATGTATAGTTGAGGTCGAAAAGTTTTCAACGGTAATTTATCAAGTTAGCACATTTTTCTGATATTCACATCGTATGAAGCTGGCTTGTATGCTACTTATGACATATCAAATGAATAAAAGTGACGTCTCTTATGAGAATTTAAAAGTCGAAATTACGCAGTCGTTATAGACCGTTGAAAATCTTTCGCCCGCAACTGTACATATTGCAATATAATTGTGAATAAAATAATTTATGAGCTGTTGAAGGGTGGAAGTGTGCGTAGACGTAGATGTTATTATGACAATTGGTCTAGAAATGTCATATTCTACTAACTTTTACAAGTCAGCTATCAGTTTTACAATTCAGTAGCTCGTAAAAGTAACTTTTCGTTGTTTGTGTTGGGTTATGTTAAATGACGTTTACGAGTGAGTAACAAATAAAAAGCAATTAATTTATTGTGAATTTTGATGTTAACTTGATGTGAAGTGAAGTGATAAAGTTGTGTCTTGCGAGAAGAATGCAAAAAAATTATAAAATTCTTGAAGACAAGAAGTATTGTTCATCAGTCTTCGTAGATATAACACAAAAATTTAACATATAGGCATAGGGCTCCCATACAGTCATATCTAGGGAAATGCTTCCCTACGACGTGTATTAACGGCTTAGATCATACGTGAGCGATATACACTACTTGATTAAGTATCAAATTAACATACAAGAATATACTGTATCACATCTGGGGTCCTACAGGAAAGAGTTTTAAGACCAATCTTTTTTCTCTATACACGTCTGATCTACCAACAGTAGAGATTGTTGGTAAATCAAGTAAGAAGGTTAGCCTTTAGAAGATTTTAGTACTAATAATAAACTGTAAGAACTGTACACTATCACAAGTTATATTTTAAATGGTCTCCTAACCAAATATTATGTTTGACTTACGCATTTCAGTAACGATGTTGCCTTTTCTATAGCGAAACACCAAAGCTATAACTGTGATTTTTTTTACAAAACAGCGACGTGGCTATTCTGACCTGATAATATTTTTCAATTGTCTCTTTGTTTTACAGCTAGTTCGCAAACAACTCTGGGTGTCGTTGATTGAGAAAGCCGTTGCAAAACTCCACGGCTGCTATGAACCCCTCGATGGTGGGACTGCTTCCAAAGCTTTCAACCTTCTGACCGGTGCACCATGTGAATATATGATTCTCCGGCCTTCGTCTTCTATGCCTACGAGTACTATTTGGTCAAGGTATATACAGTCAAGTTATATCAATTTGGAAATATTTCTTATAAATAATTTTTTAGACTATTCCGTATTCAAGCCCGATACGGTTTAATGACCGCCAGTACAGTAGGCGAAGGTACAAACGCAGAGGCAGAGCTAAAAGCAAACGGTTTAGTTTCAGGACACCTCTATGCTTTATTAGACGTAAAGCAGGTTGAGGGCTACCGTTTATTGGAACTTCACGACCCAGCAAGTATGACGTTACGTTGTCTTTTCTACATGTATCTATTGTTGTTATTTAACTTTGTAGGGCTGACTAAATGGAGAGGTGGATGGTCAAAAAACTTCACATCTTTGGACGTCTGATTTAAGAGCGAGATTATTGCCCAATGGTTACGATGAGATTGATCTTGATGACTTTATAAACTACTTCATTAGGGTAGAATTCTGCAAGATTCGGGATGGATGGTACGAAAGCAGCTTCAATGGAACATTTCCTTCGTTTGAAGAGCAAGTACCATCAGGTGTCTCATTTGTCGTGGAAGAGACTACTCAGCTTGATTTTGTGCTCTATCAGGTTAGGTTAGGTTTGGTTAGGTTAGATTAAGTTAGGTTAGGTTAGGTTAAGTACATAAATTACATCAGCAGCAAGAACAATCTAAATTTGTGGCAGTATTGCCCGAATTTCAGAATTGAACGAATTTTTCATCAAATCTATTTCTGTAACAGTAACTGAATGCTTAACAAAATGTTTATTTCTTGCAACATTGTTTTTAAAAAATTCAATTTTTCTCCTTTGTCCATATCAGTGCAAAGCACAGGGGCATACATTGCAGCAAAAATACTGGTTAATCCTGTTCCTGATCTTACTCTATGTATTGGAGAATTATTTGGTCAACAAGACAGCTGGTTTTGGTGGATATGCAAATGAAAACTTTGAGACGATGTTGACTACATTCAAGCTTAGTGTTAAATCAGTTGCATAATTAAATACCTTGTACAGTTCAGATGATACCGTGTAATCCTCATCGTCCATTCTAGAAATGTAATGTCTTTACAAACATCTTTCAGATTAATTCCCTCATCCTTATTGTAGAGCCTACAAAGCGCTGCTCAATTAGTTTCAGAAGGCTTAAGTGTGAGAAAAACAGCAGTACGATGTGGTAATCCAAACACTTCAAAAACGATTAAAAATGATAGGCTACAAAGTCCCGCGAGACTTGGAAGGAATCCAGTCTTTACAGTACAGCAAGTAAAGGAAATGGCAACACATCTAGTTAAGCTTGCCAATATGTTTTATGGTCTAACAAGATGGCAATTTTGTCGCCTTGCCTATAAATTTGCAGAGTATAACAATAGCTCATCCATTTAATAAGCAAAAGCAGCTAGTCGGACGAGGTTGTCCTGAAGGCTTTCTCTGGCGAAATTCCTTTATTAGCGTTAGTAAACCGAAAGCATCAAAGGATTTAACAAGCTAGAAGTGACCCGCTTTTTGAAGCTGTCAACTCCGTACTGTCCAAATATAATTTTCAAAAGTCTAACATCTATAATATGGATGAAACGCGGATAAGAACGGAAAAGGAACCTGGAAAATAAAAGTAATTTTAAAATTTTCTATAAACTGTCCTAATTCCAATCAGCGCCATCTATCGACCAAAACAAATTTTAAGTAAGGTTTCATTCTTCGCCGCTAGATGGCAATGTATGCGCTCAGTATTTTAAAATCAGAAATTAATTAATTCCATCGTACTTATTAAATATAAAATACGAAAAAATAAAAATAAAACTAATATTAATTAAAAGAAGATGTTTTTAGCGTTAAATACGTTTATAAAAACCTAAATTTAAATCGGATAAATCGTTCTGTTTTAAATTATTCACAAAAACAGTTGGTCAACACTGTACATGCCAGTTTTACAGACATGTAAAGGAAATTGTTAACCAGTTTGGTGTTGCTGTAGTAACAGCTTACTTTACAAGGTTTTTACCAATATATGAAATGTACAGTTGAGGCCGAAAAGTTTTCAACGGTAATTTATCAAGTTAGCACATTTTTCTGATATTCACATCGTATGAAGCTGGCTTGTATGCTACTTATGACATATCAAATGATAAAAAGTGACGTCTCTTATGAGAATTTAAAAGTCGAAATTACGCAGTCGTTATAGACCGTTGAAAATCTTTCGGCCGCAACTGTACACTTGCTTTCAAAACTTTCGCGTACACCTATTTTTCGCTGTATTAAATCAGGGTTGTGATTAATCAACTTTGACGTTTAAATTTTTGAAAAGTCAAAATCATGTCAAAATGCTAGACGCTAATGGGGCCATGACGCGATATTAAAACCTTATTTAACATATTTGTATTTATTGTTATATTCGTTTTAAATAAATTTGTTATCTTCAAACACTAATTACTGCCGAATTAGGTATTTGTTTTGTAAAAGTTACTTTGTGTCATTTTTAACCTAATTTTAAAATTACCCATTCACACAGCTACAATTTTGCAATATTATTGTTACTTGATTTTGAGTGTGTACGCGAAAGTTTTGAAAGCAAGTGTACATATTGCAATATAATTGTGAATAATATAATTTATGAGCTGTTGAAGGGTGGAAGTGTGCGTAGACGTAGATGTTATTATGACAATTGGTCTATAAATGTCATATTCTACTAACTTTTACAAGTCAGCTATCAGTTTTACAATTCAGTAGCTCGTAAAAGTAACTTTTCGTTGTTTGTGTTGGGTTATGTTAAATGACGTTTACGAGTGAGTAACGAATAAAAAGCAATTAATTTATTGTGAAGTTTGATGTTAACTTGATGTGAAGTGAAGTGATAAAGTTGTGTCTTGCGAGAAGAATGCAAAAAATTATAAAATTCTTGAAGACAAGAAGTATTGTTCATCAGTCTTCGTAGATATAACACAAAAATTTAACATATAGGCATAGGGCTCCCATACAGTCATATCTAGGGAAATGCTTCCCTACGACGTGTATTAACGGCTTAGATCATACGTGAGCGATATACACTACTTGATTAAGTATCAAATTAACATACAAGAATATACTCTATCACATCTGGGGTCCTACAGGAGAGTTTTAAGACCAATCTTGTATCTGCTATACACGTCTGATCTACCAACAGTAGAGATTGTTGGTAAATCAGGTAAGAAGGTTAGCCTTTAGAAAATTTTAGTACTAATAATAAACTGTAAGAACTCTACACTATCACAAGTTATATTTTAAATGGTCTCCTAACCAAATATTATGTTTGACTTACGCATTTCATTAACGATGTTGCCTTTTCTATAGCGAAACACCAAAGCTATAACTGTGATTTTTTTTACAATACAGCGACGTGGCTAATCTGATCTGATAATATTTTTCAATTGCCTCTTTGTTTTACAGCTAGTTCGCAAACAACTCTGGGTGTCGTTGATTGAGAAAGCCGTTGCAAAACTCCACGGCTGCTATTAACCCCTCGATGGTGGGACTGCTTCCAAAGCTTTCAACCTTCTGACCGGTGCACCATGTGAATATATCATTCTCCGGCCTTCGTTTTATATGCCTATGAGTACTATTTCGCCACGGTATATACAGTCAAGTTATATCAATCTGGAAATAGTTCTTATAAATAATTTTTTAGATTATTCCGTATTCAAGCCCGATACGGTTTAATGACCGCCAGTACAGTAGCCGAAGGTACAAACGTAGAGGCAGAGCTAAAAGCAAACGGTTTAGTTTCAGGACACCTCTATGCTTTATTAGACGTAAAGCAGGTTGAGGGCTACCGTTTATTGGAACTTCACGGCCCAGCAAGTATGACGTTACATTGTCTTTTCTACATGTATCTATTGTTGTTATTTAACTTTGTAGGGCTGACTAAATGGAGAGGTGGGTGGTCAAAAACTTCACATCTTTGGACGTCTGATTTAAGAGCGAGATTATTGCCCAATGGTTACGATGAGATTGATCTTGATGACTTTATAAACTACTTCATTAGGGTAGAATTCTGCAAGATTCGGGACGGATGGTACGATAGCAGCTTCAATGGAACATTTCCTTCGTTTGAAGAGCAAGTACCATCAGGTGTCTCATTTGTCGTGGAAGAGACTACTCAGCTTGATTTTGTGCTCTATCAGGTTAGGTTAGGTTAGGTTAGATTAGGTTAAGTTAGGTTAGGTTAGGTTAGGTTAGGTTAAGTACATAAATTACATCAGCAGCAAGAACAATCTAAATTTGTGGCAGTATTACCCGAATTTCAGAATTGAACGAATTTTTCATCAAATCTATTTCTGTAACGGTTGAACAGGTTGACGGCTACCGTTTATTAGAACTTCACGACCCAGCAATTATGACGTTACGTTGTCTTTTCTAAATGTATCTATTGTTGTTATTTAACTTTGTAGGGCTGACTAAATGGAGAGGTGGATGGTCAAAAAACTTCACATCTTTGGACGTCTGATTTAAGAGCGAGATTATTGCCCAATGGTTACGATGAGATTGATCTTGATGACTTTATAAACTACTTCATTAGGGTAGAATTCTGCAAGATTCGGGATGGATGGTACGAAAGCAGCTTCAATGGAACATTTCCTTCGTTTGAAGAGCAAGTACCATCAGGTGTCTCATTTGTCGTGGAAGAGACTACTCAGCTTGATTTTGTGCTCTATCAGGTTAGGTTAGGTTAGGTTAGATTAGGTTAAGTTAGGTTAGGTTAGGTTAGGTTAGGTTAAGTACATAAATTACATCAGCAGCAAGAACAATCTAAATTTGTGGCAGTATTACCCGAATTTCAGAATTGAACGAATTTTTCATCAAATCTATTTCTGTAACAGTGACTGAATGCTTAACAAAATGTTTATTTCTTGCAACATTGTTTTTAAAAAAATTCAATTTTTCTCCTTTGTCCATATCAGTGCAAAGCACAGGGGCATACATTGCAGCAAAAATACTGGTTAATCCTGTTCCTGATCTTACTCTAAGTATTGGAGAATTATTTGGTCAACAAGACAGCTGGTTTTGGTGGATATGCAAATGAAAACTTTGAGACGATGTTGACTACATTCAAGCTTAGTGTTAAATCAGTTGCATAATTAAATACCTTGTACAGTTCAGATGATACCGTGTAATCCTCATCGTCCATTCTAGAAATGTAATGTCTTTACAAACATCTTTCAGATTAATTCCCTCATCCTTATTGTAGAGCCTACAAAGCGCTGCTCAATTAGTTTCAGAAGGCTTAAGTGTGAGAAAAACAGCAGTACGATGTGGTAATCCAAACACTTCAAAAACGATTAAAAATGATAGGCTACAAAGTCCCGCGAGACTTGGAAGGAATCCAGTCTTTACAGTACAGCAAGTAAAGGAAATGGCAACACATCTAGTTAAGCTTGCCAATATGTTTTATGGTCTAACAAGATGGCAATTTTGTCGCCTTGCCTATAAATTTGCAGAGTATAACAATAGCTCATCCATTTAATAAGCAAAAGCAGCTAGTCGGACGAGGTTGTCCTGAAGGCTTTCTCTGGCGAAATTCCTTTATTAGCGTTAGTAAACCGAAAGCATCAAAGGATTTAACAAGCTAGAAGTGACCCGCTTTTTGAAGCTGTCAACTCCGTACTGTCCAAATATAATTTTCAAAAGTCTAACATCTATAATATGGATGAAACGCGGATAAGAACGGAAAAGGAACCTGGAAAATAAAAGTAATTTTAAAATTTTCTATAAACTGTCCTAATTCCAATCAGCGCCATCTATCGACCAAAACAAATTTTAAGTAAGGTTTCATTCTTCGCCGCTAGATGGCAATGTATGCGCTCAGTATTTTAAAATCAGAAATTAATTAATTCCATCGTACTTATTAAATATAAATTACGAAAAAATAAAAATAAAACTAATATTAATTAAAAGAAGATGTTTTTAGCGTTAAATACGTTTATAAAAACCTAAATTTAAATCGGATAAATCGTTCTGTTTTAAATTATTCACAAAAACAGTTGGTCAACACTGTACATGCCAGTTTTACAGACATGTAAAGGAAATTGTTAACCAGTTTGGTGTTGCTGTAGTAACAGCTTACTTTACAAGGTTTTTACCAATATATGAAATGTACAGTTGAGGCCGAAAAGTTTTCAACGGTAATTTATCAAGTTAGCACATTTTTCTGATATTCACATCGTATGAAGCTGGCTTGTATGCTACTTATGACATATCAAATGATAAAAAGTGACGTCTCTTATGAGAATTTAAAAGTCGAAATTACGCAGTCGTTATAGACCGTTGAAAATCTTTCGGCCGCAACTGTACATATTGCAATATAATTGTGAATAATATAATTTATGAGCTGTTGAAGGGTGGAAGTGTGCGTAGACGTAGATGTTATTATGACAATTGGTCTATAAATGTCATATTCTACTAACTTTTACAAGTCAGCTGTCAGTTTTACAATTCAGTAGCTCGTAAAAGTAACTTTTCGTTGTTTGTGTTGGGTTATGTTAAATGACGTTTACGAGTGAGTAACAAATAAAAAGCAATTAATTTATTGTGAAGTTTGATGTTAACTTGATGTGAAGTGAAGTGATAAAGTTGTGTCTTGCGAGAAGAATGCAAAAAATTATAAAATTCTTGAAGACAAGAAGTATTGTTCATCAGTCTTCGTAGATATAACACAAAAATTTAACATATAGGCATAGGGCTCCCATACAGTCATATCTAGGGAAATGCTTCCCTACGACGTGTATTAACGGCTTAGATCATACGTGAGCGATATACACTACTTGATTACGTATCAAATTAACATACAAGAATATACTCTATCACATCTGGGGTCCTACAGGAGAGTTTTAAGACCAATCTTGTATCTGCTATACACGTCTGATCTACCAACAGTAGAGATTGTTGGTAAATCAGGTAAGAAGGTTAGCCTTTAGAAAATTTTAGTACTAATAATAAACTGTAAGAACTGTACACTATCACAAGTTATATTTTAAATGGTCTCCTAACCAAATATTATGTTTGACTTACGCATTTCATTAACGATGTTGCCTTTTCTATAGCGAAACACCAAAGCTATAACTGTGATTTTTTTTACAATACAGCGACGTGGCTAATCTGATCTGATAATATTTTTCAATTGCCTCTTTGTTTTACAGCTAGTTCGCAAACAACTCTGGGTGTCGTTGATTGAGAAAGCCGTTGCAAAACTCCACGGCTGCTATTAACCCCTCGATGGTGGGACTGCTTCCAAAGCTTTCAACCTTCTGACCGGTACACCATGTGAATATATCATTCTCCGGCCTTCGTTTTATATGCCTATGAGTACTATTTCGCCACGGTATATACAGTCAAGTTATATCAATCTGGAAATAGTTCTTATAAATAATTTTTTAGATTATTCCGTATTCAAGCCCGATACGGTTTAATGACCGCCAGTACAGTAGCCGAAGGTACAAACGTAGAGGCAGAGCTAAAAGCAAACGGTTTAGTTTCAGGACACCTCTATGCTTTATTAGACGTAAAGCAGGTTGAGGGCTACCGTTTATTGGAACTTCACGGCCCAGCAAGTATGACGTTACGTTGTCTTTTCTACATGTATCTATTGTTATTTAACTTTGTAGGGCTGACTAAATGGAGAGGTGGGTGGTCAAAAACTTCACATCTTTGGACGTCTGATTTAAGAGCGAGATTATTGCCCAATGGTTACGATGAGATTGATCTTGATGACTTTATAAACTACTTCATTAGGGTAGAATTCTGCAAGATTCGGGACGGATGGTACGATAGCAGCTTCAATGGAACATTTCCTTCGTTTGAAGAGCAAGTACCATCAGGTGTCTCATTTGTCGTGGAAGAGACTACTCAGCTTGATTTTGTGCTCTATCAGGTTAGGTTAGGTTAGGTTAGATTAGGTTAAGTTAGGTTAGGTTAGGTTAGGTTAAGTACATAAATTACATCAGCAGCAAGAATAATCTAAATTTGTGGCAGTATTACCCGAATTTCAGAATTGAACGAATTTTTCATCAAATCTATTTCTGTAACGGTTGAACAGGTTGACGGCTACCGTTTATTAGAACTTCACGACCCAGCAAGTATGACGTTACGTTGTCTTTTCTAAATGTATCTATTGTTGTTATTTAACTTTGTAGGGCTGACTAAATGGAGAGGTGGATGGTCAAAAAACTTCACATCTTTGGACGCCTGATTTAAGAGCGAGATTATTGCCCAATGGTTACGATGAGATTGATCTTGATGACTTTATAAACTACTTCATTAGGGTAGAATTCTGCAAGATTCGGGATGGATGGTACGAAAGCAGCTTCAATGGAACATTTCCTTCGTTTGAAGAGCAAGTACCATCAGGTGTCTCATTTGTCGTGGAAGAGACTACTCAGCTTGATTTTGTGCTCTATCAGGTTAGGTTAGGTTAGGTTAGATTAGGTTAAGTTAGGTTAGGTTAGGTTAGGTTAGGTTAAGTACATAAATTACATCAGCAGCAAGAACAATCTAAATTTGTGGCAGTATTACCCGAATTTCAGAATTGAACGAATTTTTCATCAAATCTATTTCTGTAACAGTGACTGAATGCTTAACAAAATGTTTATTTCTTGCAACATTGTTTTTAAAAAAATTCAATTTTTCTCCTTTGTCCATATCAGTGCAAAGCACAGGGGCATACATTGCAGCAAAAATACTGGTTAATCCTGTTCCTGATCTTACTCTAAGTATTGGAGAATTATTTGGTCAACAAGACAGCTGGTTTTGGTGGATATGCAAATGAAAACTTTGAGACGATGTTGACTACATTCAAGCTTAGTGTTAAATCAGTTGCATAATTAAATACCTTGTACAGTTCAGATGATACCGTGTAATCCTCATCGTCCATTCTAGAAATGTAATGTCTTTACAAACATCTTTCAGATTAATTCCCTCATCCTTATTGTAGAGCCTACAAAGCGCTGCTCAATTAGTTTCAGAAGGCTTAAGTGTGAGAAAAACAGCAGTACGATGTGGTAATCCAAACACTTCAAAAACGATTAAAAATGATAGGCTACAAAGTCCCGCGAGACTTGGAAGGAATCCAGTCTTTGCAGTACAGCAAGTAAAGGAAATGGCAACACATCTAGTTAAGCTTGCCAATATGTTTTATGGTCTAACAAGATGGCAATTTTGTCGCCTTGCCTATAAATTTGCAGAGTATAACAATAGCTCATCCATTTAATAAGCAAAAGCAGCTAGTCGGACGAGGTTGTCCTGAAGGCTTTCTCTGGCGAAATTCCTTTATTAGCGTTAGTAAACCGAAAGCATCAAAGGATTTAACAAGCTAGAAGTGACCCGCTTTTTGAAGCTGTCAACTCCGTACTGTCCAAATATAATTTTCAAAAGTCTAACATCTATAATATGGATGAAACGCGGATAAGAACGGAAAAGGAACCTGGAAAATAAAAGTAATTTTAAAATTTTCTATAAACTGTCCTAATTCCAATCAGCGCCATCTATCGACCAAAACAAATTTTAAGTAAGGTTTCATTCTTCGCCGCTAGATGGCAATGTATGCGCTCAGTATTTTAAAATCAGAAATTAATTAATTCCATCGTACTTATTAAATATAAATTACGAAAAAATAAAAATAAAACTAATATTAATTAAAAGAAGATGTTTTTAGCGTTAAATACGTTTATAAAAACCTAAATTTAAATCGGATAAATCGTTCTGTTTTAAATTATTCACAAAAACAGTTGGTC
This sequence comes from Agrypnus murinus, assembly GCA_929113105.1. Classification (NCBI taxonomy): domain Eukaryota; kingdom Metazoa; phylum Arthropoda; class Insecta; order Coleoptera; family Elateridae; genus Agrypnus; species Agrypnus murinus. Next base: position 71,986,430 of record OV816023.1, on the reverse strand, counting down.
AACACTGTACATGCCAGTTTTACAGACATGTAAAGGAAATTGTTAACCAGTTTGGTGTTGCTGTAGTAACAGCTTACTTTACAAGGTTTTTACCAATATATGAAATGTACAGTTGAGGCCGAAAAGTTTTCAACGGTAATTTATCAAGTTAGCACATTTTTCTGATATTCACATCGTATGAAGCTGGCTTGTATGCTACTTATGACATATCAAATGATAAAAAGTGACGTCTCTTATGAGAATTTAAAAGTCGAAATTACGCAGTCGTTATAGACCGTTGAAAATCTTTCGGCCGCAACTGTACATATTGCAATATAATTGTGAATAATATAATTTATGAGCTGTTGAAGGGTGGAAGTGTGCGTAGACGTAGATGTTATTATGACAATTGGTCTATAAATGTCATATTCTACTAACTTTTACAAGTCAGCTGTCAGTTTTACAATTCAGTAGCTCGTAAAAGTAACTTTTCGTTGTTTGTGTTGGGTTATGTTAAATGACGTTTACGAGTGAGTAACAAATAAAAAGCAATTAATTTATTGTGAAGTTTGATGTTAACTTGATGTGAAGTGAAGTGATAAAGTTGTGTCTTGCGAGAAGAATGCAAAAAATTATAAAATTCTTGAAGACAAGAAGTATTGTTCATCAGTCTTCGTAGATATAACACAAAAATTTAACATATAGGCATAGGGCTCCCATACAGTCATATCTAGGGAAATGCTTCCCTTCGACGTGTATTAACGGCTTAGATCATACGTGAGCGATATACACTACTTGATTAAGTATCAAATTAACATACAAGAATATACTCTATCACATCTGGGGTCCTACAGGAGAGTTTTAAGACCAATCTTGTATCTGCTATACACGTCTGATCTACCAACAGTAGAGATTGTTGGTAAATCAGGTAAGAAGGTTAGCCTTTAGAAAATTTTAGTACTAATAATAAACTGTAAGAACTGTACACTATCACAAGTTATATTTTAAATGGTCTCCTAACCAAATATTATGTTTGACTTACGCATTTCATTAACGATGTTGCCTTTTCTATAGCGAAACACCAAAGCTATAACTGTGATTTTTTTTACAATACAGCGACGTGGCTAATCTGATCTGATAATATTTTTCAATTGCCTCTTTGTTTTACAGCTAGTTCGCAAACAACTCTGGGTGTCGTTGATTGAGAAAGCCGTTGCAAAACTCCACGGCTGCTATTAACCCCTCGATGGTGGGACTGCTTCCAAAGCTTTCAACCTTCTGACCGGTGCACCATGTGAATATATCATTCTCCGGCCTTCGTTTTATATGCCTATGAGTACTATTTCGCCACGGTATATACAGTCAAGTTATATCAATCTGGAAATAGTTCTTATAAATAATTTTTTAGATTATTCCGTATTCAAGCCCGATACGGTTTAATGACCGCCAGTACAGTAGCCGAAGGTACAAACGTAGAGGCAGAGCTAAAAGCAAACGGTTTAGTTTCAGGACACCTCTATGCTTTATTAGACGTAAAGCAGGTTGAGGGCTACCGTTTATTGGAACTTCACGGCCCAGCAAGTATGACGTTACGTTGTCTTTTCTACATGTATCTATTGTTATTTAACTTTGTAGGGCTGACTAAATGGAGAGGTGGGTGGTCAAAAACTTCACATCTTTGGACGTCTGATTTAAGAGCGAGATTATTGCCCAATGGTTACGATGAGATTGATCTTGATGACTTTATAAACTACTTCATTAGGGTAGAATTCTGCAAGATTCGGGACGGATGGTACGATAGCAGCTTCAATGGAACATTTCCTTCGTTTGAAGAGCAAGTACCATCAGGTGTCTCATTTGTCGTGGAAGAGACTACTCAGCTTGATTTTGTGCTCTATCAGGTTAGGTTAGGTTAGGTTAGATTAGGTTAAGTTAGGTTAGGTTAGGTTAGGTTAGGTTAAGTCTACGAGCAAATAGAAACAGGAGAGAACATTGCATTATATTCCACGCGACGGAACTGCTAGAAAAAGTGGTTTATAAGAGTGAGTGAGAGAGGGTACGAGTGAGTGAGAGAGGGTACCGGCACCCGATGAATATCGATCGATTGTATACGTCAACAACCCCGACCTGACACGGACAATATCGAACGTCGTACGTCAACAACCCCGACCTGCTCAACGTGGTTTATATAATGGCCGACTTCCGTCGCGTCGGTTCCTTACCCCCGACCATTGAAATGTTCTCTCCTGTTTCTATTTGCTCGTAGGGTTAAGTACATAAATTACATCAGCAGCAAGAACAATCTAAATTTGTGGCAGTATTACCCGAATTTCAGAATTGAACGAATTTTTCATCAAATCTATTTCTGTAACAGTGACTGAATGCTTAACAAAATGTTTATTTCTTGCAACATTGTTTTTAAAAAAATTCAATTTTTCTCCTTTGTCCATATCAGTGCAAAGCACAGGGGCATACATTGCAGCAAAAATACTGGTTAATCCTGTTCCTGATCTTACTCTAAGTATTGGAGAATTATTTGGTCAACAAGACAGCTGGTTTTGGTGGATATGCAAATGAAAACTTTGAGACGATGTTGACTACATTCAAGCTTAGTGTTAAATCAGTTGCATAATTAAATACCTTGTACAGTTCAGATGATACCGTGTAATCCTCATCGTCCATTCTAGAAATGTAATGTCTTTCTAAACATCTTTCACATTAATTCCCTCATCCTTATTGTAGAGCCTACAAAGCGCTGCTCAATTAGTTTCAGAAGGCTTAAGTGTGAGAAAAACAGCAGTACGATGTGGTAATCCAAACACTTCAAAAACGATTAAAAATGGTAGGCTACAAAGCCCCGCGAGACTTGGAAGGAATCCAGTCTTTACAGTACAGCAAGTAAAGGAAATGGCAACACATCTAGTTAAGCTTGCCAATATGTTTTATGGTCTAACAAGATGGCAATTTTGTCGCCTTGCCCATAAATTTGCAGAGTATAACAATAGCTCATCCATTTAATAAGCAAAAGCAGCTAGTTGGACGAGGTTGTCCTGAAGGCTTTCTCTGGCGAAATTCCTTTATTAGCGTTAGTAAACCGAAAGCATCAAAGGATTTAACAAGCTAGAAGTGACCCCCTTTTTTAAACTGTCAACTCCGTACTGTCCAAATATAATTTTCAAGAGTCTAACATCTATAATATGGATGAAACGCGGATAAGAACGGAAAAGGAACCTGGAAAATAAAAGTAATTTTAAAACTTTCTATAAACTGTCATAATTCCAATCAGCGCCATCTATCGACCAAAACAAATTTTAAGTAAGGTTTCATTCTTCGCCGCTAGATGGCAATGTATGCACTCAGTATTTTAAAATCAGAAATTAATTAATTCCATCGTACTTATTAAATATAAAATACGAAAAAATAAAACTAATATTAATTAAAAAAAGATGTTTTTAGCGTTAAATACATTTATAAAAACCTAAATTTAAATGGGGTAAATCGTTCTGTTTTAAATTATTCACAAAAAAAAAGTTGGTCAACACTGACATGCCAGTTTTACAGACATGTAAATGAAATTGTTAACCAGTTTGGTGTTGCTGTAGTAATAGCTTACTTTCCAAGGTTTCTACAATATATGAAATGTATAGTTGAGGTCGAAAAGTTTTCAACGGTAATTTATCAAGTTAGCACATTTTTCTGATATTCACATCGTATGAAGCTGGCTTGTATGCTACTTAGGACATATCAAATGAATAAAAGTGACGTCTCTTATGAGAATTTAAAAGTCGAAATTACGCAGTCGTTATAGACCGTTGAAAATCTTTCGCCCGCAACTGTACATATTGCAATATAATTGTGAATAAAATAATTTATGAGCTGTTGAAGGGTGGAAGTGTGCGTAGACGTAGATGTTATTATGACAATTGGTCTAGAAATGTCATATTCTACTAACTTTTACAAGTCAGCTATCAGTTTTACAATTCAGTAGCTCGTAAAAGTAACTTTTCGTTGTTTGTGTTGGGTTATGTTAAATGACGTTTACGAGTGAGTAACAAATAAAAAGCAATTAATTTATTGTGAATTTTGATGTTAACTTGATGTGAAGTGAAGTGATAAAGTTGTGTCTTGCGAGAAGAATGCAAAAAAATTATAAAATTCTTGAAGACAAGAAGTATTGTTCATCAGTCTTCGTAGATATAACACAAAAATTTAACATATAGGCATAGGGCTCCCATACAGTCATATCTAGGGAAATGCTTCCCTACGACGTGTATTAACGGCTTAGATCATACGTGAGCGATATACACTACTTGATTAAGTATCAAATTAACATACAAGAATATACTGTATCACATCTGGGGTCCTACAGGAAAGAGTTTTAAGACCAATCTTGTATCTGCTATACACGTCTGATCTACCAACAGTAGAGATTGTTGGTAAATCAGGTAAGAAGGTTAGCCTTTAGAAGATTTTAGTACTAATAATAAACTGTAAGAACTGTACACTATCACAAGTTATATTTTAAATGGTCTCCTAACCAAATATTATGTTTGACTTACGCATTTCAGTAACGATGTTGCCTTTTCTATAGCGAAACACCAAAGCTATAACTGTGATTCTTTTTACAAAACAGCCACGTGGCTAATCTGATCTGATAATATTTTTCAATTGCCTCTTTGTTTTACAGCTAGTTCGCAAACAACTCTGGGTGTCGTTGATTGAGAAAGCCGTTGCAAAACTCCACGGCTGCTATGAACCCCTCGATGGTGGGACTGCTTTCAACCTTCTGACCAGTGCACCATGTGAATAATGATTCTCCGGCCTTCGTCTTCTATGCCAATGAGTACTATTTGGCCTAGGTATATACAGTCAAGTTATATCAATCTGGAAATAGTTCTTATAAATAATTTTTTAGATTATCCCGTATTCAAGCCCGATACAGTTTAATGACCGCCAGTACAGTAGCCGAAGTTACAAACGTAGAGGCAGAGCTAAAAGCAAACGGTTTAGTTTCAGGACACCTCTATGCTTTATTAGACGTAAAGCAGGTTGAGGGCTACCGTTTATTGGAACTTCACGACCCAGCAAGTATGACGTTACGTTGTCTTTTCTACATGTATCTATTGTTGTTATTTAACTTTGTAGGGCTGACTAAATGGAGAGGTGGATGGTCAAAAACTTCACATCTTTGGACGTCTGATTTAAGAGCGAGATTATTGCCCAATGGTTACGATGAGATTGATCTTGATGACTTTATAAACTACTTCATTAGGGTAAAATTCTGCAAGATTCGGGATGGATGGTACGAATGCAGCTTCAATGGAACATTTCCTTCGTTTGAAGAGCAAGTACCATCAGGTGTCTCATTTGTCGTGGAAGAGACTACCCAGCTTGATTTTGTGCTCTATCAGGTTAGGTTAGTTGGAAAACAACAAAATTGTTGTAAAGCATTATAATGCAAAAGCCCACTAAAACTAATGAATGTGTGAAAACCACGAACGGCACTTCGAGACTCGAGTTTCGAGCTTGTTAGCTCTCATTAGTCGAAGATAGCCGCTCGTAGCTTTCACACATCCAACGGAGTATAAATACTAACTCCGGAATAACATTAATGTCGAGTGACACTAATGGTGACATCTATAGCCAGCCAAGCCTAGCCAGCAACAAAAGATGTCGAAATGGTATTTCACCATACTAAACATAAAAGTTTAAAAAACAAGATATAAATATCTTGTTTACAAATCTTCGACTGATGAGAGCTAACAAGCTCGAAACTCGAGTCTCGAAGTGCCGTTCGTGGTTTTCACACATTCATTAGTTTTAGTGGGCTTTTGCATTATAATGCTTTACAACAATTTTGTTGTTTTCCAACTCGGATTGCACACTATTAGTGAAACTTTTAAACAAGATATTTATATCTTGTTTTTTAAACTTTTACGTTTAGTATGGTGAAATACCATTTCGACATCTTTTGTTGCTGGCTAGGCTTGGCTGGCTATAGATGTCACCATTAGTGTCACTCGACATTAATGTTATTCCGGAGTTAGTATTTATACTCCGTTGGATGTGTGAAAACTACGAGCGGCTATCTTCGACTGATGAGAGCTAACAAGCTCGAAACTCGAGTCTCGAAGTGCCGTTCGTGGTTTTCACACATTCATTAGTTTTAGTGGGCTTTTGCATTATAATGCTTTACAACAATTTTGTTGTTTTCCAACTCGGATTGCACACTATTAGTGAAACTTTTAAACAAGATATTTATATCTTGTTTTTTAAACTTTTACGTTTAGTATGGTGAAATACCATTTCGACATCTTTTGTTGCTGGCTAGGCTTGGCTGGCTATAGATGTCACCATTAGTGTCACTCGACATTAATGTTATTCCGGAGTTAGTATTTATACTCTGTTGGATGTGTGAAAGCTACGAGCGGCTATCTTCGACTGATGAGAGCTAACAAGCTCGAAACTCGAGTCTCGAAGTGCCGTTCGTGGTTTTCACACATTCATTAGTTTTAGTGGGCTTTTGCATTATAATGCTTTACAACAATTTTGTTGTTTTCCAACTCGGATTGCACACTATTAGTGAAACTTTTAAACAAGATATTTATATCTTGTTTTTTAAACTTTTAAGGTTAGGTTAGGTTAGGTTAGGTTAAGTACATAAATTACATCAGCAGCAAGAACAATCTAAATTTGTGGCAGTATTGCCCGAATTTCAGAATTGAACGAATTTTTCATCAAATCTATTTCTGTAACAGTGACTGAATGCTTAACAAAATGTTTATTTCTTGCAACATTGTTTTTAAAAAATTCAATTTTTCTCCTTTGTCCATATCAGTGCAAAGCACAGGGGCATACATTGCAGCAAAAATACTGGTTAATCCTGTTCCTGATCTTACTCTAAGTATTGGAGAATTATTTGGTCAACAAGACAGCTGGCTTTGGTGGATATGCAAATAAAAACTTTGAGACGATGTTGACTACATTCAAGCTTAGTGTTAAATCAGTTGCATAATTAAATACCTTGTACAGTTCAGATGATACCGTGTAATCCTCATCGTCCATTCTAGAAATGTAATGTCTTTACAAACATCTTTCACATTAATTCCCTCATCCTTATTGTAGAGCCTACAAAGCGCTGCTCAATTAGTTTCAGAAGGCTTAAGTGTGAGAAAAACAGCAGTACGATGTGGTAATCCAAACACTTCAAAAACGATTAAAAATGGTAGGCTACAAAGTCCCGCGAGACTTGGAAGGAATCCAGTCTTTACAGTAAAGCAAGTAAAGGAAATGGCAACACATCTAGTTAAGCTTGCCAATATGTTTTATGGTCTAACAAGATGGCAATTTTGTCGCCTTGCCTATAAATTTGCAGAGTATAACAATAGCTCATCCATTTAATAAGCAAAAGCAGCTAGCCGGACGAGGTTGTCCTGAAGGCTTTCTCTGGCGAAATTCCTTTATTAGCGTTAGTAAACCAAAAGCATCAAAGGATTTAACAAGCTAGAAGTGACCCGCTTTTTGAAGCTGTCAACTCCGTACTGTCCAAATATAATTTTCAAAGTCTAACATCTATAATCTGGATGAAACGCGGATAAGAACGGAAAAGGAACCTGGAAAATAAAAGTAATTTTAAAATTTTCTATAAACTGTCCTAATTCCAATCAGCGCCATCTATCGACCAAAACAAATTTTAAGTAAGGTTTCATTCTTCGCCGCTAGAAGGCAATGTATGCGCTCAGTATTTTAAAATCAGAAATTAATTAATTCCATCGTACTTATTAAATATAAAATACGAAAAAATAAAAATAAAACTAATATTAATTAAAAGAAGATGTTTTTAGCGTTAAATACATTTATAAAAACCTAAATTTAAATCGGATAAATCGTTCTGTTTTAAATTATTCACAAAAAATAGTTGGTCAACACTGTACATGCCAGTTTTACAGACATGTAAAGGAAATTGTGAACCAGTTTGGTGTTGCTGTAGTAACAGCTTACTTTACAAGGTTTTTACAATATATGAAATGTACAGTTGAGGCCGAAATGTTTTCAACGGTAATTTATCAAGTTAGCACATTTTTCTGATATTCACATCGTATGAAGCTAACTTGTATGCTACTTATGACATATCAAATGATAAAAAGTGACGTCTCTTATGAGAATGTAAAAGTCGAAATTACGCAGTCGTTATAGACCGTTGAAAATCTTTCGGCCGCAACTGTACATATTGCGTGAATAAAATAATTTATCAGCCGTTGAAGGGTGGAAGTGTGCGTAGACGTAGCTGTTATTATGGCAATTGATCTATAAATGTCATATTCTACTAACTTTTACAAGTCAGCTGTCAGTTTTACGATTCAGTTGCTCGTAAAAGTAACTTTTCGTTGTTGTGTTGGGTTATGTTAAAGGACGTATACGAGTGAGTAACAAATAAAAAGCAATTAATTGAAATTGCAATTGAATTAAAAATTGCATTGAAATTGAAATTAATTATTGTGAATTTGGATGTTAACTTGATGTGAAGTGAAGTGAAAAAGTTGTGTCTTGCGAGAAGAATGCAAAAAAATTATAAAATTCTTGAAGACAAAAAGTACTGTTCATCAGTCTTCGTAGATATAACACAAAAATTTTACATATAAGCATAGGGCTCCCATACAGTCATATCTAGGGAAATGCTTCCCTACGACGTGTATTAACGGCTTAGATCATACGTGAGCGATATACACTACTTGATTAAGTATCAAATTAACATACAAGAATATACTCTATCACATCTGGGGTCCTACAGGAAAGAGTTTTAAGACTAATCTTGTATCTGCTATACACGTCTGATCTACCAACAGTAGAGATTGTTGGTAAATCAGGTAAGAAGGTTAGCCTTTAGAAGATTTTAGTACTAATAATAAACTGTAAGAACTGTACACTATCACAAGTTATATTTTAAATGGTCTCCTAACCAAATATTATGTTTGACTTACGCATTTCAGTAACGATGTTGCCTTTTCTATAGCGAAACACCAAAGCTATAACTGTGATTTTTTTTACAAAGCAGCGACGTGGCAAATCTGATCTGATAATATTTTTCAATTGCCTCTTTGTTTTACAGCTAGTTCGCAAAACAACTCTGGGTGTCGTTGATTGAGAAAGCCGTTGCAAAACTCCACGGCTGCTATGAACCCCTCGATGGTGGGACTGCTTCCAAAGCTTTCAACCTTCTGACCGGTGCACCATGTGAATATATGATTCTCCGGCCTTCGTCTTCTATGCCTATGAGTACTATTTGGCCAACAGTCAAGTTATATCAATCTGGAAATAGTTCTTATAAATAATTTTTTAGATTATTCCGTATTCAAGCCCGATACCGTTTAATGACCGCCAGTACAGTAGCCGAAGGTACAAACGTAGAGGCAGAGCTAAAAGCAAACGGTTTAGTTTCAGGACACCTCTATGCTTTATTAGACGTAAAGCAGGTTGAGGGCTACCGTTTATTGGAACTTATGACCCAGCAAGTATGACGTTACGTTGTCTTTTCTACATGTATCTATTGTTGTTATTTAACTTTGTAGGGCTGACTAAATGGAGAGGTGGATGGTCAAAAACTTCACATCTTTGTACGTCTGATTTAAGAGCGAGATTATTGCCCAATGGTTACGATGAGATTGATCTTGATGACTTTATAAACTACTTCATTAGGGTAGAATTCTGCAAGATTAGGGACGGATGGTACGAAAGCAGCTTCAATGGAACATTTTCTTCGTTTGAAGAGCAACTACCATCAGGTGTCTCATTGGTCGTGAAAGAGACTACTCAGCTTGATTTTGTGCTCTATCAGGTTAGGTTAGGTTAGGTTAGATTAGGTTAAGTTAGGTTAGGTTAGGTTAGGTTAGGTTAAGTACATAAATTACATCAGCAGCAAGAACAATCTAAATTTGTGGCAGTATTGCCCGAATTTCAGAATTGAACGAATTTTTCATCAAATCTATTTCTGTAACAGTGACTGAATGCTTAACAAAATGTTTATTTCTTGCAACATTGTTTTTAAAAAAATTCAATTTTTCTCCTTTGTCCATATCAGTGCAAAGCACAGGGGCATACATTGCAGCAAAAATACTGGTTAATCCTGTTCCTGATCTTACTCTAAGTATTGGAGAATTATTTGGTCAACAAGACAGCTGGTTTTGGTGGAGATGCAAATGAAAACTTTGAGACGATGTTGACTTCATTCAAGCTTAGTGTTAAATCAGTTGCATAATTAAATACCTTGTACAGTTCAGATGATACCGTGTAATCCTCATCGTCCATTCTAGAAATGTAATGTCTTTCCAAACATCTTTCACATTAATTCCCTCATCCTTATTGTAGAGCCTACAAAGCGCTGCTCAATTAGTTTCAGAAAGCTTAAGTGTGAGAAAAACAGCAGTACGATGGGTAATCCAAACACTTCAAAAACGATTAAAAATGGTAGGCTACAAAGTCCCGCGAGACTTGGAAGGAATCCAGTCTTTACAGTACAGCAAGTAAAGGAAATGGCAACACATCTAGTTATGCATTTTGATAAACAAAATAATGTTCAGGTGCAGTTTTGCGAGCTGGCAGAAACTGCTGAAAAAATACGGGAGTTTTTGAAACATCAGCTTTTTCGTCGAGCGGTTCGAAAAGCTTGACTTAGAGAGTAGTTTCCGGGTAGATCTTCAACTGAACGGTTTTGGCACTAAATTAGCTCCAACAAAGAGAGCAAACATTCGGGACTCATTTATTTAATTGTGAACTTAAGAAATTTAATAAAGTTTAAAATCTAAATAAAGAAAATTATATATAATATAAAATTAACGAGAATAATAACGGATATCTTTCATTCTGGCGTTTAACCCAAGAACCTATCAATTAAAGTGAAATTAACAAGGTCCAGACGGAAAATTGGATTATTTTATTACTTACGCAAGGGGTAAGAGACTTGCACAATCATATCTTGTATTTGTTTAAACAGGGTTCGGAGCGACCGGGAAAACCTGGAAAAGCTGGAAAAGTCAGGGAATGTATAATTCATCAAAAAAATCAGGGAAAAGTCAGGGAAAATTTTCATTTTCATGAAATGTCAGGGAATTTCATTCTTTCTTCTGGAATTTGTTAGTTAACTGTTATAATATAGATCTTTCAACGCTCTAAGTAATAAGATCATATCGGGCGCGTCCGGTCCTGGTCACTTTACTGCGCATTTGCTTTGCGTCGACACAGAGATGGAGATTATTGAGACAGTTAGACGTGTTTTTATTTGATTTCTTGCGCTTTATTGCGAAATGGCCGAAAATGCGTGTTTAATGAGGTTAACTAAAATGATTAATGAAATAAATAGCTAGTCTAGGTATTTATTTGTGAGGTGATTTAACTAGTCAGGTGAGTACCATACTACTTCTTGCAAATTTAATTAGTAGTAATAAACGCTATTTGCAGACATGTCAGGAAAAAAAACTAAATTTAATGAAGATTGGATAAATCCACTAGTAAATAAAGATTGGACTAATATATTTCAACCCGTGAAAGGGGATCCCTTTTCCGCTTTCTGCAAAATTTGTTTCAAAATATTTTCCTTGAGTAATATGGGCAAGCAAGCCTTGCTGAGCCATGAAAAAAGTGTGTGCCACAAAAAAAAAGTAGAAGCCAAACGGCAAACAAGAGACATTTCATTGGTGCTGAAGGCATCTTGCTCGTCAAGCGAAACACCGGTGGGTACTCATAATAATAACTCGAATGACAGACTGGAGAAAGAAGAACCTCGAGTAGATCCTAATAACAACAATAACGCAGTAAAACAACAGTCTGTCCTATCAGTAAATTCATTCTTTGATCCAGAACAAGTTTTGGAAGCCGAAATTCTATGGGCATTGCACAACGTTGAGAGTCATGAGTCGTTGAATTCAGTAAACAAAACCATACCCGTTTTACAAAAGATGTTTAAAGATAGTCCAACAGCACAACGCGTCAAACTTTCTTCAAAAAAATTGTCATATTACATAACCTTTGGATTGGCCCCTTACTTTGAAGAGGAAATGTATGAAGAATTGAAGAATTGTAAATTTTATGTTACCTGCTTTGATGAATCTCTAAACAAAATTTCACAGCGGAGCCAAATGGACATTTGCATTCGGTACTGGAGTAGTGCTGAAAATGTTGTAAAAACAAGGTAATTATGATAATCAGATACTAGCAGGCCGAAATTTTTTTCTAGCTTCATAGTCATCAAATTTTGCTTATTTAAAAAAATTACTATACCTAATAATCCTTGTTGCAGGTACTTAACTTCCGTGTTTATGAATGGAGCGAAAGCCACTGATGTGTTAGAATGTTTCAAAAAAGGCTTGGGCCCATTGAAACTTCATCGTCTCTTACAAGTCTCTATGGATGGACCCAACGTTAATTGGAAGTTTTTAAGACTCTTGCAAGAAGATCAGGATGTGAATATACTGGATTTGGGATCTTGTGGTCTGCATGTAGTCCACGGGGCATTCCAGACGGGGCACAAGGCAGCAGGTTGGGCAGTAAATGATTTTCTTCAAGGTATTTATTGGATATTCAAAGATTCACCAGCGCATAGAGCAGCTTATCGAGCAATAACAGACAGCGATGAATTTCCTATCAAATTTTGTCGTGTAAGATGGGTAGAGAGTGTTTCAGCAGCGTATCGAGCTCTTCATTTATTTGATAACATTAAAAAGTATGTATTGAATGAAAACACGAAATTACCAAACACAACTACCTCAAAAAATGTAAAAAAAGCTCTAAGTGATAAGTTGATAAAATGTAAAATAGCTTTTTATGCAACTGTTGCCACACCATTGGAAGAATTTTTAAAAAAATTTCAATCGTCATCTCCATTGGTACCATATCTCGGCAGAAGTTTAGAAATGGTGTTGAGATCCCTTTTTGAAAGATTGGTAAAAAAAACTATTTTGGAGAAAAACATAACATCGTTGATGAAACTCGATCTAGAAAATTCTGATATTCTCAAACCTTTACCCGAATTAGACATTGGATTTAGAACCAAAAAATACTTAACTGAAAGTAAGGTATGTGAACGAGAAAAATTAATTTTTCTAAAGGATTGCAGGCAATTTATTAAGGCGGCTATAAAAAAAATTATTGAAAGGTCACCACTGAAATATAAAATCGTTCAGGAGTTAAGAAGTCTAGACCCAGAATACTTGGTTAGTGAACCCGCGTTGGCAAAAACAAAATTTAATAATTTGTTAGAAAGTTTGTGCGATAAAAATGTGATAAATTTAGAACAAGCAGAGAATGCTTCAGTGCAATTTAATCGCCTTCTTAATAGTGATATCAAGTTGATGGAGCATTATACTCAGTTCAAAAATAATAAACAAACACTGGATATATTTTATTCTGAATTATTGAAGTCTGATAATGATTATAAAGATTTGTTCGATATTGTGAAGATGATGTTAGTTTTATCCCATGGTAATGCTGTCGTAGAAAGTGGTTTTTCCATAAATAAGAATATGTTGGTGGAAAATTTACATGAAAAATCTCTGATTGCCAGACGTCAAGTTTATGATATTATTTACCATAAAGGTGGTACATGTAATGTAACTATTGATAAAAAAATGAAACAGTCTTGCAGAAATGCACATTTCAAATATCAGAGTGCGTTGGAAGAGCGAAATAAATTAGACGACGAAACCAAAAAGGCAAAAGAAAACAGAAAAAGAATTGCAACCGAAATAGCAGTACTACAAAAGAAAAAATCAAAGATTACAGATACGGCCAATTTTGAAGCCAACGACATAGATAGAAGACTTGAAGAACTTCGTAGAAAACTGTAGACAAAACTTCTAATCCCAAAGATTTTTATTTAAGGGGGCTAGGGACAGCTCGAGAATTTCGGGTGCGCTCCTACCAAAAAATACATTTAAGTAGACAACTCGTAACAGCCAGGATTAAAACTCCGGCCAGCTAAAGATATTTGCGAGAGTGCATTTACCGTATATTTTTATGCTGCAGCTAACCAGCTCTGCAAGTTCGTGTTATTTAACTTATTTAAATCACACACAGATTATAAGAAAACAACACACAGAACAAATTAAGAATTTTAATTTCACCTAGAATCTATAATACTCAACTAAAAATTCAATGAAGAGAAATAGTATATTAAAATACAAGTTCGAGAAAGCATCGATTCAAGCACGCGTTTGGAATTCCAACACGAGCCGCGTAGCGGCGAGTGGAGGAACAAACAAGTGCTGGAAGAGCTTTCTGAACGAGTGTTTTATACTATTTTTTCTATTTTACGCCTCTTAATTCCTTTTTACAGAAAAGAAATAAAAATTTGAAATTTAGGGAATTTTGTTAAGGTTGGGTACAATGATTTAGTATTATTTAAGAAGGCTGTGGAAAATTCAATTTGAATTGTCATAATTTTTTCTTGAAAATGAGTTCTGAAGATTTTTCATGTACTCCGCCCGAAATTCGAGCAAGTGCGGCCAATGTTGTTACCAATTTATTGCCAGAGAAGTCCAGATCGCAATATGAAAAACAGTTTTATCAATTTTTAGAATGGTGCAATGGAAAAAATGTTGGAAATATATCAGAGAATGTGTTACTGGCCTATTTTGATGAGCAAAGTAAAAAATACAAACCATCTACTTTGTGGAGCACCTATTCAAAACTTAAATCGTGTCTTGATATATACAGGAATGTCGACATATCAAAATATGTTAAACTGCAAGCGTTTTTGAAACGAATGTCTACAGGTTATCAGCCAAAAAAATCAAAAATATTGGAAGAGAGCGACATTAACAAATTCATTAAAGAAGCAGATAATAAATTGTACCTGGCGATGAAAGTGGGTGTAAATTTTATTTATTTTGTAACTGTGTACAAACAATATAATTTTAGGTTATATTAATAATGGGTTATAGCGGCGCGTGTAGGCGCGAAGAATTGACAAACATGTCCATCGATGACGTTGAATATAGACCTCACTCAGTTACTGTAGCAGTTCCTAAAACAAAAAACAATGTACCAAGACAGTTTATGATAACCAACCCAGACTGGGTTGATTTAATTGCAAAATACGCAGCCTTGAGACCGAAAATTGTTACACATAAACGTTTCTTCTTAACATATCGTGGTGGTCACTGTGTAAATAGTCCCATTGGGATTAATACTATTGGGAAAATTTCAAGAAATATTGCTGAATTTCTTCATTTACCAAATCCAGAACTCTTCACTGGACATTGCTTCCGAAGATCGAGTGCAACACAGTTGGCTAACCAAGGCGGTGATTTACTAACTATAAAACGACATGGAGGATGGAAATCATCTGCTGTTGCAGAGGGTTATATTGATGCATCTTTGAAGAAAAAGATTGAAGTTGCACAAATGCTTGGTCATCAAACTGTATTGCACTTACCTGATTGTTCTAACCATGACACAGTAAACAACCTTAATTTGGAATTACCTGGATGTTCTCACCATACGGACGACGCTGAAAATAATATTACTGTATCAGATAGTAATTCTTTCTCTCATAATATTGTGTCAAACCAAAATTTACCTGGTATTACTTTAACGTCACATGACACTTCCAATGTTTCAGTTAATGTCTACAACAATTGTGTTTTTCACGGTAATAAAAATTGAAGTTATGATACCTACCCTTTTTCGTTTATTGCAATTTGACAAGTAGCAAGGTACAGGATAGCCTGATCGCTATTTTTATATTCTTCATACCGCCTGCTGGTGTCTAACAAGTTCACGGTACTTTCCGTTGTGACAGTTCTGTTAACGTTGATAATAATTGTCCATGATAATCGAAGCTGATTTATTAAAAACACATTTTGTTTCCATTCCCATTCACGATTTGACATTTGACGTTGACGTAAACGTCAAATTAAAATTTGGAAAAACTGCAATGTCGCCAACACCAGAAAAATAAAATACACTAGCTTAGTAAAGCATCCAAAATTCTCAGTAACGAACCCAAACCGGTGCTTTACTGGGTCTAGTAACGACGTAAAATAGAAAAATATAAATACATACTTTAGAAAATATGAATATAATATCTCCCCTATTATAAAATTTGCTATTTTGCATTTTACTGGACATGCAATAAAATCATACCGCCCTTATTATATCGAGCCATTGAAGAAAAAGAGTAAACATAAACACGTGTAATGTGGTGGTGTTCAAACATACCCGAGACCGAGAGTTATTTATGACACTTATTTAGTATTACTGTTATTCTCTATTGATAAGTTCGCCGTACAACCAACAACTTTTGAAACTTTTCCCCAGCTGGTTGGTACAATAAAATCTTTTACAATATTTTTGCCAATACAGATGGATCCTAACCCACATTTTAACACCTACTAAATAGCAATATAATGTTTATGGTAGGTCTATTATACACAAAAATTGTAGTTTTACCCAGTAAGTTAGTTAGTTTAGATTTTACACCTGAAGAAGAAAGGTAATTTTTCCTATTTACGTGCTTGTTGTCTTATTCGATTTTAGGTAACAGTGGTTATTAGTGTTCTAGTGCTTTTATAGTGTTTTAAGTGCTATCATCCATTAAAATGGCAAAGGGAAAATATAGATTGTCCAGGCCAAGAAAAAGTAAAAATGTGATTATGAAGCAACTTCGTGAAAAGTAAGTAGCAGTAACGTAGAATTATACTAAAATTTTAGCTTTAGATAAATTTAATTTTCTTTTTGTCCTTCATGTACTGTCATTAATTTATTTATCCTAACAAATTTCACAAACAAGATAGAAGATGCTATTTACGCTAGAAAATGCTAGTTTTATATAAATTGGTAAATGTTTCCAAACCTTTAGGCTTTTGATCGTTACTACAAATGTTTTGTCGTTGTTGAGATATACAATAAATTTAGTAACTGGTAACAGTTATTTTATACAGCGAGCGTCATTTGTGCGATATTCCTTTACTATACACAAAACAACAAAAAATATCAAAGGTTGCTTATTATCGCAATAATAACGTAATGTATAATTCTCTTCAGCAGGTGGAAACTGCTCGCTCATCTAAATACAGAGCCAAATACAACCTTAGTTGCCGGTTCCGCAACTTCCTTTGCCTGTAATTCTGAATCTCAGATAAATTCTTTACCATCTGAACTGCCTTCTTTTGAAAGTAATGATAACTTTTCCGAATGTACGTCTGCAAATGAACATGAACTTTCATTCAGTGAAAACGACAACGATGATGATGATATATATGTCTCCGAAACAGAATCCTTGTCCAGTGGCAATAATTTTCTTGACAACGAAACAACTTATCGTACATCAACTTCCAACGATGAAGAGAACAATGACAGCAGTGAGCTTGAAGAACTCTACTGCGAAATAGAAAACGTTACAAAAAATTCATTTCAAATTAGTGGTCGGAGACTTGTAAATATTTCTTATTTTCTCAATCAGCTCAAAGCTTTGAAGCATACCGGTACTATAAAAGTTAATTATCATTTATGCAATTTTATTAAATGTGTATATTGTATATGTTGTAGGTTTTGACTGTTCATTTTTTGACATGTACCTTATTTCGGAAAAAGTAGAGGGTTTACAAAGTTCTTTATCATTTAAATGCGCAGTATGCAATGTTATACAAGTTGTGAAGACTGAAGACCCAAACAACAGAAAAAATTCCAATTTAGTTGCCGTTCTAGGTGCGATTTCCACCGGCATAGGATACGGTCAACTATCTGAACTTTTTGCAGCAATGGACGTACCTAACATGGCTAGTAAGACATATACAAAATATCATGCTCAAATAGCTTCAGCTGTTTATGATGAAAATAAGGAGACGATGAAATCTGCGGGCGAGGAAGAGGCAAAATTAGCAATAGAAGCAGGAAATATCAACCAAGATGGCATACCTGTAATATCTGTTGTAGTTGACGGTGCATGGAGTAAGCGTTCGTATCGAACAAATTATAATGCCTTGTCTGGGGTAGTAAGTGATGTTATTTATAAAATGTTGCTAAAATTTATTTTAACTTATATGTTGCTAGGCTTGTATTATCGGAGCAAAAACCAAAAAACTCTTATTTGTAGGAGTAAGAAATAAATATTGCTACGTATGCGCTAGAGAAAAAGATAAACCTAACCATAACTGCTTTAGAAATTGGAGCAATAGTTCTACAGCTATGGAGGCTGATATTATTGTGGAAGGATTTAAAAAATCTCTGGAAACGCACAATTTAATTTATGGCCGAATAATCGGGGATGGTGACAGTAGTGTCTATAGAAAGCTAACAGAGACAGCACCTTACGGTCCGACTTTTGTCATCGAGAAAATTGAATGTCGCAATCACTTACTAAGAAACTATTTAAGTAAAATTTCGGAGATTGCCAAAGATTCAAAATATCCTATAACACTTAGGAAAAAAATTACAAACAGTGATACTTTGGGGAGATTTAGAAATGCCGTCACCAAGGCCATTGAATATAGAAAACAGGGTAGTGAGCCATTCTCGGTCAAATCTTCTTTGTTGAGAAGTGATATTATAAATGGACCGAAACATATATTTGGGGACCATTCCATCTGTGCCGATTATTTCTGTAAAAGAGATAAGGAAAAGGAGGTAATGAATTTTTCTTTGAGTTAACTTAGAATATTGTAGAAATTAAAAACTAAGAATCTTACGTAGAAAATTCAAATTGAATTTTTCTAGGAAAATATAGTACCTGATTTGGAAACAAGCGGTTTGTTCGATATGCTTAAAAATATAAATAAACGGCTTGCAATCAATTCAGGAAGTTTACTACATGATGTAGATACTAATTCAGCTGAACATTACAATTCGCTAGTCGCAAAATTCGTGGGCGGCAAACGTCTGAATTTTTCATTGAAAGGTTCATACGAGATGAGATGCAGGGCTGCTGCAATTTCATATAACACTAATGGACATTTTATACGTGCAACACTAGAGCGATTGGACCCTAATGGCACCACTGGACTGCACTTAAAGAATTTTTCCGAAAGAAGAGTTAAAGCGAGGAAAAGTCGTAGAAACGGTATTATTTTTAATTTTTCTTGTTGTCGATAATAGTTAACAATCTACTGTTTTACAGGCAAGTCTGCAAAAACGAAAACTTTTGCTACAACCGATCAGCACTATGGATTGGATGTTTCTGAACCCATTACAGATATGGACCCGGAGTTATACTCTCTAAAATCTGCAGAATTTTTGAATAGACTACAGCAGACCGATAAAGAATTATTATTTAACGATACAATCTCACAATCCAATAGCGAAATTTGGAAAAGCGAAAGAAGGAAGCGAATTACAGCATCGACGTTTGGAAAAATTTGTAAACTACGAAAAACAACATCCACGGCAAAAACAGTCTCCTCGATTTTATACTCGACCTTCGCAGGTAATAGTGCTACCAGATTCGGGTTAGACAACGAAGAAACTGCAATTTCGTTGTTTGAGGAACGCTTTCAAAAGCATGTCAAAAAGAGTGGCTTGATAGTTGACGACGAATACTATTACCTAGCATGTTCTCCAGACGGATTGGTAGACGATGATGCTGTAATTGAAATAAAAAGTTCTGAAAAAAGTGGAAATCTTTCTCCCATCGAGGCAGTCGTGCAAAGAAAAATTGATTATTGTGAACTTGAAAATGGAGCAATAAAACTTAAGCGTAAACACAGTTATTTTTATCAAGTTCAGGGCTTATTGCACATAACAAAAAGACAGTTATGTTATTTTATTGTCTATACAAAAGGAGGATTACATGTAGAAGAAATTAAAAGGTAACATTCTTACTATTATCTATTTGTTGAAATTTGCCATATTCTCATTACACTATACTATATTTTAGAGATGACACGTTTTGGAAACAGTGTATGGAAAAGAGGTTGTGCGAATTTTTCATGAATTGTTTACTACCCGAATTAGTAGACTCGAGGAGGTGTCGTCAGCAAGACATAAGAGCAATTTATCTAAACTAAATATACAGTATACGTAGATTATATTCGCATACTGTAATTTTCGTGCAAGGCGTATGCTCCATTCCGTATATGAAATATGAATTTTAGCTCTGCGTCAAGAATGGAGTACTTTACAATTAATGAGCATGATGAGGTCAACTCAAAGAGGATAATGACGAAATACAGATACATACATGAAATTGACAAAGATAAAGACGAGACGTAATTTTTTAACTCCAAATATGGATTAGGCCTGCTGGGGAAACCATGTAAAAAAAAACGCGCCATGTATTCTACCTCGAAGGTGGTGCGGAAACGAATGCAAAATACATTATACACCTTCTTTGCTGTATAACTTACTTAATTTAATTTAACTTATAATTTAACTTACTTAACTTTTATGAATTTAAATGATTTTTATATATTGTTTAAAACGACAAAAAGAACAATAACTCTGAAATAACTGGACTAAATATTTACCTGTTTATGGCATATACCATAAATTATGGTTTACTAAATACTTGCTACTGTTAAAAATCTTGTTGGGTCTTTTTACAAGTTAATCCTAAGCCTAAGGGCATGTGGTAGATAGTAGGTAAACCGGCGTGGGCGTGCGCAGAAGTTCAATGCAGCAGTTCTCACTAATTTTGGTAAAAGTTGCTATGCTAAAATATTGCATTGTCCAGGATATAAACAAAATGCGTTTATTTGAAATCGGTTTGTATACATTATTTAACTGCTATAACATATTCAATTGAACGTGCATAGCTAATTTTTTCGTTATTTGAATATTTATCGTTATATTTCAATAATTGAAATTATATAAATATCGATTTATAAATTTTTTGAAAAGTTTTTTTTTAAATCTAACTATGCACAAGCGATTGTATATCAACCAATATTATAATAAAATAGTGAACGTCCTTTCAAATTAATTTTTGTAGGTGCTATCTTGGACAGTAGGACTTCACTTTTATCTAAGATTTTCCTCAGCCCAGTGTGTTGCCTAATCCCTCTCCCTAGCCCTCTTAATAATAACCAATAATAAAGTATATTATAAAAAAGTTTATTTTTAGTTTTTTAAGTATCTTGATCAAATAAAAACTCTCTTGCAGTAGGCAGTACTTTTCATTTTTAATCACATTATTGAATTCACAATTAACTTGTGAGAACTGAAAACTAGAAAGAACATGTGGTAATATAGTTTCGTTTATTAATACCTAGGATTCTGTTATTTTTATGTTTTGTGTTTATAAATGTGTTCGTTACAAAAAATAAATATTAAAAATTTTTCAATTTTTTTTAATTTTGTTACGTGCTACCTATCCTTACTGGAAAAAAAGTATGGAAAATTAGTAATAGCTGTCAGGGAAAACCTGGAAATGTCAGGGAATTTCATTGCCTTTCAAGACTCCGAACCCTGTTAAAGCTTGAAGCTGAATTGAATAGTTGAATTTACTTTTATGTAAAAGATTCACATTGATGTTAATTGGAATCATCAGGGAGATAATTCATAGATCTCTCTTTCACTTATTAGTTACCTAAGAACGAATTTAAATGTTTTTTGATTATACTTTCATTTTCAGTTTTATTTAATTTATAATATATTGGTTAATTCTTTAAATCTGTAGTATCATTGTGTCTTTACCCCAACATTCCCCAATCAACACAATAGCGGAATGTTATACTGGTGGCAGCGGTTTTAAATACCCTTAACGTCCTCCAAGGAAGCAGAAGAATACGTTGTTACGTATATTTTACTGATTACATTTTAAATAGTTTTTATTATTGCAACTAATAGTTTCTTAGGTGAACGCGAAGCTATAGCGCAAGCAGGTTATTTTCACTTACCGTACTCCGACAAGCTACTCCCGGCGACGTTGGCAATGAAACGCCGATCATTTTAACGTTTTCTTTTCAGTGGTAAAACAACGATAATTAAAATTAATCCAGGATTTTTCTTTTTTACAAATATACTAACACATCGAAGTAGCAGTTCCATTGGCAGCAGTCAATTTCAATTTTAGGTCATTAACGAGGTACCAACGATCACCAAATTTTCTTTTTAACGTTCGAATTGTTTTTGTTACAGCCTATCTCAGGAAGAAGTGAATTAAGAAGTCTTTAAACAAGTCTAATTTTTTTTTGTACAGCAAAGATTTAATTATTTTTCTTTTAAGGTCCATTCCCTTTTATTAATTAAGACACACATGATAATACAGTTGAAATCACTACAATAGCTTCAAGTATTAATTAACAATTGCTTACCTTGTACTAAACCTTTTTTTTTGTACATAATTCGTAAAAGACGAATACCTTTCCGTTATTTTTGTAGACTTTTTGTATATAATTCGCAAAAGGCGAATATATTTTTGTGTAATTCTTCACAGCTGATCAAGTGTATAAATAATACTTAAATTTTCTTTTTATAAATTAATTTAAATTTTGTTACGTGTAACCATGTCCACAACAGCGTCAGCGACAATTCCGACGGGAATGCCGTCATATGCATCAGCTTCTGGCGCTACAGCAAATCCTTTTGCAACCCCTTTTGTCACATTAGGGATGATAGCAGGAACTGTAGAAAGTTTTTCAGGAAAACAAAATGTAAAAGATTATTTTGAGAAAATTGAACAGAGGGCTGTTTTGGATAATTGGTCCGAAACAACTACGTTAAGAATTTTAAAATATAGATTGTCTGGGGAAGCTTTTAAATATTTTAAATCGGATGCGGCTTTGCAATCTGATACAATTACTTTAGCAGCATTTAAACAAAATTTTATAGGAAAATTTGCGCCTATTAAAGTTCCAGGGGAAGCATTAATGAAATTACATCAGTGTTATCAACGACACGATGAATTAGTTTCAAGTTTTGTTACTAGAATAAAAATGTTAGGATGTGAAATCATGCAGGAAGATTTAAAGTCGTTTTAAATCAGTCAAAATAGGACTTCGACACGATTATCAAAAACAAATAGGTACCCAATTAATGGGAACGAAAAATTTAACAATAGAAATTGCAGAAGAAATAGCTAGACATTTTGAAATTTCAGAATCTCTTATAGCAGTTAAAAAACAATCTCCTTCCGTTATGACTGTTCAGACTCGCAGTCCTTCAAATTGCTACATTTGCGGGAAAAGTAATCACTGGGCTCGTAATTGTAGATTTTCACAAAATTCAACCCCCACATCTTATAACACATCTAGGGCTCAATCAGCAAATACTTACTACCAAGTAGATCATAAAAATTATTCTAGAACTAATCAAGTTTCCAGACCAAGCAATAATTATTCTACTTCAAACAACTATAGTGCCAGATCATTTTCTCAAAACCGTTCAAATAATTTTCAATATGGTCATAGGAAACCGCTCAATAAAGAACGAGATCGTGGATATCAACGCTTTAATAAATTTTCTAATAATACTAATTCTCCTAATCAGGTTAATAAACAAACGTCGAACCACATTCAACGAAATTATAATTATACTCGCAGCAATACGAATCTGCGACAAGGGGCAGCTATGCAAGCGGCACCCGCAACTTACAGACCTGGAAATACCAATAGGGCAGGTCAGAATCGTACTCGAGAAATTCATACAGTCGATAATTTAAACTTACAAGGGCTTCACTTATCGCCTCGAAGCAAAAGCCCCAGAACAGTTTAAACTCTCATATTTTTAAACATGATGACATCTGCATACCTCAAAGTAATTGGGAATTATCAGAAAATCTCCCATATATAATTTATTTGTTTATTAATGGTAACTTATGTAAATTTTTATTAGATAATGGATCCGCAGTAACGTTAGTTAAAAGTGAAGTAGTAAATCTTCATTTACTTCTGGACAAGCCTGATGTTTTTCTTACAGGAATTTCCGGAACAAGAATCAAGGCCTTAGGCAGTGTATCTTTGGACTTTGGTGTTGTTCAAAATTTAGTAAATTGTACTTTTGACGTTTTAGTTTGCGGTAATCAATTGAAGGTAAATGCAGATGGTGTCATTGGTCGCGATTGTCTAATTGCAAACAAAGCATTAATTATGAAAATTTTACTTTAAACATTTGGAATTATAGTATACCTATTTATCGCCAATCAGATCAAAGAAGTATAGATTTTGAAACTCATATTCAGGGGCATATTTATAATAATAATGGTTCATTTGCAAATAATAATGTTTTCAATAATCAAGGTTTCAATATTTCTCGTCAAGCTAGGGACACTCCTAGGAATTCGGGAACCACGCATGCTGCACGCACTGAGAATATAGGGGAAACAACCAATGCACGTGTTCATAACTTTCTTTTTAATGCACCTCCAGCATACGAGGGCATACGTTCTCAAGCTCTAGAAGATCTTGTAGAACCAATAGTGGAATGTAATACAGCTGATTCCTCGGGAATGAGGGCTCCATGGTTAGCTGACCACTATTTAGTATCGAAGCAGTTCGGAGTCAAGTCTACCCCACCTTCGGCGAAGAAAATATTTAAGATTACGGAAGAAGGTCCAAAAGAGATTTCTTCTAAGGGTTGCAAGAAACCACTCCGTATTCAAGAGGAATGCGGAATACTCAAGATAGTAAGAAAACGGTTAGTTTTACGGATCAGTGTTATCCGGTACCGTCAAATAAGAAAGAAAGAAATTTTAATATAGAGAATCCAGTAGTTACAATTCACAGTTATGGTGAATTAAGTTCAGATGAATCTGAAGGAGAGGATTCCTCCATACCAGATGGCAAGAAGCCAGATGTTACCAAAGTACAGGAGATTCATAGTGAACCTGTACACTGGCACTCAGAAGTTAGTGCGAAGTTTGAAATAAATACGATGGACGAAAAGTTCCAAAGTAATGTTAAGTTATTAGAAGATATAGTTTTACCCCCTCGAGCGGAAATAAATTGCGTAGCTAAGCAATGGTAAGTTTAATAAAATCTCTACGGAGAATATTGTATTGGAACCGGTTTCTACGGGAAACCAAGGCGTTTTTGCAGCCAGAACCTTAACTCAAAACAGTAAGGAACTTATAGTTAGACTTGTAAACTTAAACAATAAACCTATTTCTTTGTCTAAAAATACTAAAGTAGCCATCGCGGAACCACTAAATGATTCTTATCAAATACAAGGTCATACAACTACAGTAAGTACTATTGATACATCCAATAGGGATTGGATCGAAACTCATTTTAATTTAGCACATTTAGATAATCATGCTAGAGGTTTGATGTACGAATTTCTTTCAAGGTATAGTGACATTTTCACCGATGGTGAAGGTGAATTGTCCACAGCACATAAAGTGGAACACAAAATCATAGTCGAAAACGATCAACCTATCAATAAACGTCCATATCGAGTACCTTTTAAACAACGTGAACTTTTGCGTAAAGAAATAGATAGACTCTTGGAAGCCAAAATCATTAGGCCCTCCAATTCACCTTGGAGTGCGCCAGTCATTTTAATTGTCAAGAAACAAGAAAACGGCGAAGATAAAATTCGTATGTGTATTGACTATCGAAATTTAAATGCGATTACAAAACGAGATGTTTTTCCTTTACCTCTTTTACAAGATGTTTTAGATTGTTTATCAAATGCAAATCTGTTTAGCGTTTTTGACGTTATATCAGCATACCATCAGGTCCGCATGGAATCAAATAGCATTAAATACACAGGTTTTTCAACTCCAGATGGACATTATGAATTTCTTCGACTTCCTTTTGGGTTAGCAAATTCTCCAATGACTTTTCAACGTTTTATTTCATGTTCTTTAGCAGGTTTAACCGGAGACATGTGCGGGGTTTATTTAGATGATATTCTAGTGTTTAATTCCACAGGAATTGAAGATCACATAAGCAAGTTGCAAGTAGTTTTTGATAGATTACGTCAAGCTAATATAAAATTAAAACCAGATAAATGTAAATTTTTAACAGAGGTTAAGTATTTAGGTCATATGATTACCCAACAGCCTTGGTAGTGTAATGTCTGGCGTGCCGGACTTTCACCCAAGCGGCCCGGGTTCGACTCCCGGCGCTGGCAGATCTGGTTAAGGTTTTCTGCAGTTTCCCTTAGCTGTAACACAAATGTGGGATTTGCGCTGTTCCATCTATAAGTCGGCTGCAGCCGCACATTGGGCCTACATAATAATAATAATCGCCCCCTCCCTCCCGCACAAGCTTATAGCTTCTGGGGCCTTGGTTAAGGTTATGGGTTGTAGTAATTATTATTATTATTAATTATTATTATAACAAGGTATACAACCAGATCCGGAGAAAATATCAGCAGTTAAAAATTTTCCGATTCCAAAAACTGTTAAAAATATTCGTGAATTTTTAGGCCTAGTAGGTTGGCATAGGAAATTTATTCCAAATTTTGCTCATATTGCAGAACCGTTAACAAAATGAACTAAGAAAGATATACCTTTGCAAATTGGAGAAGAAGCACTTCATGCTTTTAACACTTTAAAATCGGCAATAATGTCCGACAAAATTTTAGTTTATCCAGATTTCACTAAGCCATTCATATTGGCAACCGATGCTAGTAATGTTGGCATGGGAGCTATTCTCAGCCAAGTACATAATGGTTTGGAAAAACCAATTGCTTTTGCAAGCAAAGCTTTATCAAAAGCTGAAAGAAACTATTCGGCAAGGGAACGAGAACTTCTCGCAGCTATTTTTGGTATCAAACAATTTCGCTGTTACTTATGGGGAACACCTTTTCTTCTGATCACAGATCACCGGCCCTTAAAATGGTTGTTAACAATAAAAGACCCTACATCACGCTTAGCGCGTTGGGCATTACTTTTAGGCGAATATAATTTTGAAGTAATTCATAGGCCAGGTAGACTACACGGGAACGTAGACACATTAAGTCGCATGTTTCCCGAGCCCGATCAGTCTTTAAATGTTCATTTCTTAACGTTTGAAAACTTTACAGAAATTGGTAGACATAACGTAATTAATACAGAAAATGTTAAAATTATAAAAGGAGTTTTATTTGCATGTCCAGAACACTATGCTTTGGCTCATTGTGTTTCACAGGACCTTGCCATGGGAAAAGGCATTGCAGTAGAATTTAAGCGACGTTTTGGTTCACTTTCTGAATTAAAATCACAAAATAAACAAATTGGCGAAATAACTACTTTAAAATTACCTGATAGTAATGTTTATTATTTAATTACTAAAACTCGATACTTTGATAAACCTACTTATAAAATTATTTGGCATATTTTACATAAGTTAAAACACTTAATGCTTAGTAATAAGGATACATTTTTAGCTATCCCAAAATTAACTTGCGGCCAAGATAAATTGAAATGGAAATTTGTTTACGAAATTATTAAATATGTTTTTCACGACACTTTAATTCAAGTGCTAATTTATGATTTCGACCCAGTTCTACCTCAAATTAATGTTATCAATCCATCAGCACCAGAATCAGTTCCGGTATGGGACAGACAGGAACTTAAAATTGCTCAAAGTACAGACTCTTTTTGTAAGAATATCCTTTTGCAATTGCAAAATGAAGAGGAAATAAATTACTACTTAGATAAGGAAGGTTTGCCTTATAAAATAGATGGTAATCAGGATACCTTAGTTATTCCTAAATCTCATGTTTCCAAAACAATTCATGATTTTCATGATTGTCCTTTATACGGACATCGAGGTCAAATCAAAACCCTTCAGATAATTAAAACTAGATGTTATTGGCCAAATATGAAAACTGATATCATTAATTATGTTGCTCAATGTCACTTGTAATCAACGGAAAACATCGCCACATTTGAAATCGGCACCCTTACAAAATTTTCCCGAAATTAGGCGACCGTAGTTCTATGGACATTACAGGTCCTTCTGTAACTTTCTATAAAGGAAATAAATATCTATTAACTTTCATCGATCATTTTAGTAAATATATTGAATTAATGCCATTGCCAGATCAAAAGGCTGACACAGTAGCTAAAGCTCTTTTTACTCAGGTTATAGCTAGGCATGGTACCATGAAGCAACTAATTTCAGATCAAGGTACCAACTTTTTATCAAAATTAATGAAAGAACTTTTAAAATTTTTACATATTGACAAACATCAAACTACGCAGTAGCGAACGCATTAATCGTGTAATCAAAGATTTTCTAAGCCATTACATTAGCAAAAGTCAACACGACTGGGATGACTGGATCCCATATATCCAAATGGCGCATAATATGCATAAACATACTAGTACTTCTTTTTCTCCTTACTTATTGTTACATGGTCGTGAACCAAACCTACCGTTAGATGATGTTCTTAAACCTCGTACCATCAAATATAATTACAGTGATAATTATGTGTCGGAATTACAAGCCCAACTAAACATTGTTTTTCAACAAGCACGTGAAAACATGCAAATTAGCGCCGGAAGAAGAGCTCATTATTATAATAAAAAGACGAAAGAGGTAAATTTTCAAGTTGGTGATTTGGTTTATCTATATGATCCATCCACTAAGGAAGGAACTTCAAAAAAGTTAGCTAAACCTTGGCTAGGACCGTTTCAAATTATTGAACAAAAAGGTCCAGTAAACTTTAAGATAAAAGATTTAAATAAACCTACTAAACTAAGTGTCGTACACGCAAATAGGTTAAAACCTTGTAAAGGATTCAAAACAGAACAAGCAGATGAAGCTCAACCAAATGACTTAGGTGATAAGTTTTTTTTCAGTAGATAATAAGCTTAACGAGGAAGAACTCTTCAACGACTCAAGCCCAGAAGCGGTAAGTTTACACATTTTACAAGAGCTTGATCAGCAGCGCTTGAATCAACCTGTGAGGAGACCACGTACTCCTCGCCGACGAGGGCGAGTTATCCCTCATTGGCAGAACCGTCAGTTAGTCACGGAGAATCTGAGAGAATTTCCACACTTAGATCAGTGGGGTTCTGGTTCTAACAGAAATGGCCTTCGGCGCTCCGCAAGAACGAATAACTAAGCTTACTAAGGCAACATTTTCGGTACGGCGATCCTATTTTTTCCCTTTCGGCCTAGGATCGAAAGGGGGTCACGTCCCTTCCGCCCGGAGTACTACGAAATTTTTATTTACTTGGCATTAGCACCAATCATAATTTATCAATTAATAGTTATTTATCCGTAACTTGAACGGTTCACGTTATGCCTTACTAAGCACTATCTCAGTACCATAAGCGGGTACAGACTTATCAACAATATTAACTCACTTTACTTCATGCGATAACCTTTGGTGGACTAAATTGAAATTCATTACGCATGTTAATATTTTTTTTTATGATTTTACTTTTATTATATTCTAACTTTTACATTTTTATAATTATAGCCATTCATGGGCTCAATCATGAACTATTACAGCCAATCAATGTTGGTCATAGGCCGTAATTGAATTGAGAAGGGAAGCGGACTCCAGTAGTCAAGTCCCCTTCTACCTTCCCACCACTGACATACTTGTCAAATATACTTATATAGTATAGGTTATATACATACTTTTTTTTATGGGAATTTTGCGCTTTTCGGTATATTTTACTGTTCATTTATTGATTTTTATTCAAGGATCAACATATGTCCTTGCATTGTATTTACTAGTAGACCTATACTGCTTAGGCAATAATTGTAATTTGTGTTTATCTCTTAGATTAACCGCGATGTGGTGCGTCGTCCTCTTACCGCTGACAATTATGTGCGCACTTTTTAATCCAGTGTTGGTGTTAATCGCGTATGACTGCGAAAGTCGTCATAACAACCTGACCGTCGTTTCCATCCGGGATGGTCAGCCATGTCCAGATGTACAGTCAGAATATCAGGAAGAAGAAATACACGTACACGTTATTCAACGCAATGAATTCAAACTGCAAGAAGTGTACGCTTGTTTAATAGAAGAAACCCGTTTGGTTCGTCATTGTGGTATGCAAGTCACTCATCGCCTGTAGCAGGAGGATTCTCCACCTCCCTAGTGCCTATTGGCAAAGAAGCATGCAGAAACATGCATAGATTTCAGTCGTTACGTCTTTATAATCAATTTTTTGGCAAACTTATTTTAAATGGAACTACTTCAGCAGCGATAACGGTCATAGGTCATGTAACAGACAATGCAAAATGTAAAGGCTCTACATATACTGAAAAGGTCACACATGGGAAGATGTAGTAGTTGTAGCTGCATTAAAAATTCATCCTCGAAACTACAGAGCTGCACTTCAGTTGGAAGATAATCAAACCAATTTATTAAATGGAATCACCTGTGAATATCTTAAGGGATATTGCGTAGATTCGACATATGGTGAGATAGTTTGGGATTTGTATATAGACACAAATTGTGATGCAACGTTAACCGCCTTATATAAAGGGCCCGCCGAATTGGTAACCAGTAAGTCATCTATGATGCAACCCGTTTTAGTCATAGAACAAAATGAAACAATTTTTGCTCTGTCGTTAATAAAGAAAACGTTTTTATGTGGAATTGAAATCTGGCAATCAGAACATCCACGTATTTTAATCATGCATAAAGGAAATTATACTTCACTAATTCCGCAGATGCCGGTACTTGCTGCAAATACAGATCTGACCTATTATATTAATAGTAAATTGTTGCATGTTGAGCAAGCTTATAAACGTGCCATTCATAAAGTATACGTCGATACAGTCCATCGTCGTTGCCTGACTCACAGGGAAATTTTACAAAATAGATTATTGTTAGCACCTTTATCACCTCATGCTCTAGGAGCAGTGATACAGCACAAAATGGGTTATATTGGACGGTGTTAGGCGAAGCAATTTATATTATGCAGTGTACCCCAGTTCTGGTACAAATTCGAAAAACCGATAGCTGCTATCAAGAATTACCGATAGTAGTCAACAATCAATCTAAATTCATGGCTCCAATAACCCATATGATTCAAAATTACGCCAGTCAAATCGAATGCAGTGGACTTACACCACCGTTATACTACATAGAGGGCAAGTGGATAGCTTTACATCCATCACCCTTAGAAACTTCTGCCCCACAGCAGTTGGCCGTGGAAGCAGAACATAAATTAGAATTTAATCCCATTCAGCCAATTGGGCTACATGGTTTATACAATCAAGACGATCTTTCAAAGCTACATAGAACTTTAACTTTTGACACACAACTCAAAGCTGTAGAAAACTTATTAACTATGAAGTTAGCTGGATATCAACCAGATATGAAAAGAAATTAGCTCATAACACTTTACAGTTTATTTGGTGATGGTTTACGGATATGGGAATTTTCATAGGCTTTTATGGCATACTCCGAGCTATTAAATACATCTTAGGAGTCATTTTAAATGGATTCGCCATTTATCAAGCACTAGGCTGCGGTATACAACTCCTAGCCAGTGTTTGGAACACTCTTACGATGCTGCTACTTCAACATCATCATCGCCGACAACAACCTACTGATGAGGAAGCTAATCGTCCTTCCGCACATAGGGCAGAACTAGAATCTGCCGAACCTGTTATCTCTAATCAACCCGGAGCACATTCCGTGCTTCCGGTAGCAACATCTTCAGCCATGCCCATTTATCCAAATATCGCGCAATACCAAGTCTAAACCTTATATATTGTCCATCCTTTTAATTATTCCTGCGTTTGCTTTTATTTTATTTCATTGTTACCTCAACAAGACATTTTCTTTTATTGAATTTTATTTCTATCTCCATAATATCCTTAATGGAGTTTCCACAACTATCGACCACCGCCACATTGGACAAGTTCAACTGGATCATCTGGACCAGGAGCAACTGTGCAACAGAGAGTGCACTTAAATCAAGTGATGTGCGCGTAAATTTAAGTGAATTTAATGTCATTTTTCGTTAATAATTAGTGTCGACGCAGCGGTAAGACGAGTACTACATAACATAATACTACTAGTTAAATCTGTATTTTTCATTCATTTATTGGATTCAGGTAACAGTTAGTTATTCTTCATACCCGCAGCATGATATACTGTAGTCAGCAAAATTCCTTCTGAATTTGCTTTTGACAAGAATCTTTTGAATTTTTTTTACTTTGGTATCTTATCCTGGATCCAATTTCGACAAGTTAGCTTCATATAGCACAGTCAGTGCTTTTTGTTTGTATTGCTTATTGTTTTAATAGCACAGTCGGTGCTCATATACTGTTATGTAGATTATTACTCAGGTTCAGTCGGAACCACTATTAGTTAATGCATATGTAGATTACATGCATATATACTTTCATTTTTATTGCTTATTGTTTTACTAGCATAGTTGGTGCTTAGATATTAGTCGTAGACTTAAGGTTGGTCATTTTAGTATATCATGTATTCACTCTCATTTCAAAGCTCAAACTGGTGTCCATAGGTTCAGTTGGAACCAATATCAAAAGGCAGCCATGTCCATCAGAACATGCCTTCTTTTAGAAACACGGGGGTAGTGTAACAACCCGCCGATAATCATTTCTTAATTAACGTATTGAAATATTAGGACACCAGGTATATTTAATTAAAGTGGTTAATTTTTATTAAGTCATACATTACTTTTATAAAATGGATGTATAGCTGACTCGGTATTTCACAGGAATTATATCTTTTGAACTTTGTTAAACTTCAGACAGGAAACACTAAGCTGCATCAACTTAATTTAATAATATGTGATAATGTCAAGTGGACACTTCACACGAAAATACAATAGTTGGGTTATCATAGCAGGAAATGATCTTGCAAGTTTCACTCAGCATTTTGATAAACAAAATAATGTTCAGGTGCAGTTTTGCGAGCTGGCAGAAACTGCTGAAAAAATACGGGAGTTTTTGAAACATCAGCTTTTTCGTCGAGCGGTTCGAAAAGCTTGACTTAGAGAGTAGTTCCCGGGTAGATCTTCAACTGAACGGTTCTGGCACTAAATTAGCTCCAACAAAGAGAGCAAACATTCGGGACTCATTTATTTAATTGTGAACTTAAGAAATTTAATAAAGTTTAAAATCTAAATAAAGAAAATTATATATAAAATAAAATTAACGAGAATAATAACGGATACCTTTCATTCGGGCGTTTAACCTAAGAACCTATCAATTAAAGTGAAATTAACAAGGTCCAGACGGAAAATTGGATTACTTTATTACTTACGCAAGGGGTAAGAAACTTGCACAATCATATCTTGTATTTGTTTAAAGCTTGAAGCTGAATTGAATAGTTGAATTTACTTTTATGTAAAAGATTCACATTCATGTTAATTGGAATCATCAGGGAGATAATTCATAGATCTCTCTTTCACTTATTAGTTACCTAAGAACGAATTTAAATGTTTTTTGATTATACTTTCATTTTCAGTTTCATTTAATTTTTAATATATTGGTTAATTCTTTAAATCTGTAGTATCATTGTGTCTTTACCCCAACATTCACCAATCAATACAATAGCGGAATGTTATAATGCGCTCAGTATTTTAAAATCAGAAATTAATTAATTCCATCGTACTTATTAAATATAAAATACGAAAAAATAAAAATAAAACTAATATTAATTAAAAAAAGATGTTTTTAACGTTAAATACATTTATAAAAACCTAGATTTAAATCGGATAAATCGTTCTGTTTTAAATTATTCACAAAAAAAAAGTTGGTCAACACTGTACATGCCAGTTTTACAGACATGTAAAGGAAATTGTTAACCAGTTTGGTGTTGCTGTAGTAATAGCTTACTTTCCAAGGTTTTTACAATATATCAAATGTACAGTTGAGGCCGAAAAGTTTTCAACGGTAATTTATCAAGTTTGCACATTTTTCTGATATTCACATCGTATGAAGCTGGCTTGTATGCTACTTAGGACATATCAAATGAATAAAAGTGACGTCTCTTATGAGAATTTAAAAGTCGAAATTACGCAGTCGTTATAGACCGTTGAAAATCGTTCGGCCGCAACTGTACATATTGCGTGAATAAAATAATTTATGAGCTGTTGAAGGGTGGAAGTGTGCGTAGACGTAGATGTTATTATGACAATTGGTCTATAAATGTCATATTCTACTAACTTTTACAAGTCAGCTGTCAGTTTTACAATTCAGTAGCTCGTAAAAGTAACTTTTCGTTGTTTGTGTTGGGTTATGTTAAATGACGTTTACGAGTGAGTAACAAATAAAAAGCAATTAATTTATTGTGAATTTTGATGTTAACTTGATGTGAAGTGAAGTGAAAAAGTTGTGTCTTGCGAGAAGAATGCAAAAAAATTATAAAATTCTTGAAGACAAGAAGTACTGTTCATCAGTCTTCGTAGACATACGACAAAAATTTAACATATAGGCATAGGGCTACCATACAGTCATATCTAGGGAAATGCTTCCCTACGACGTGTATTAAAGGCTAAGATCATACGTGAGCGCTATACACTACTTGATTAAGTATCAAATTAACATACAAGAATATACTCTATCACATCTGGGGTCCTACAGGAAAGAGTTTTAAGACCAATCTTGTATCTGCTATACACGTCTGATCTACCAACAGTAGAGATTGTTGGTAAATCAGGTAAGAAGGTTAGTCTTTAGAAGATTTTAGTACTAATAATAAACTGTAAGAACTGTACACTATCACAAGTTATATTTTAAATGGTCTCCTAACCAAATATTATGTTTGACTTACGCATTTCAGTAACGATGTTGCCTTTTCTATAGCGAAACACCAAAGCTATAACTGTGATTTTTTTACAAAACAGCGACGTGGCTATTCTGACCTGATAATATTTTTCAATTGTCTCTTTGTTTTACAGCTAGTTCGCAAACAACTCTGGGTGTCGTTGATTGAGAAAGCCGTTGCAAAACTCCACGGCTGCTATGAACCCCTCGATGGTGGGACTGCTTCCAAAGCTTTCAACCTTCTGACCGGTGCACCATGTGAATATATGATTCTCCGGCCTTCGTCTTCTATGCCTACGAGTACTATTTGGTCAAGGTATATACAGTCAAGTTATATCAATTTGGAAATATTTCTTATAAATAATTTTTTAGACTATTCCGTATTCAAGCCCGATACGGTTTAATGCCCGCCAGTACAGTAGGCGAAGGTACAAACGTAGAGGCAGAGCTAAAAGCAAACGGTTTAGTTTCAGGGCACCTCTATGCTTTATTAGACGTAAAGCAGGTTGAGGGCTACCGTTTATTGGAACTTCACGACCCAGCAACTATGACGTTACGTTGTCTTTTGTACTACATGTATCTATTGTTGTTATTTAACTTTGTAGGGCTAACTAAATGGCGAGGTGGATGGTCAAAAACTTCACATCTTTGGACGTCTGATTTAAGAGCGAGATTATTGCCCAATGGTTACGATGGTAATTCCCTCTGGATTGATCTTGATGACTTAATAACTACTTCATTAGGGTATAATTCTACAAGATTCGGGACGGATGGTACGAAAGCAGTTTCAATGGAACATTTCCTTCGTTTGAAGAGCAAGTACCATCAGGTGTCTTATTTGTCGTGGAAGAGACTACTCAGCTTGATTTTGTGCTCTATGGCGCTGTTCTCACCAAAAGCAACTGGCAACGGCAACGCAACCGCAACTTCGGTTGAGTTGCTCTTGTGTACTTACTGAAAGCAACTGTTTTGAAGTTTCTTGTTTCGGTAGTCGTGAACAAAATGTCGTCCTCGTCAGGTGAAAATATAGCCGCTGCATACTTGCTAGTGAAAATGCGTAAAAAGAAAACATCCCGAAGATTTTGGGTTAACCCTTTTTATACCATAAATTTGGATCATAGTTCTTATATAGTGGCACAGGAATTGAATAATCATCCTGTTAAATTCCATGGATTTTACCGTATGAGCAAAGACACCTTCAAAATCCTAGCAGAAATGTTGAAACCTGAAATAACCAGAAAAGACACCAATTACCGCAAAGCTGTAAGTGCTGAAGAAAGGCTTCTTATCACATTAAGGTAAGTTTTTATTCTTATTTTTATCTGAACAAAATATTCTTAAATATGTAAAATAACATAAAAATTAACCTAAACTAATAACAACCATACAAATATCCTTCGGAATTGCACTGCGAAAGGGGGGTTATTGTAGGTGATTGATTGTCTGATACCGGTTGGTAACTGAAGGCACTTGGTGGCCTAGATTGTTTGTGACTTCCCGACAAACTGCCGACACTAGCAGGGCCAAAACTCTTCCCTGGATTACTACTACTATCTTCTAATAATAGGATTTTGTCTATAAGCTCCAACATTCCTACTTTAGTCTCCTCTTTTGATAAGCATTCATTAAGTTCATATCAGGCAGCAGGCTGAGCAGGAATTTTTCATCTGTACTTTCACTTGGCTTGCAAAGACGTGCCTTTTTTGCCTCAAAGTATTCCGCCAGGGATTTCTCTGCATCTGTGTCTTTATTTTTCCTTTTATTAGCGGTGGAACGATTATCTTCTTTATGAATTGGTCGAGAAGCTCTTGGTGTCTCAGCTTCATCTAACTGTGGTCGAGTATTAGTAACTTGCACTTCCGGATCAATCTCCTGACTCTCTTGTATTCTGCTCCCTGCATCATCTTCGTCGCTATCGATAATGCTTTGGTCTAGTTCACAGTCTAGGTTTAAATTCCCTTTCTGCTTTCTATTACTTTTAACGAATGGAATTAGAAACTGGAGAGCATCTTCTAAGTAATATTTTTTCTTGATGCCTCCAGCTGAGCCACTTGGTGTTTTTTTACGAATATGTCGTAAGAATACAGTTCTTATATTTTTCCAGCGTATTTTACACGTTTGTACTGAAACAATATTTACATATTAAGATCTTGTTTTCTATTGTAATTGGTATGTTTTATTTGTTTATTTATTTATTTTTGTATTTCAGGTATTTATCAACAGGAGCCAGTTATAGAGCCTTGACATATTATTTTATGCGAGGTCTAACAACAATAAGTAATATAATTGCCACCACTACTGAAGCAATCTGGACAGTTTTACAACCTGATTATATGAGTAAACCAACACAGGAAGAATAGATATCGATTACTGATCGCTACTACACTCTCTGGAATATACCGAATTGTTTGGGTTCTTTGGACGGCAAACACTTCCGAATAAAGTGTCTTCCAGGAACATGATCAACGTTTTATAACTACAAGGGATACTTTTCAATTGTACTTATGGCCAATGTAGATGCTGATGGACTATTTACTACAATAGATGTGGGAGAAATAGGCAGGAATAGTGATGGAGCAGTTTTTCGTACATCAAGTCTTGGCCGCTCGTTACAATTAGGATTATTGGATTTACCACAACCTAGACCATTACCTTCAACAAATAATGATTTCCCTTATTACTTTGTAGCAGATGAAGCCTTTCCGCTTAAAAACTATTTAATGAGACCTTATTCAAAACGCACATTAAACAATAGGAAAAGAGTTTTTAACTACCGATTATGAAGAGGGCGAAAAAGTGTTGAATGCGCATTTGGGATGTTGGTATCTAAATTTCGTTTCTTTGAAGGGCCAATTTGCTGTAAAGAAAGCATAAATTCTGTAATCAAAGCAGCATGTGTTTTGCACAATTTCATTCGAATAAAGCAAGGTAAATATATCCAACAAACGGAATTTGATGCAAATCAGGATCAAGTAGCGGTTCCAATTAATGACATGCCACAACCTCAAATTAATCGAAACTATTCCGAGGCACAGAATATCAGCGAGAAACTTTGTGATTATTTCATTACACCTGCTGGGGCAATACCGTATCAATGGCATCACACTGTTTAACCAATATATTAATAATCAAAAAATGTATTTCTGTCTTAATTTTACTGAACATATCAGCAGCTTGCTTCAGATATACCTTTATAATTAATCCTGTATTTAGTGAACTATAATTTATAATAAAAAAACTTACCTGGTTCGCACATGATTTTAGTAATTTCTCCCCAGGCTTTTTCTTTGATGTCACCACGTGTATAAGATGGCTTTGTCACATCATACAAACATGTGTGTGCTTCGACAATGGCCACAAAATTCAACGATGTTGCTGCCTCATCCGCCATGATACAGCAGTTCTTGGCAACTATAGACCGCAACTGGCGACGGCGACGCGGTATGTAGCGTTGCCGGCAACTAGTTAGCAACTGGTTGCGTTGCAGTTGAGTTGCCTTTTAATAGGTGGGAACACTAGTATTTTAATATTAGCGCCGAGTCGCGTTGCAGTTGCGTTGCAATTGCGTTGCGGTCGCCGGTTGCTTTTGGTGAGAACGACCCCTATCAGGTTAGTTTGAATATTTTTCTATAAACATCATTTTATTGTTAATGTGTTCGAACTGATGAGGATTTTTTGAATTCAATTTTGCGAATACATAGAAATATTTGATTTGCTTTTTATATCCAAGGCGTTATATTCAGCTTCACTACGTTTTTGTGACTTTATTCAGTAGTCTGTAGTCCACGCAAAAGCGATGCCCCCCCATCTTTTTTCTTAACAAGAACCACGGAAAAGGCCCAACGGCTTCGAGAAGGTCTAAGATTATATCAAAGCATGTCGTCAATTTGATCTTGAATGATTTCTCTTTCGGAAGGGGATATGCGGTAGGGTTTTTTCCGTATAGGAGTAGCATCTTCGATATCTATTTCATTTTCTAAAATATCAAAATCCAATTTCCGAAAAATCACTTGCAAAAGTTGCAGAAAATTTATTAATATGGAAATTTTTTCTTGGTCGCTAGAAGATAAATTCGCGTTAATATTATAAATAATGTTGTTGTTTGTAGATGGAAACAAAGACGTATTATGCTCCGCTAGAAGGAAAACAGAACTATCTCCAGACGCGAACGTTTGGCCTAGAGTACTTCCGGCGAAAAGCTTTGTCGGAACCGCAGAATGTGACAGCAAGGTTACCCAGGCTTCGTTTTTCGTATTTTGTCAGAGAGAGAAAATTTCATACGAATGAGAAGGCAGTCATTCCAACAGATGGAATATATTTTTAGCGAGGTAGGTAATGATAATTTAATGCAACTATCTTTCTTTCATATGCGGGAATTATTACGTCAGATAACAATTAAAGTTTAGTTTCCTTTTCGGTAGAAGCTGTTAGTTGAATGTTGAAAATTTCGGGTAACTCCTCTGTTTTGGAAGATATACAAGTCCAAGAATTTGAAGTATTAGTTGTAGAAGATTTGCTCGAGACAACAGTGTCAACTTTGCGAAACGTGATTATTGATTTATAGAAATTAATTTCCATACAATGTTCGGATAAAAATCTCATGCCTAGGAGTGCATTTATAACAACGAAAATATCTGTTTGAAAATCTTCAATTTTCAGGGTTACAGCAACTGTTCCTAGAATTAATAATTCGCCGCCCGCTGGCCGTAGATAGATATGAATGTGATTGTGTAGGCGTAAAAGGAAAGAGAATGAAACGTTGATCAATTATATTTTCGATTGCTCCTGTGTCGATAATTCTATCAATACATTTATTGTTAATCTAACCAGAAATAGTTACAATTTACAAGGATTGAGAAAACCCTTGTTGTATTTTGGTTGTACATACAGCGTGGAAAAAATTATGAAATACCCCTAATAATTTGGTAGTCTTCAGGTTTTATGGAAAACGCTCGAACCGTCAATTTAGTTTTTCAGTTTCCCACATTCTGATAGAATTAATTTGTTTTTTTCTTTTATTAACATCTGTCAAAAATATAACGTCGTCGACATTTTTCTTAAATGACAATGTATGGCATATGATACATCATTTGAAAGCTCTTGTTTCACTCAGTATGTTCCTAGATTTTTGTGTAATTATGTCGTGCCGTTTCAAAATGGCGACCGTTGAATTGTGAAAATTATCTTAAATTAATTCCCAGTAAAAGAATAACTCTTTCTTATTTTATCAGAAAAAAGCAAACTATTGAACATGGTTTTACTAACAATCAAACTAGAACAACGCGTAATAATTAGATAAAACAAAACAAGACCACAACAAAGAACAATCAAATAATCATAAAAATAATAAAATAAGAATGAATGTGTTGAGGATAAAACAAATAATAGAAAAAAACTTATTTCAGTAAATGCTGAAAGTGACGACCGTTGACAACTTGACAGTGCCCAAGTCTAGAAACAAATTCTTCTTGAACATTTCGTATCATTTCTGGTGACATTTCTCGTATTTCCGTTCTGCTGCGACACTTTAGATCATCAATATCAATTGGTTTATTTAAAGAAAACTTTGGATTTCAAATAACCCCACAAAAAGAAGTCCAAAGGGGTCATATCAGGTGACCTGGCTGGCCAATCAATGGGACCCCGTCGGCCAATCCATCCCAAAGTTAATCAAATCCCCTACTAAATCTCTACAACAGGTTATTTGCAGATTAAAAGAAACGGATTTATCTTTAGTAAGTAGTTTACAAAAGACACAATCTGTGACACATTAGAATACAATTCTGGTCTACAAATGAATTTTCACTATTGTGGCAGACAATTTAAAATTTAAGGGTTTTACTTTATGCATTTTTTCACATTCAAAGGTTGATTCATATTGTATGATTTCAGATGGAACTGTAATTGAGATTCATATTATTTTAAATTCTTGCAGTGAAACGTTATATGTCCCATCAGTAACCCCATAACAGAATGTGCAGATTGAGGCTACATAAGAAATGTCCTCCCAAGTCTGTTCCGAAGACAGAGTTTATCAGATTTCAATGATTTTGATAATTTGGTGGAATACAGCCAATTGGTATCATCAGACATAATGGATATAGTAAATTAAAGTTGCAAAGTATCCAAAGCAGAAATGCTTTTGGACAAAAACTTGAACTTGAAATCCTTTATAGCAAAGTCTCAGTGTAGGTATTTAGTAAAAACAAAAAAGAAATATTAGATTTTAGGGAAAATTTGTCTTTTGTCCAAAGTAAAGTTCAGAGTTCAGTACTAGAACAATGGTTCTTGTATACCCTTCACATTGCTGTTGTTTATTATATAAGTTGCAGTTCATGCAAGAAGTTTTTGTTTTCTCCGATTCCATGGTGTTCAAAACTCAGCATCTGATTTTAATATCTGACAGAATAATTAAAGTATATTAAATATTTCACTGATGGCTGTGCTTCACAATACAAGAACTGTAAAAACTTCTTCAATATGTACCAGCATATACAGGATTTCGTTTTGAACTGCAAAAACAATTAAAAAATACAGTCATGGTTTTGAAGAATGAACTAGCTAAAATTCGTTCTAAAATGTTTGATCTGTTGTTGGAAAGCGAAGTTTGCACCAGTTTATACATGTATCATCTACAAAGATAATGAGTCTTGACGAGTGCTGTATTCTTTCTAAATTCAGCACGAGAACTCACAAAGTGAGTACAGTTGGTGTGCTAATTATTAACTGGCCCTTGCATACGACACCCATTAGCACAAAAACTCGTAGAAAATGGAAATCCAAAAGAGGAAGCACCATTTGCATCATTTTATTGGCCTTATAATACTTTATGCGAGGTATATTTCAGAATGTCCTATAAAAGGTGGATGTTGGAACCATTACAGGAAGAACATGGACTTTCCAGAAACTCTGTTAACTTATCAAATCGAAGTGGCAGTCTTATCTTAAGGGGCTTAAGGAATGAGGTAATAAGGTATAGAACTTGTTCCCATAGTTTCCCATGCCGAAAATTCTGGTAACCGGTCAGTAGTATGGCCATCATTTATATCACCCAAGACCTTCTGTAGACCAATAAAAGCAGATCCTTGTAAAAATAAGACGCCTGTAGCTTTTGTGTGTAGCCTTATGGCCATTGATACAACCAAAAATAGGAATTATAAAACCAAAGGAAAGCTGCCAAATGAAGAAA
This sequence comes from Agrypnus murinus, assembly GCA_929113105.1. Classification (NCBI taxonomy): domain Eukaryota; kingdom Metazoa; phylum Arthropoda; class Insecta; order Coleoptera; family Elateridae; genus Agrypnus; species Agrypnus murinus. The sequence continues at coordinate 71,944,688 of OV816023.1, read as the reverse complement.
AGAAGCGACATCTAGAAAAGCTGTTTTTGTTCGACAAGCTCAAAACAGGAAATGGTTACGTTACAGGGCAGATCATGATATTAATCAGAATCAGACGAAAACGTGGAGAACGACATCAAAGATTTTGGAAATATCAGAAAACTATTGCCAGAAGTTCCAGACATAGATTATATTTTGGCGTTTGCAACAAAGAAACAGAAAATATATTAAATTGGTAGACAAGGAATGAGGCCTTTGAATATCATGTAAATTCTTTGCGCTTAAAATAGAAATTTCAAGGACCAAATGTATTCTTCAGATGTTCCAAATCTGTTATTCATCAAGGAAGATATTATATAGTGTCTTCCACAGCCCAGTTTATCAGAAAGCACAAGGCAGAACTGTCTCATTATAAATTTCTGGTTGCTTTTAGTGTCAACATTCATTGAATGTTAGTTTATATTCTCACGATTATATTAAAGATATATATAATATATCTCGTTATATAACGATACGAGTTTATATTAACGATATCTCATTGTAGTTTTAATTTTTATTGCCAATAGAATAGATATCTACTACAATAATGTAATTACAAGTGTTTGTAATTAATGAATAGAGAAAAACATAAGTCATTACAGTCTCAGTTGTAAAGTTGATATGCCAGTTATGAATAAAAGTTAATTTTGATTCAACCAATGTGCTGTCATTTCGTGTCAATTGGTTTTTAAATTCAACAAACATAAGTCTGGTTCAGTTTGTACCATCACAGCACACAGTGAACGACAGTGTTGTTAAAAAAAAGTCATACTTACCGTTACCTTAAACAGAAATAAACTTCTATGATACAGCAATAGGGGCTATATTTTAGGAACATGTCTTGAAAATTTGGCGTAGTTATCATTGCTTTTAATATACTTTCAATATATTATAATTCAAAAAAGGCTGGTTCACTGTTGGCCAGGTAATCTTTCTCCTTTATGATTTGTCTCCTTATTGTGATTTATTAGTAAAATTGTCCAATAAAGAATAAGATATATTAGCTATAACAGCTTCCTTTTATTATTTTTGACATACGACACTAACATTTTATTGAACATGGTATTATTTAGATTTCAAAAATGTAAAAGACATTACTGGTGTTAGATTATTGAATAATAAAGCAACAAACCTTCAAGATTTCCAAATTTGATTGAGGAATATACAAAAAATTGGTTTAATCGAGTTTAAAAGAAAAGAAAATGAACAAAAACCCTTAAAAGATGAACACACACTTTACTATACAGGAAAACAAAAAAAACGAAAGAAATAAAAGAGTTGGTTTTATGTAATAACATGTGGAAGGTAAGCAAGAAAATTACACACCGGAACCTAGCTTCATCACGGATCATCGATATAGAAGTAGACGAAGGTGACACTTAATAACAATTTAATAATACAAAAAGTAAGTAATTCTTTATTTAGTACTTAGCTAATACTAATAGGTACTAAAGAAGAGAGCTAGAAGAATTCTACGCAGATTTACAAGTAACACTAGACAGGCATGGAGAAAGAATGGAATATGTCATAATAAATGGAGATTGGAACTCTAGGATAGGGAACGACTCAGAAATGGGACGAGGAAGAATGGAATACACAGAAAAATAGGGAGAAATAGCAATGAACTACTCATGATATACTTTTGCATAGAAATTGAGTTACTACTACACATACGAAGACATAGAAAGAAATGTACGAAGCATTTATCTATTTATTGCAACCAACAGATCAAAGATCCAATTACATGTTACCAAAAAAGGAAAATCCCAATCTTATACAAACATAAATGAGAAAAAAACACAATTAACTAACTAAATACTACTAGAATGATGATATAGATATAGACTATTTAACAATAATTGTAATAGAACTATATTTATAAGTTGATACAAAAACAAGTGCTTGGAGTGTAAGAAGCATTTGAAATTTATAATTACTTAATCCTGTTACAAATACATCAAAACCTCTAACATCCATCCATATATAATATAACGAGCTTGTTCGGGGTTTATATCCTACAGAGTGGTGCTGGCACTAGCATCATTACACAGTGCAAATTGTTAGTTTAAGAGAAGAAAAAACCCCGACATAAAAGCAGTTTCTTTTTGCTATGAAAACAATTTCAAGGTTCGTATCCATGTTATTATTATACCAATTAAGTGTATTTCTGTGGTCACAGGCAATAAGGGATTAAGTCGACTTATCTCCAAATTGTTTTTTTTTTAATTTACATTCCGAAAGTGCAAATACATGATCTGACGTAAGGATATAAGTCTGTGTAGATAAAAAGAGAGAAAAAAAGAGGGTCTTGAGAAGGAGTATGTGTACTTATACCCTAAAAACTTCAGGAATTTTGTGGCTTTGTAAGATTTCAATCAGCTATAAAGGAATATGTACACTTGTTCTTGAATTTCTGCAAAATATCTACTGCAAAAAAGATATATGTATACTTAGATCCTTTTAGCATTCACAAAATTTCTAAAAGTATAAACCTGATGACGAGCTGAAAGGATTTAAGTGTACATATCCTTTTGGCAAATAAAATGCAGGAATTAAGTATTCTTATATCCGTTTAGTAAAAACCGTTTAACGAGAATTTATTTTATTCAAGTTAGTGCGGTATTTTCATTATCGGTTTATTAGTTTGTTTACTAACAGAAAGACAATCATGTTACCCAATTCGAGAGCATTAATGATGTTAAAATTGTGCAAGGATTCTGAATGTATGTAAAATTTACATTAAAAAGCTGAAGACCTAACCTCAAAATTTTTATAGCACAAAATCGTAGAATGGAAAGTATGCCTGCCCCTGCATGCAGTGATGAGTTTAAGCTGCCTATTGAAAGTATAAGTTTAGTTTCTTTAATTTTCGAGTAAAATAAAATTAATATAAAATTACTTTTCATAGATAACAGATTTCAAGATAATTTAGTAGTTTATGAGTACTATAATACTGATGCAGCGATGAATGATTCTTGTGGTACTTCGAGTGGTAGTAGTGGTACGTAAGCTACTATTTTTTGATCAATTTCTTTCAAATTTAATGTAAGTACAAGCTATTTATTTGCATTTCTTCTTTTAGCACAATGTGAAACAAACAAAAACCACATGGATATAGATATTAATTCTTTAGAAGTCTTTAGAGCGGACGGTCTAAATCTACAAGAAATTTTTCCAACAAACAAAGACATTACTGATACTGACAATAAAAAACTTCATGTTCTTAGTAACGTGATTATCAAAACTGAAAATATTGTTTCTAATAATTCAACAGAAGAGCGAGTATATGTCGAAAATGAAGACGAAGAACAAGAACTCGGCCAGCATAAAGAAACTACTGTTCTAGCAGACTTAGATTTTCAAACTAAAGACATCGAATTGACAATAAGTGATGACGAGAATAATAGTGATGTGCCCTACATTCCTGATTCGGATCAGATGGATAGTGAAGAAAATGAAGAAGGAAAACAAAATAGCACTTGGTCACTTAAAAATAGAAGAGAGAGGAAAAAGAATAGAAATAATGGTATGCAATACACTACAGTAAAAGGAGGTATACGAAAAGAACGGAAGCAGAGAGACTTGAAAGCATGCAAAAAGAATTGCCGGGAACGCATTTCAGAAGAAGAGCGAAAAAATGTGTTTGATTTATATTGGTCTCTTGGTTCGTATGAAAAAAGGGTGCGTTTCATAGCTGAATGCGTTACCATTAATTCTAAGAGTATATGTAGAACTAAAGTTGAGGGCAAACAACATAAGAACAGGGAATATACTTATTTCTACCATTTACAAAATGTACAAAATAACATGCGTGAACCCGTTTGTAAGGACTACTTCTTAAATATCTTAGACGAAACAAATAAATTTGTATACAGGGCAGTTAGAAATAAACTAGAATCCCCATTAAGGGTGCCACATGGAGATCTGCGAGGAAAACACTCAAAAAATAGCCTTAGTGAAGAGACTTTAGACAAAGTAAGGAATCACATTTTATCGTTTCCTTCCTATGAGTCCCATTATACCCGTCGACACACTAAGAAGAAATATCTAGCAAGTCATCTCAACTTTTATGAAATAAATAAAGATTATTAAAAGTTTCAGAGTTTTATTAAAATACAACTTGACAATATTGTTTCGACAGATATGCTGTCATTATCAAAGGTAATATAATTATAAACAAACACGTCGCTAAGGTAGATACAAAATAGGTAACTAGATAAAATAATAATAATAATCATAATTAAGTATCTAATACTTCCAGTAACGGAGAATTACTGAGCTCAAGTTGTTCATTCATTAAAGGTGCCCTGAGTTTGTGTTTGTATATCTCAAAGGCTTCTAAAATGTCTAATTTGTGTTTGTTATTACAAAAATGTAGGAATTTAATATTATTTTGAGGAGTCATTGTGTGATTTTGTTCTAAAAGGTGTTTGGCGTAATTCGATTTTTCAGGATGTTTATTTTTGTAATGACGTACGTGTTCTTTATATCTTATGTCAAAATTTCGAAGTGTTTGTCCAATATATACCGAACTACAAAAAGAACAATTTAAACGGTAAACGCCCGATTTCATGATATCATGTGTTCTGTCTTTAGCATTAAATAAAAAAAAAGTGTTAGTGTTGGTTTTAAATGTTATTTTATAATTGTTGGTTTTTCTTAGTATATGTGCAATTTTTTCTGATATTTTGCCAAAATATGGTATAGATATGTAATTTGTGTCTTCTGTTTGATTGTCAATGGGATATATTCTTTTGATAGCTAACCTATAATCTTTTTGTTTAATTAAAGTGTCAATCATGTTCGGATTATACTGATTTGCATACATGCCACTACACACTACGGGTATTCTACAAATTTCACAAGACTGTGTCATCAAGACCCGGAAAAATACTCTGGCTCCTAGGAAGAATGCCAACGTTTCAGTTCTTGCAAGTTATTCCAGGGCAACCGATAATATCCCAATTAATTCAACGTTGCATCATCAACATGAAAACTACATTCCAGAAGAACCCGTCTTCGATCTGTCCGACGACCTATTTAATCTCAAGGTCAGCCAGGAGAGATTTAACAAACAACTTCAGTAAACAACCTGGAGAACCATCCGCCATCATTCGGTATTCTCCAGTAGCATTACCACCATCATCATCATATCGATGTTCCTACTGCTGTTATGGGGTACTCGTCGACTTTGGAAAAAATATCATCATGTCCAATCAACACGAACTCCACATGCAGACGAAACGCCACCCAGCCAACCTGAGATGATCGAGCTCCGGCCATTAAGACCACAATCTCCCCATTCCGAGAGCCGCCAGAATGTTTAAAACTAAACATCTTACTTTTTTTAATTTCTTCTAAAAATAATATAAATTCAAAAAGTTAATAATTTCCAGGCTAGATTATATTTCAAAATATGAACATAATGTTTCTTGCAATATAAACACATTTTTTCTAAACAGTTGCAAGATATGCTTACACTGAAAGAAAAAGTATATGCAATAATTAATAAATATTTATTTCACAAAAATTTATTTTTATATATTAATGTAAATTTCATATAATTACAACAGTTTTATAAAAAAGATTTCCCTAATTTTAATTTTTTTGTATTTATTAACTGATTTATTAACTACAGTTTTATTAATTAATAATTAACAATAATCGCATTTATTCATTCTTGATTATATTCTCTTTAAATTTTATATTTTACTTGATAATAAATGCTTTATTAATAAGTAATAAATGATTGATTAATAATTACCAAATTGTATTAAATAGAAATATAGGTGCATGCGTTTCGTCAAATCTCATCAAGGTTATATCCAAAACCAGTTATTCATTTTTTTTCATTCGTCTGCAGTCTGCAGTTCTTCTGTCTTAATTCATTTGATGCGCTTTTGTGTTGTGTGAAGTGTGACTTTTTGGTACGGTATGGATGGAGAGTGTAAAACTAAGCTCCAAGACTGGGGCTTAGAAAATACCATTCCAACACTTGAGGGTACGTATATTTCATGTAGGTAATATTATAGTTATATGTTTTATTATTTAGTGAAATAGAAGGGAATGTTACTATCGCCGTTGTGTTAAGAGCAAATTCCTTTGTTAACTTTGATGCTGTTTGAATTACATATTATTAAATATATCATAAGCTGTTTATTTATGTCTGTGGAAAACAATCTTACATAAAAGAAAACGTTTATCAGTAAAATTTCTGCTATTTTCATACATATACAAAAAAATTTTTGTCAACCATTAGTCAGCTTAATCAGGACTGTATTCCCATTCAAATAATTGTTGGCAATAATCGTTTAATTTTCAATAAGATTTTGGTAATGTCATCTAATGTTTAGCTAACCATAAAAAGAAAATTCACATTTAAACTTGATAAAGTAATATAATGTAAAAAATGTACAGCAGAAAAAGTTGTAATCATTAAATAAGAAAAAGTAACTATTAATAAATCTTGTATAGTAATGACATCTTCATCGAATTATAATATAGAAAAATTATATAAAAATTTGGTTTATTAAGAAATCATCACAATGTTTTATTATGAATAATCCATTACCTACATTCAATCTATTTGTTTAAATAGTACACAGTTTTATTAATTATAATACAATCTTTCTAGCCAATGGAATTGATAACATAGATGTATTAAAACAGTTTGTGGAAGACGACGCTGAATTACAAGCTGTAATAAAAAACTGTAAAACCAGATTAACATTAAAGTTAAAAATAAAAGAACTTTTCAAAAATGTTTCACCTGAGAATGCAGTAGAACCAGAAAACTGTCAACTTCTTTTTACACCCATTTCAAATAATCTGGATGAAAGGTATTCTTTTAATTAGCCAAGTATCTATGACTTTTCACAGTGTACTCTTGATTTTTAGTTTTTCTATTCCTGGCAGTTCATCGGTTCTATCAGGAAATAGTTCAAGCTTTATTCCTGAAAGTGATAGTACATCTCTGAATAGGTAAGAACATGGCCACCAAAAAAACAATGTAAATATGTGTTAAAATGTAATTGTTTCAGTTTCCTACCATCCACCCATCAGGATATTTTGATTGTAACCAATCTAAATAGTGATGGCAATGCAGAAGGCTCAGAAGAGCCTCCTTTAAAAAAAAGATTTGTTCATGGTTTCAATCTTCGTGAACTGCTGGATGATACTGTAACAGGGAAAGCTATACAGGCGCACTATCAATTAAAAGAATCACTGGACAGTTTGTGTCAGTCATATTTAGTAGACATAATCGTTCAAAAATATTTAAATATACAGCCGTTCAGGTAAGTTTCCATAATTATGTACTTAGCTCTTGAAAATGTGTGATTGTAGACGACTCACGAACGAAGGGTTCGCAAGTTTATCAAAGGAAATTGTCAAATGTTTTCCTAAGGAGTTGCAAGAGGTTTATTATACACCGCCTCTTCGCAAGCGACAGGCAAGAGATCATAAATCGGGAATTGCTCGTGGTAAACTTGTAGACAAATATAGAAATCGCCTAACATTTCTAAGAAAAAATGGAGTCATTAAATCAACCAAAGATTTAAGTGATGACGAAGACGTTCGACCAAATCACGAAAGTAGCTGTAAGTCCAGTGAATGCAAACTGTTTTCTTTCTTAACTTTCTGTTTATAGGTTTAGATGTAAATGAAGACATTCTTTGGCTGAAGAATAATGATCAGCCGTGGAGTAATGTGGAAGAAAAATGGAAAAAGACTTACCCCCACAGGCAACAGTTGTTAAAGGGTGATATAGATATCAACGAATTTTTAAAAACATACCCAATAATATCACACAAACTTGGCTATTCCCTAATAGACATTGATTTTAAAGAGAAGTTTAAAGAAAACTATCAGTTGCTATATGTAAACTTCGAAGCAAATTTTCGAAAACTGCTAATTGTGAGAAAAAGTCATATCAACCAAAGTGACAACTTACTCCTAAACATTATAGAGTCAGAAACATTAAGCGCTGGTAAGTAATTAAGCACTTATATATAAAATATGTAGCATGTATTCTTCATTTTAGATTCTCGTCATTACTTGATGTTCACAATTTTAACTTCCTTGCTGCCTCAACGTGTCTATCCTAAAAAATTTCCCTGGAAACCTACAGCGAGCGAGTCAAGAGATGGTGTTGTTACTTACGTCACGGTCAGTTGATGTATAATTTTGTTTAACAGTGAACTAACTCAATTCTTTTTTTGTAGACTCCTGGGGACATTAAAAATGTTATAGATAAACGTAAGGCATTAATGAAAAAATACGGTCTTCCTGTACAACCCTACGTCGTGTGTGAAGGACCTACATACAACAACATTAATAAATTTTATGTAAGTTATCATAATGATATTATCTACGAGGTCCCCTCATTTTTGAAAGCATTAGACGTCTGTTTTCAATTGATACAAGTTCTAAATTTGGAATATCCTTATGAAAGCGAACACATATGGATGTTCCTTCAAATTGCCATGTATAAATTAACAAGTCCATATGATAAGCTTCCCGGTATTTTAGATATAGTGAATAAGGTAAACAATACCAAAGATTAAACATTAATTGTGTACGATATGTCAAGTCTTATTACCTATAGGCAAAGCAGATTTTTTTATCATTAAAATAACTAAACTATTTTTAAAAATATTGCCAAAAATTACATCATTTATAAGGACAAGCTATGAACTGCAAACATTGCCCAGCGTATTTTAAAACTAATTTGCATTTTATACTTCACATATCCTCACATCATAAATACCTTGGTATATATTCCTGTGGCTCTAAATCCTGTACAAGGTCATTTAATTCAGTTCACTCATTAAAAAAACATTTGTCTCTAGCTCACAGGAATAATGATACTGTTATTGGTAAGGGTAAAGTTGTACTTACGGAAACAGTGAAAGATCAAATATCACATTCACATGACGATTTAAATAAGATTTCAAATGATGATTCAGATAATTCAAATAGTAATCAATCCAATATTGTTACAGAAGATACAAAATTACAATTCATAAATTTGCAACAAGATACAGAAAAATTTATTTCCAAATTTATATGCAAGTTATATAATAATAATAATGTTACGCGGTCACTTGTACAAGAAATTATAGAGTATACTTCAGAATTGTTTTTTCAGATATTTGCTAGTTTAAAACTTCTCTTACTACCTATCCTAAATAATGAGTATTCTGTACTAATAGAACAATTATCTGAAAATTTGTTTCTAAAGTTCAATACCGAATATAAAAGATTTCAATATTTATCAAATTCTAACTCGTTAATAAAACCAGTGTCATATACTGTCGGCACAATGCTCGATAACCAAGTCAATATACAAGGAACTAGTTTGAAACTTAAGGAGTGCGAAGGACAAATTGTACCTATACGAAAGTTATTAAAAGAATTATTGTTACAATTACCGAATGTTTTAAATATTATGCTTCAATATATGGAAGAGGAATCACATTCAAATGAAATATCTAGTATTTTTAACACTAATTTATGGAAGTCAATAAAGAATAATTATAAAGATAAATTAATTTTGCCTCTTTACGTCTATTTTGATGATTTTGAAACGGGAAATCCCCTTGGTACCCAAGCTGGTGTACATAAGTTGGGTGCTTTATATTTTTCTTTAGCAGCAGTGCCACCCAAGTATGCCTCACGCCTTCAGAATATGTTTCTATGGGGATTATTTTACTCTTCCGACCGTAGTGCTTTTTCTAATAAAAACATTTTTACACCGTTCATTAAAGAACTGCAGATTTTGGAGTCGCAAGGTATAAAACTCAATGAAACTACTACGATTTCATTTGTGGTACCACTATTGTTAGGAGACAATTTAGGCTTAAACTCGATTCTTGGCTTCAACGAAAGTTTCTCATCTCAATATTTTTGTCGTGCATGCATCTGTGATAAGAATGCAACACAGCAAATTGTAACTGAACAATTAAATACCTTGAGAAATGAAGCAAATTACAATAGACATGTGACTGAGAGTAGTTTTGGAATTAAAGAGAGATGTGTATGGAATGAGTTGCCATATTTCCATAGTGTGGTAAATATTCACTTTGACATAATGCACGACCTTTACGAAGGGATCTGTCGTTACGATATGGCAAGGATTATAAAACATTTAATATTCACCAAAAAGTACTTTACTATTGATTTTTTGAACAATCGCATTAAGTATTTTGATTACTGTGACAACGTTGATATTGGAAACAGAATTCCTCCTATTAACCCATCGCATATTGATAAAGGCAGTATAATTACGTCAGCTGCAGAGATGCGTGCTCTAGTGACATATTTTACTTTCATTGTAGGTGATACTGTAGATCCTTCAGATGATGTTTGGTTATTTTATTTATTATTATTTGATATAGTCCATATTCTAGCAAAACCTTCTACTAACAAAAAAGAGTTGTTATATCTTCAGCATTTAATAAGTGAACATCATAGGCAGTACGTTACACTTTTTAACGACACGCTTAAACCTAAATTTCATTTTTTAGTACACTATCCTACAACTATTACAAATGTTGGGGTTCTATCTAAATTGTCTTCTATACGTTTCGAAGCATTTCATAAAGTTGCGAAAACCAATGCACATGTTGTATGTTCACGCAGAAATATAGCTTATACACTAAGTATGAAACATCAGTTGAAAGTCGCATTTCGTTTAATTTCCAGTGAAGGTTTTTCAGATAAGATTGAAGTTGGTTCCATAAAAAGTTTTAATAAGAATTGTTTTGATAATGTACCTAATTCACAAGATTTTTATATCGTTAGTTGGATAAAAGTAAATGGCAATATCTTTAAAAATGGTTTGGTGATTCAAGTACATCGAGATACTTACAATGAACCATGTTTTGGGAAAATAGAAAATGTGTTATTTAATGATAAAGAAATATACTTGACATATGGGGAAATACTTTGTTACGGATTTAACAAACATTTTGAAGGATACGAAGTGGAGAAGGTTGTTGAGTATACTAATAAAATTGTCGATTTAAACAACATTTACTGCCCTCCCACTTTTATACATAAAGTTACTGGAGGACGCTACTTCATCAGTATTATGAATCAAGACTGGTAAAGTCTATTCAGAAAACATAAAATATGTACTGTCAAAATTAAAATTTAAGAAAAATTGCTGTAATGCATAGGCAAATTAACTCTACGTGGGGTCAGTTTGCCTATGCAGTATACACTCAAAACAGCAATTTTTCTTAAATTTTAATTTTGACAGTGCAGATGTTTTCTGAATAGACTTTAGTGTTGTAGACTGTAGTGGTAGTTAACATTTTCAGAATTGTATTTTTTATTTATTTTTATATTTATAACGAAATTGTTACTTTTGTTACTTTTTTTATATGAGAAAATAGCATTTATTGTTTTATGTTTTTTAATAAAGTTTAATGTTTATTAATATATTTTTTATTGAGCTATGACCCATAATCACCTCAAAAATCTTTAATAATTAATAAAGAATTATTACTGAGCTGTAATATGCCAGAATTATTGTTCACTAATGCTAAGTGAATATTACACAAAAGAGTTTAACTACCACATAAGATATATTTTCTATTAATATATATTTTTTATATTATATAAAATACTTCCTGGTATTTATTTAATTTTATACAATATTTGCTTACTGTCATTAAATGTTTATTAACTAGAAAGAAAGAGTATGCTAACTATAAGAAGTGTTAAATTAACTATAAATACGTAAATATATCTATAAAAAAAGTTAATTTTTAATTCTAAAAAGAAATTACATATTTACAGTAAACAAATATTTATTCCGCCATGTCACAAGTCAGGGGTTTATTGGTGGCAAACAAGATTGGTTTATAATAAATAAATTATTCTTTCAGTGTACTAGATGAAAACAGTAGGTTAGTAAAAATGCCATCATGCTATTATAATCACCTACTTAAAAAGCTACATTGACAAACCAGAAAATAACAAAATGTTATCATAAAATTTCTTATTCAATTAATGTAAAATAATGTAAATGTGTAACTTCACAGATTTTAGAAAATAAGTTGAAAATGTATATAAAGAAATTGAATGCTAAAATAAATATTTACAAAACACTACTGATCAAATACAATTACTTCCTTTAGAATCTGGTACCAAGCGGTATTGATTACCTAAGGAAGTAAAAACTCCAACAGTATAAGTGCCAGTATACTGTGTCTAGTAAAGTCTAAAATTGAACTTTACAATAAAAATGATGAAAAATTAAAAAATGAGTAAATCTACAGATAGGTCTGTATAATAGCAAACGTCAGGGGAGTGATATAACAAACAAAAGAAAAAAGGTAAGTAATTCTTAAAACTAACAGTAAAAATATTAGGCACTTAAGTATATAATGAAAAAAGAGATTAAAAAGCTAGTGATTAAATAGGCATTCACAAAAGATGAATAAAATAACAAGAAGTACATAACGGCGAGTGATGGTAGCAACTGAAAAGTTTACAGATCTATAAGTAGAAAAAAAAACATAAAACGGAAATTGTTACAATACTTTCCATTTGTTACACACAAAAAAAGAAAAAACAGTAGTACATAAACACGGAAAGAATAGCATGGCAACACATCATACAATGGTGTTGTGCTGGAGGGAAAAAGAATGGACAGATTGGGGCGAAAACATACGAGCGTCGTTAGGTTCGTGTAGCCCTTGTGGAGGGAAATTGTTGCTTACTCAAGCAAGTTTGAAAGTATAAAAATGTGGGAATTCAGAAGGAAAAAAATTAATAAGAAAGCGAAAAAGGTTCATAAGAAAGAAGGGACAGGAAGAAAATAAGTTTTGAAGAAAGTGACAGAAAAGGGGTGAAAAAAGATGGACGTGTTTGACGATGTGACCACGTATGGTGGCCCGACGGGGCCGAATTTTTATCCATCAGCTCGTAAATATGGAAAAATGTGTCTAGTGATTGAACACTAGGGTAGATGTGGTGGTTCGTTTCAGGCCTATACATGGGGAACAGGATCCACCGCCTGTTTGTAATGCTGGATGGAGGAGTCTCGATCATTATTAATGATCTGGGGTCGAATCGTGTCGGCATAATAGTCGTATGCGACCACGACCGCGAGCACTATGAAGTCTATGGTGCTGGGGTGCTGAGAGGAGAGGTCACCGTACACTTCCACCAGAACCCACATGTAGTGATCGTTGACTTCATATACCCTCCGCCAGCGATCCCGGAATTACAAGACCTGCTGAACCACTAGAGGGGCCTGAAGGGTTTGGAGAGAAGACGAAGTATTTTAAAGTTAAATATTAAAATCTACGCAAATCTACAGAAGAATCGCCTAGTCTGGACTCCGGTGCAGAAACAAGCGCAATTTTTATTACGTCGCACAGTGCGTTGTGCTATGGACAAAATTCAAAAATTAAATTATTTAATTAGATCTGAATAATCATTTAGAAGTCATTAGGAGACTTTAAATTGCACGACAATTTCTATAAATAATTTTTTTTATTATGTCCTAACTAGACTAAAATCTATTTAAAACATTGGTATAAATAAAATATATTAAGTGTAATATTCAATAGTGCAGTTGTCAGTTACGCATATCGGTCGATTGTGGTAAAACTAATTTTGATTGCAATTTTATTTTTTGTGAAAATTATTGTCAAAGGTACATTCTGTTGACAGTAATACTTTTACTTTAGTTTTTTTATTTTGAATTAAGATATTCACATTTAAAATGTCCCACACAAATTTTCAAATATAAAAATTACTCGTCAACTTTCGCAAAAGGTATCTCAAAAAAGGTAAAACCGTATATGAGATTTTTGTTGTCAACACTAAATTGACTATTATTCTATCCAAATAACTAATTTATAACTGCTAACGTTCGCAATTCTGATCTTTATAGAATATCTACAGGCATTCCATCAAAAATGAATAACAAAGATCTTTAGGAGAAGTGGAGCTTTAGCGAACACTTCGACGGAGTATCAAATATTATCACCTACATTCTTGATCCTTTCGGTGTAGAAAATTGCTTTGAAAGTCTTAATAAAAGTTATGTAAATAGGGATTCGACAGCAGTTCAGGGTACAAGATTTTTAAACAAAAATTTTCTGATACCAAAAACACTATTAATTTTTTTGTAATAGCTTTTTTACCTCTGAAGTTGGTTGATAATACTTCTGGGAAAGATTAGAGGATCAATCATTGCCCAGAATCAACAATTTTTCGGAGTAGCGATTACTTCTCCCTCGGAAAGAAATGGTAAACCACCGAGGTATACTTTGCCCAGAAAATTTTCCTAAAATTAATAAAAAATCCAATCTAAAAATCCTATGTACTTATGGGTGGTTCGAGGCGTACCTTAAGCTCTAGGTCTCCGATACTTGAGATCACTGGACACGCACAACGCAAGTGTAGGAGGGAAACAAAACGCAACAGAGCCCAGCACTCGCAGAAAAAGAACTAGTGATTGTACAACTGGTTCTAAATTAAATTTTAGTTTTACGTATAATTTCATGATTTGACATCAAGTTGTAGTTAATTTATTACATCATGATCTTTTTTGTTACAAATTGGTTTGATTTTAATTTCTTTATCTAATTTTGCAAAAATATTTACTGAAAAAAATGTTACTGTATAAATCTAAGCGTAATCTACCAATTAATGTGAGAAATGGCACAGATTCTGTACAAAAAGACACACTTTTTATTTTTGACCAGATTTCCCATTTAAACAACGCACTGTGCGTCGTGCCGTAACAGGAGGGTTTCGACCGGGCGGCAGTTGGACAAGTAGAATGTGGCGGGGTGGAGTTTGCTCGTGAGGTTTGTTCTTCGGCCGGATACTTTTCGAAAAAAGGGCACATTTGGAGTTCCGTTGAATTTCGAGTTTGACCCCGTGAACACGTCTTGATTTCTACAAATTCAATTTAAAAATGTGACACTCTTTCAGATGTGCTTGCCTTTTGAAAATTGACGTTGTACTTAGACGTGTTTGCCGCTGCCTACAGACAGTTTGGATAGCGAGCATCTTTCTGTTTGAAACGAATTAAACGAACAATCGGCACGGGACCGATACCTCCCCGGCCGCCGGAGCCGTATTCGGTTTGCTTCGTTCTCCGGGTGCCCGACATTTGGTGAAAACTTATCTATTTACATTTGTTTTTAACAGTAAAAACATTTAACCTTTAAGCAAACGACAGGCATGAGCGGGAGACGAAAGAGAAGCGGAGCGCCGCACAGTGGTTGTAATAGCGAAACCAGCGGGATTTAATGTCAAAAAATATTGTTGTTGAAACTTATTTTTTTTTGTTAAAACTAATCCTTAGTTCCCGTAACTAGAATTGTAGGATTCTACTTTTATTATCAATACACCCCCATACTTCTAAAGCAGTGTAAAAACATCTATACAGACACTTATTGTTAATACCCTCAAATACCAGTTTATTACTACTTTGGTTACCGAGCCAAGATAGTATATAACGTTGAAATTCACAACCCATTGTTTGTTTGATGGTCACTGTTTAAAACCAAGCTTCTCCGTTGTTTGGTTGTCACTGGTTTTCCCTTTCTTTCTGTCTATAGTAAAGTCGCACCGGCGCGTTTAAGTTCCTTCTCAATAGGAGAGTGGAAGTAACAAAATGGCTTTTTGGCAGTAGAAGTTGAATGTACGAGATATATTAGGAAATTGGTTTTATATATAATTCGCTTTAGCGGAATAAATCTCGCATTCAACAGAACGATCGCTTGATTATTTATATGCGATCAATCGTCAAATTGACGGATTAAGTTCTAGTGCAAACCATTTTAGGTAAATTCTTTTCGTTTAAAGAATCTCTTAAAATCTAAGTAAGAAATCTCTTTGTAAGAAAATCTTACAAATGTCTTTTTATTTTAGGTAATATTATTTCCCTAGCCGTCACCTTGTAAAAGACCTTTCAGTTTATAGAAAGGTAAAAATCTTCAAATATATAAAATTAATACAATATACAGGGTGATTTCTTTGTAGGTCTTTTTTTTGTCGTTTGGGTTTTGTTGTACGTTGTCGTATTCGTGTTCCTGCCCCTCTGACCGTGGGTTTTAATTAGAAGGTTCTTCCCCTTTGTGTCCGTACCTACATCTGTACATGTACCGCATCGGGACAAACCAATAGATATCGAAGGGTGAAACGGAAAACCCCTAAGCAAGGCTTTAAATAAAACAGCCGTGGGTCTTCGAATGGTGGGATGTTTGTCTAAATTTGTATGTATTATGTGTCATTTTATTTATGTATATGTATATATTTATTCAATGTGTTTACAATTTATGCATGCATGTTAATTTTAGGAAACGAGATCTCGAATAGTGGAATTGTTGTAGGGTAGTCTTAAGTACAACCAACTGTGATACAGATCACCATTCACCTTTTTTTTTCTCTATTAAACATTAAAATTGCATTTAAAGTTAACTTTTAAAATCCGCCAATAGTTCAAATAAAGCCCTACTTAGAAAGTTTACATTTCACTACGTGTGTTTTATTTATTTATTATTCATTTGTTTGTGCGATTTTAATATTGCTTTTCAGTTCGTCATTTGTAAGTATATATGTACGGTACGACCAAAATATTGGAAGTTGCCCATATTTTAGTAGAAGATCTATTTCTTCGTTTGTCCGATAAGCTTGAAGCTTTAGTAATAAGCATTGTTTTTAAACGAAGTGGCGCTTGTTTTTTTCATCTTTTATATTTTGTATTACCCCGCCCCTCTCCGACTTATTGGGGGCTAGCTGGCAAAAACTAAAGCAGTGTTATTCAGATCAAGCTGATACTTCCAGCACAGCTACATTTTGGTTAGTTTTATATTTCTTTATATAAAAATAGCGTTTGTTTCTGTAGGTTATAGTAAATTGGCGCCCAACGTGGGGCCTGTTGTTGAAAATTCCACTTTGTTAAAACCACTTAAGATTTGTTGTTCTTGCATGTTAGGATAGTTTTGGGGAATATAGTTTGCCTGATAGATTAAGTATTTAGTAATTTAGGATAAAGAACCAACTCCAGGATTGATTTTGTAATTTGTTGTATTCTTCTGTTACAAGTTATTTGATTAGTATTGATTGTTAATCTTATTATAAAGTGGTTATTCGTTTTGTTAGCCTTGATTATTAATTAGTTCATTATGGAACGGAAGATCCATATAGATAGGTTAAGTAAATCAGAACTATCTTATGAGTTAGCTATTAGAGGTCTTCCTGACTCGAATGTTGATAGTATGCGAAAGTCTCTTCGACAGTTAATGAAAATGGAACAAGATCAGTCCGTACTTGAGTTACCAGCTCATCCGTTTACTTTTGAAGAAGATTCAGATGCTATTTCTACAGCTCTTTTTGAACATAATACGGCTTTGGAGTCATTTGATGATAGTGTGGATTCTAATCCTTATAAAAAATTGCAAAGTAGGTTAAGTCACCTATTAGGTAGGGCTGCGGCGATGAAAGCCAAAGATGAGGCTTCTGCATCAAAGCGGGCCGAGTTCATTCAATCCATTCTTGGATTAATGAGCGATATTCATGATAAAGCTTCAGTACCACAGGTAACTGATGAAGTAGCTATTCAGTTAGGGTTAGGTTTAAGCGTTGGGGAAGCTATTGTTAATTCTCCTGCGGGCAACCCAGCAGCTTCTTCTACCCTTGCTGCTCCTGATCCTCAATGTGGTCAGCCGAAGTCTGTACCAGTCTTTAAATGGGGACTTGATAAATTTGCAGGACATGAATCTAAGATTTCTTTAAATGCTTTTTTGCAACAAGTGTATGAGTTGTCTATTGCTCGGAATGTATCAAAGACCCAGTTATTTGCATCTGCTTTGGATCTTTTTAAAGACCAAGCACTTTTGTTTTATAGGTCTAGAAGAAATGAAGTATCTGATTGGGACTCTTTGGTTAAACTTTTAAAAGAGGAATATCTCCCTTTAGATTATGATGATAAGCTTTTAGAAGAAATTCGTAGGAGGACTCAAGGTCCTAATGAACCGCTAGGGACTTATTTAGTAGCTATGGATAATTTATTTTCCCGATTATCAACAAAATTTTCTGAAGGGATTAAATTAAGATTACTGTTAAAGAACTTAGCTCCATTTTACCAATTTCATTTGTCGTTTAAAGAAATTAATTCTATCTCTGATTTACTACAATTTGGTAGGCAGCTTGAAGCTTCAAGGTTGAGGGCTGACAGTTATGTTCCTCCAACTAGAAGGAAAACCGACTTAGAGCCAGATTTAGCTTTTGTTGAAAATGCTAGTAATTCCAGTAGTGCTGCCTCAGATGTTTCGTCACGGTTGTGTTTTAATTGTAGGAAAACAGGACACGTGCGTTCTGCATGTTCTTCTCCCTTGATTAAACGTTGTTTTGGTTGTGGTGAGATGGGGGTCACTAAGACTTGTAAGAAATGTTCTCCTAGGGATAATAATTCGGGAAACGGTCGAACTCGGCATTAATGGGTGGTGTTAGTACCGAGTCTTCTTTTCAAGCAACCACTGTATTATTAAATTTTATCCTTGCTCATGCGGAAGGAGATGAACGCCCGTATTTGTCTATAAAAGTTTTGGGTCATGATTTGTTAGGTCTTTTAGATTCCGGTGCTTCTCGGACTATAGTTGGTAAACCAGGTTGGTCGTTTTTATGTAGTTTAGGTTTTGGTGCTGGTTTATCTGAGTTTGGAGCGACTGATTGTCGCGTAGCAAATGGTCGAACTGTGAAGAGCATTGGTCAAGTTGATGTACCGATCCAACTTCAGGATCGAATGCATATTATTTCTATTTTGGTAGTTCCGGATCTTCCACAGACTTTGATTTTGGGTATTGACTTTTGGAACCTTATGGGTATTGTTCCCAATTTGAGACAAGGCAGTTGGCGATTTGTAAAAGATTCTGACAATTCGTCTGTTGAACTGGAATCTATTGAGGTTATGCCTCTTAGTAATTCTACACTTACTTTTGAACAGAAATTGGAGTTAGAGAAAATTTTGAATGAGTCTAAAGCACTTCCAAGTGAGATGTTAGGTTGTACGTCTAGGGTTGAGTATGTTATTCGTACAAATTCTGAACCGATTAAGCAGAGATATTATCCGGTTAGTCCGTTTATGCAACGTCTTATCGATGAAGAACTTGATCGTATGTTGAGCTTAGGTGTCATTGAACCGTCTTCTAGTGGCTGGTCCAACCCAGTCCTAATGGTCAAAAAGAAAGATGGGACCTACAGATTTTGCATAGATTTTCGTCGTCTTAATCGTGTGACTGAGAAGGATGCTTATCCTATTCCCTATGTTAGTGCTACTTTGGGTAAACTTCGAAATGCCAAATTTTTGTCATCGTTGGATATTAAGTCTGCCTATTGGCAAATTCCTTTGTCTGAGGATTCCCGTAAATACACGGCTTTTACAATCCCCAATCGTGGCCTTTTCCAATTTACTCGTATGCCTTTTGGGTTACATAATGCCCCTGCGACTTGGCAAAGGTTCATTGATAATGTTCTTGGTCCATCTTTGGAACCATATGTTTTGGTGTATCTGGACGATATAGTTATCGTTACAGATAGTTTTGAAAAACATATTGAAATATTAAGAGAGGTTTTTAATCGATTGTCTTTGGCTGGTATCACTTTAAGTTCGGATAAGTGCAAATTTTGTGTTCCTGAGCTACGATACTTAGGTTATGTAGTTAGTCAGAAGGGAATTCATGTGGATCCTGAGAAAGTTCAGACCATTATGAATATTCAGCCTCCTCGGAATGTGACTGAAGTTAGAAGTCTGATAGGTTTGACTTCATGGTACCGTCGTTTTGTACCACAGTTTTCTGATATCATTCAGCCGTTGACAACCCTTCTTAAGAAAGGTGTCAAATTTTATTGGTCATCTGAGTGTGAATGTAGCTTGCGGACTTTGAAAGAAGCTTTGGTTAGGGCACCTATTTTACGTTGTCCAGATTTTGAGTTGCCATTTACTGTTCAAACCGATAGTAGTGGTTTTGGTTTAGGTGCTGTCTTGACGCAACAGATTGATGGTGAGGAAAGTGTAATATGTTACCTTAGTCGTTCTCTCACTCGTCAAGAGCGAAATTATTCTACGACTGAGAGGGAATGTTTAGGAGTTTTATGGGCCGTAGAAAAACTTAGACCATATTTAGAAGGCCGTCGTTTGACGGTGATCACCGATCACTATTCTTTGGTGTGGTTACATAATTTAAAAAACCCGACAGGTCGTTTGGCTAGGTGGTCTTTGAGACTCCAAGAATATGACTTTGAGGTGGTCCATCGTAAAGGTAAAGACCATTTGGTACCTGATGCATTATCACGTTCCGTACCGATTCTTGACAGTATTGAGTCAGGTAATGAGCCTGTTATAGTTTCTACCGATAAGTGGTATAATAGTATGGTTGATAGGGTTCGGGCTAAACCTGCTAAGTTTTCTCAATGGCGTCTTACTAATGAAGGTTTATATAAATCTATGAAAACCGAAAATGATTCTGATACCGTTTGGAAACTTGTTGTACCGAAAGAAAATAGACTTGCTATTCTTCGTCAGGCACATGATCATCCTACTTCCGGTCATGGTGGAGTATATAAAACATATCATAGATTAACTCCCAAATATTATTGGCCAAAAATGCAGGCCGATGTAACTCGATATATTAAAACTTGTCAAATTTGTCAAAAATGTAAGCCAGATTTAAGACCTCCTGCTGGACTGTTAGTTCCGCAACCAATTGTTGATCGCCCTTGGCAGATGGTCAGTATAGATTTGATTGGTCCTCTCCCGAGGAGTACAAAAGGTTATTCATATGTCTTAGTCATAATGGACTATTTTAGTAAATTTTGTTTGCTATTTCCTCTTCGGAATAGTTCAGCGAAGATGGTTTGTTCGAGAATTGAAGATGAAGTCTTCTTAGTTTTTGGAGTACCTAGATTGGTGTTGGTAGACAATGGAGTCCAGTTTACTGGTCGTGAGTTTCGCACTCTTTGTAGTAACTATTCTGTAAAAATTCGTTTTAATGCGCATTATCACCCGCAATCAAATCCCACAGAAAGAGCGAACAGAAATGTAAAAGCTATAATCCGTTCCTATGTCAAAGAGAATCAGCGTTCTTGGGCAGATGAATTAACAAAGATTGGGTGTGCCCTTAGAACTGGTCGCCATGAGACTACTGGTTACACTCCCTATTTCTTAACTTTTGGTAGAGAACATATTTTAAAAGGCACTGATCATAAAATATCTGATAAAGTTCAAGATCTGCAAGTTGGTCGTTCGTCTGCTACTGTTATTCCTGATAAATTGCAGGGAGTTTTTGAGGTAGTGCGTAATAAAATAAAAACTTCTTTTGATCGCAATAAACGTTACTATGATCTACGTAAGCGAGATACTCAATTTGTTATTGGTGACAAAGTTTTAAGGAAAAATTTTGCTCTTTCTGATGCGAGTAAATATTTTTCACATAAACTTGCTCCTCGTTATATTGGTCCTTTTACCATTCACAAAAAGGTGTCTCCTTGGACTTATATTTTAGCTGATGAACTTGGTAGGGAAGCCGGTAAATTTCATGCCAAAGATTTGAAAGAGTATGTTCCGAATCATGTCGGAGATTAGGGTCATTTGGTTGTTTTTTTTGGGGAACCATTTGGTGGTTTGGGTTCCACAGAGTTCAGCGATGGTTGGGGCTGTCCTCATTTGGAGCGTTTAGTGATACGCTCAGTTCGACTTAATATCTGTCGACTTGCTAGGGCTTATTAGTTTTTATTTAGATCTTTGTTTTGCAGGTATCTATTTTTGGCTTTTATACCAAGGGTTTTGATATAGCAATTTCGACTTTTGTTTTGGCTTAGCCAAACTATTTTTTTGTATACCGGATTTGACAATTTCTCTTCTCCTTTTTACCTTCTCCTTCTTTCTTATACCGATTTTGACTCCATATTTGCAATAGCACGGCTTGGGCTGGATCCCCAAGACCGTGGTTCTTTTGGGTTTCATTGGGCTGAACTCCCCTTTCAACCCCCGGTTTCTTCTTCTCTTGTTCTTTGTCTCAAACGGTACGTGTGTAGTGTCCGGGTGGTTAGTGTTGCTGAGTAGTGCTTCCGAACCTCGGATGCGGGGGTTTGGCGCTGTTCAGTCTCCACGACGTTGGAACTGGCAGTGCCCCGCATCGTGTGTGAAGTTGTGCTCCTCGGTGGCTCTGCCGTCTGCCCACTTCACATGTGTCCGGGCGAGCCCTTCTTTTTCACTCTGTTTTCTTTTTCTTCTTTTTTCCTCTATACTACCTTCTCTTGGGTGCAAGCAGAGAGTATGTCGGCGGCTCTCTGTTCAGTTCTTTTGCCGGCCATGTTCAGTGGTTCGTGCTGGTAGGTTTTGTTGTGAGTCGTTGCCAAGCCTCGGGCACTGGGAGTTGCTCAGTGGTCCCTTCCCGACGTGGAATACCACTGTGCCCAGTACCGTGTGTGAAGCGCGTCTTTGCAGTGAACCCTGCTTGCCCGACCATTGTTCATGCTTCGGGGTGGAACCTTTTGTTCCTCTGTTCTTTCCTTATCTCCACCTCCAATTTGTATTTGTCCTTTTTTTTGTTGTATTTTTTTAATTTTTGGATCACCCTTTTG
The DNA here is from genome assembly GCA_929113105.1 of Agrypnus murinus. NCBI lineage: Eukaryota > Metazoa > Arthropoda > Insecta > Coleoptera > Elateridae > Agrypnus > Agrypnus murinus. Next base: position 71,922,050 of record OV816023.1, on the reverse strand, counting down.
GTGTCCATTGTTGGTGCCATGTGCTTTTGTCATGGTATTTTTCATCCTGGTGGGTTGTTCTTTCAATTTATTTTGGGCAAGTTAGATTTTAGCAAGGCTAGGTTATGCTAAGCCGCGAAAGGGTTTTCGCGACTGGGAGTTGAGGGGGGAATTATAACGTTGAAATTCACAACCCATTGTTTGTTTGATGGTCACTGTTTAAAACCAAGCTTCTCCGTTGTTTGGTTGTCACTGGTTTTCCCTTTCTTTCTGTCTATAGTAAAGTCGCACCGGCGCGTTTAAGTTCCTTCTCAATAGGAGAGTGGAAGTAACAAAATGGCTTTTTGGCAGTAGAAGTTGAATGTACGAGATATATTAGGAAATTGGTTTTATATATAATTCGCTTTAGCGGAATAAATCTCGCATTCAACAGAACGATCGCTTGATTATTTATATGCGATCAATCGTCAAATTGACGGATTAAGTTCTAGTGCAAACCATTTTAGGTAAATTCTTTTCGTTTCCTTTCCATGCGCTTAAAATCTTACAAATGTCTTTTTATTTTAGGTAATATTATTTCCCTAGCCGTCACCTTGTAAAAGACCTTTCAGTTGATAGAAAGGTAAAAATCTTCAAATATATAAAATTAATACAATATACAGGGTGATTTCTTTGTAGGTCTTTTTTTTGTCGTTTGGGTTTTGTTGTTCGTTGTCGTATTCGTGTTCCTGCCCCTCTGACCGTGGGTTTTAATTAGAAGGTTCTTCCCCTTTGTGTCCGTACCTACATCTGTACATGTACCGCATCGGGACAAACCAATAGATATCGAAGGGTGAAACGGAAAACCCCTAAGCAAGGCTTTAAATAAAACAGCCGTGGGTCTTCGAATGGTGGGATGTTTGTCTAAATTTGTATGTATTATGTGTCATTTTATTTATGTATATGTATATATTTATTCAATGTGTTTACAATTTATGCATGCATGTTAATTTTAGGAAACGAGATCTCGAATAGTGGAATTGTTGTAGGGTAGTCTTAAGTACAACCAACTGTGATACAGATCACCATTCACCTTTTTTTTTCTCTATTAAACATTAAAATTGCATTTAAAGTTAACTTTTAAAATCCGCCAATAGTTCAAATAAAGCCCTACTTAGAAAGTTTACATTTCACTACGTGTGTTTTATTTATTTATTATTCATTTGTATGTGTGATTTTAATATTGCTTTTCAGTTCGTCATTTGTAAGTATATATGTACGGTACGACCAAAATATTGGAAGTTGCCCATATTTTAGTAGAAGATCTATTTCTTTGTTTGTCCGATAGGCTTGAAGCTTTAGTAATAAGCATTGTTTTTAAACGAAGTGGCGCTTGTTTTTTTTATCTTTTATATTTTGTATTACCCCGCCCCTCTCCGACTTATTGGGGGCTAGCTGGCAAAAACTAAAGCAGTGTTATTCAGATCAAGCTGATACTTCCAGCACAGCTACATTTTGGTTGGTTAAGTATTTCTTTATATAAAAATAGCCTTTGTGTTTCTGTAGGTTATAAGTATTTTGGAGTTTTACAATACTGGTGTAAAATATGGAGCTTGTAGCTAGTTAACATTTATTCATTATTCAAGCGAAGTGTAACCTAATTATAAATGTATGCAAGATAAACGCCTTGAGCGGAGCGCCCACATCCGTTAAAACGAATGCAGGTGCAGTATCACACCCACGGCCACGTGTGCGCATAGCAAGCAGCTGCAGTAATAAGAACTCTATAAGGAAGTCACATAGGCACACGGCCACGTGCGGTGAACTGAAAGATTTCACGCCCACAGAAGGAGTATATAAAGACCAGAGATTTAGGGGACAGATTAGTCTGAGTTACGACGGGCTTAAAGATAGAAACTGCTTACCAGGGTAAATGTTTACCTTCTTTCAAGCCATACTCACCCAGAAAGCCGTAGAAGCCATGGTTACTGTTTACCTCGGCCTTTCTGAACATCATATTACCAGTTTTAAGTTGAAATTGTATAATAGCATTTAAGTGATTACGCAAGTGCATATTGTGTAAATTCACGACGAATAAATATCTTATTGTACTTAACAGTAAACTGTGTTCATTTTGTAACTTGGGCTCCGTCTTTTGCGTTTTTAAAATAAAGTACCATTTTTAAAAACGCCTTTCTACGTCAAGTTAATTAGCTAAAGGTACGATATTTACTTTTTTCTTATCAAAGTACAGTTTTTTAGTATTACATGAGGAATATTAAATGTCTTTTTTAATGATAATTTTTATATTGTGGATCCGTAATAGTGAGATTGGTCATGATTCTAATTTTATTTTATTAACCATATATCAGAGTATCGGATGTGTTAAAATTACGGTCTCCTTTTGTCAACTTTTTTTTTTCTCATTTTTAGTTACAGCTATCGAAATTCAGCGGAGAGCTTTTCACGATTCGGAGAAGTGAGAAAGCGGAAACAGACATTATTTAAGTTCTGAAAGTGGTGTTCAAAGTTTAGATGAAGAATAGGAACGCAAAGTTCGTAAATCCGTTAGTAATTTTTGTACTCAATTGAAAGTAAGGTGGACAAAAAGCCATTTTATATTAAATAAGTTTTTACAAGATAATTGTGTTTGGTTAGCCGGTAGTTTAAAGATCAGATTTTGTGAAGAAAAACAACCTGGACCTTCAACATCAAGTGCACCTGATGCTACATCCATGGTCGGACGTCCAAAAAAACAATTTTCTGAATGCAGCGATAAAGTAAAAAAACGAAAAATTAAACACTTGTTATCAGAGGTCAATGGAGACGAATTACTTGTTGCTACACAAATAAGCTTAAAAGAAGTTACGTATTCTCCCAAAAGCGCAACTAGAATAAAAAAGGCTTATCTGTAGTCAGCACCCAAGTTGCCTATAACAATACCAGTCAATGTAGCATTAGCTTTGTATGTAGATAAAAGAATAACAAGACATATACTGCTCAATTCGAGAACTCAATAAGGAGCACAATGCTGACATCTACCCCATTTACCAGGGTGGATATGATTTAAATCAAGCTGATTTAAATCAATGACTTTAATTTGATTTAAATCATTACCCAGAATCTTGATTTAAATCAGCATCAAACAGACGGCAATTGCTGCACTTTTTTATCGCTTTTATTGTATTGAGACGACGCGATGGACGACAAAAAACGGAATAATTAGCACTTCTAGGAATTCAACTCTCATAATAACAAAACGAGTTCCCTCCCATTTCCTTTAACCCAATCTCAGTCTTATTTTAGTTGCCGTTTGCCGTAATCACTTGTGTCGTATGTTACGCATTATAAATAATACTGACTAAAATTTAAATTATTATTTAAAAAAATTATGAGTGGTCGGAAACGGGACCCCGTATGGTCCCATTTTATTGAAAGTGGAGAAATAAATAATCGCAAAGCAACTTGTAAATACTGCAAAAAAACAATGCAAGGTGTTGTTAATCGAATAAAAGCTCATAAAAATAAATGCAATTCAACTAACATAGCCTCAAGCTCTAGTGAAGTTAGAATTACATCTTCCGAATCGTCAGACGAAGAATCTGTAGCTGTAGCAAGGGGAACTACTGTAGATAGTTTCGATTCCACTTCCACAAATACAAATCGTGAAAGTTCAACATCCTCTTCAATGACATCTTCAAAAGCAAAACGAATTAAAACCGACAGGGGTAAGTTACTTACATTATTTACAATTTACGTTGTAATTTATATTTATAATTAAGTATATCGTAGATCCGCAGATTTTTAATTATTTTTTGTTTTTTATTGTATTTTAATTTTAGTTTTACTTGCAGGTTCGACCAGTTTGGCCTGCACTGGCTTGTCAAAATTTCTTATTAAAACGAGTGCTGCTGAAAAGGATAAAATTGATAAGCAACTTACCCGCTTCGTGGTTGCTACGAATACTTCATCTAGAGCAGTAAATCATCCCGAATTTATTAAACTATTAAGACCTGGTTATAAAGTCCCTGACAGAGCGGTGATATCTGGACGACTTCTGGACACTCTTTACCAAGACGAATTAGAAGACATGGCAGAGATTTTGAAAAACAAACTGGTTTGCTTCAGTTTTGATGGATGGTCTAATGTGAACAATCAACCTATAATATGTTGTTCGGTTACTGCTATAGAAGTAGGAGTGTTTTTAATCAAAACTATTGACACTTCAGGCCACCCACATACCGCCGAATATCTTCAACGGACGATTGAAGAAGTAGTGCAAGATACTGAAGAAAAATATGGCTGTAAAATAAGAAGTATCGTTACCGATAATGCGGCCAATATGGCGAGATGTCGCCGTCAAATTTCGGAAAATGAAGAATTAAATATTATAACATACTGCTGTGGGGCCCACCAGCTTCAGTTGTTAGCAAAAGAACTTAATGTAGAGGCAGTAACTAGTCAAGTGCTTCCGGTCATTAAATATTTCAGAAACAATCATCTTGCTAAAGCACACTTTAGCGAAAAAAAAGGATCAGCACTAAAGTTACCTACAGAAGTAAGATGGAATTCAAATTGTGACAGTTTAGAGTCCTATATAAAGAATTGGAATATATTAATGGCCATATGTGAAGATGAAGTGACAAGAGATTTTATAGAAGGCGATATTAAAAGAAAAGTTGCAGATATAAATCTGAAACGAAATTGTGAATCACTGTTGGAGAGACTGAAACCCATTGCAGTTTGTCTTGACCAATTACAAGCTGATTACTGTACCATTTTCGATTCTGTTTTCTTTTGGAAGAAGATGATGATGACATTATGCAGCATTGTTTCAGACCAAGGTTTAAAAAAGAAAATAATTGATAGGTACAATGCTGCATGTACTCCATATCATTTTCTAGCCTTCCTGTTGAGTCCAAAATATATGTCTAACAATAAAAAGCCAGAACAACATCTTAATCCCAACAGTCAAAATGAAACTGAAGACGAAACTAATATTGTTCTTTCAGTTGAAGAAAAAAAATTAGCTTTAAAATGCGCTGAAGAGAACTTTTCACTTGGATTTTTCCAACTAATGCTCCAGTTCATTAGTAGAACAGAACCTTTTGTGGGACCATTAATGAACAAAACTGCGATTGCAGGAATCACAGATTTTCAATGGTGGACGTGCCATTTTGATGTAAATTCACCCAACACTCTTACTATTAAAGACGAAATTCTGCAGCTGATGACAGCTATTGCGTCATCAGCAAGTGTTGAACGAGTGTTTTCAACGTTCGGTTTGATACACAGTGACATTAGAAATCGACTGGGGGTGGAAAAGGGGGCCAAATTAACTTTTTTAATGAAACGTTATAATAAGTAAGTTCAATAAAAAAATGTTTTCTGGAGTATTTTTTAATTTTATTGTTTTCCGAAACTTTTAAACGCCACTTTTAATAAACGATTTAAATCAAAAAAGTCATGATTTAAATCGATAATTTGACTTTTTTGAAAAAAGTCATGACTTATATCCACCCTGCCATTTACCACCTACTATACAGCCTGTTCGTTCTCAAATTCGAAGAGGCATTTAACATTGTCTTGAAAGTTTTTGGTGATTCCTGGTCGCCAAATTTAACTACAAGAAAGATAATGGTATTAATAAAAAGATAGAATTATTGTGCATCACATAATACCAATAATAATATTAAGAATGCAATTTTTATTTTAAAATACTAATTTAAAAGTCGACTCTTCTTAAGTATGACAAGCAATGCTTACCAAATTATTTCATTTTAGAGTATGACTGAATGGAATAAAAACTATTTAAACTGATCAATACCTTAATATGTATTGATTTAGTAGAAATATAGCAAAATACATAAAAGTAAAATGCACAATGTCAATTGTCTATGATCGACTTTGAGAGTGGACACCCGGTATGTATGTTAATTAGATTCAAAATTTGTTTTGTTTTATACTAGAACAAATACACAAAGGATGTCAACTAATATTTCGTTATTAAATCGAACTAACTATTTGATATAATTAAGTACCGCTAGATTCGCTATTCGAACCACTGTGCGCCGGTAGGAGGTGCGGCAGCAGGAGGAGTGGAAGAGGAAGCGGCGGGGCCGACCAGACGCCGGACAGCACGGAGATGGAACCCGTCGGCGGTCGTCGTCCACGGTAACTAACTGTGTGCGGGTGCGTATGCGTGCGCGTGTGTCAGGGTTATTCGGTCCTGCCGGATCGCGGTCCCGCGGTGCGACTGGAAGACGGCCTGCCGCACGGTCCCGCTGATAGTCTTTCTTTTCTTCTTGTTCGCAGGTTGGCCGGCGACAGCAGAGGCGGCGGCGGCGACATCAACACCGGCGGCGGCGTAAACACCGCCGATCACGGCACCACGGCAGCAGCGCTGGAAACGAAGACCGCCGTCGCGGCCACCACCGGCGGCGGCGACGACACCCGGATCGACGACTGGGAGGAGGACCTGTCGTCCACGACGTCCAGTTCCTTCCGCCGGGCCGGAGTGTTCAGGACCCGCAACTAGACGGCGTACCTGTCCGTCGGCATGGAGGGACGGCGGGAAGCGGACGAGCTGCTGGGAAAGCTGCGTTCGGAAACGGTCTACGTATGGGCGGAAAACGAGACGGGCGGCGGGCGAAGGATCGTCCAGCACCACCACCGATCGCCCATTACACTACCACTGCTTCCACATGCGGAACCCAATGTCGGTGGCAGCGTGCGTCCGCAGGTACGGCCTCTCCAACGTGCAGCCGACCCGCGATATGGCGCCGTGCCGGCACTATTGCACGGATGCGCGCACCTGGTGCCGAAGTGATAGCCTGGGGCACCGCCGTCTCGTCGGCCGAGCGGACGCCTTCCGGCTCTTCGGAATCCTTCGAGGTGTGTTCTCCGGCCGCCGACGGATCCAGGACGCGGGCCGTGAGCGAGGTGATTTGGGAGGGTATGGTGAACCAGCCCTCGTACGAAGCGGCCAGTTGGGTGAGAGCGCATCACCTCATCTACTACTTGAGGCACGCCGCAGGTATACGTGCTGCGATGCAGGAGCATCACGACTGCAGCGATACCCCGCGGTACGCGTTGGAGCAATTCTGGGCCGCTCCGTTCGTGTTTGACGGCAAGAAATTGGTGGTGAGTACAACATATATATACACGTACACACACACACACGTTTTTATTTATTTATTACAGTAACGCCGCCGGTACAGTGGCTGATCGTTGTCGTTTTGTTTTCGCAGGCGCTGATAGGGCCGAGCAGCACCGGGAAGACGGAGTCTTTTTTTTGGTATACACCGTTTTTCTTCCACCACAAACATCGCTCAGCTGTAAGACTTTCGAAAAACATTAAAAGGGCAAGGGCAGCAGTTGACCGAGACGCAATAAATTTGTATTTTGACGAACTGAACATATCTCTAGAAAATATTCCTCCCACACACATTGTAAACTATGACGAAACCAATTTTGCCGACGACCCTGGCCGCCAGCGGATCGTCGTTCGTAAAAGCAACAAACATGTTGACCGGATCCTCGATTCCAGTAAAACGGCTACGTCTGTCATGTTTGCTATTAGTGGATCTGGTGTCATGTTGCCGCCATTCGTGGTGTTTAAGTCTGAACATCTGTACGAAACTGGGTAAGAAATGGACTACAGGGTGCTAGATATGGTAATACGAAAAGTGGATGGTTCAATTCGAACAAATTTGAAAAATGATTTCTGACCATTGCTTTAGCCTACTTCAGAAGACTTGATGAGCCTGAAGTTTTGATAGGTGACAACTTGGTTAGTTATGTTTCACAAACTATCATAATGGAGTGTCAAAAAAATATTCGATTCGTATTGCTGCCTCCAAATAGCACGCACCTTGCACAACCCCTTGACATCGCATTTTTAAGCGAGTTAAGCAAATATGGGGGAAAGTGTTGGGTGAATGGAAGAAAAACAGAAGCGTTATCCCAAAACCTGAGTTTCCAGGCCCGTTAAAAAGAGCCTAGGAAGCTATTGATGAAAGGTTGAAGCCAAACATAAAGGCTGGTTTTCAGGGATGTAGCCTTATTCCACTTGACAGGGAACAGGTTTTTAAACGTTTGCCGACGGAGCCTGTTCAAGAAGGCGATGCCCACTTAGCTTGAACTGAAACATTAACGAAAATTCTAAAAACGTATTTAACTCAGCAAAGGCTAAAGGAAGGAAAATTGCAGCAACACCTGGTAAAAGCGTGATGTACCCGACAGAATCCGACGATGGTTTATCGGAACATGAAAGATCCGAAACTTCTTCTGAAGGCGCAGAAGACATAGAACCAGAAGAAAGAAGCGACCCTGTACTAAATGTAGAAAACGAAGGAGATGAGTCCGGGGAACTGGCTGATTTGAAGATAGAAGACTTCGTAATTGTAAAGATTAGGGGGAAAATTTTGTGGGAACAATTATAGACAAAACTGGTAGAAAAATAAATGTAAATTTTTTAAGAGAAATTGTTGAAAAAACTTTCCAATCCTGTTCAACTTCGAAGAGGTGGCGTCTAATTCCAATGTAATGTAAATTTACAGAACTAGTTTTTTAGTTAAATCAGGTAGTTTGTGTGTCTATTCCAAAGAAATTCCCATTTTTATTTGTTTTAAGCATTTTCATGTATTTTATTACAAAATGTCAAGAAACAAACGGTTTACTTTTTTAAACACTTATTTCTGTCCAGTCTCACACCTAGCACGTACCAGAATGTTTTTCAGTGCAAAACTGAGACTTGTCCTTAGCCACCCTGAAATCGGGACGAGTCGAGACACTTTTGAAATTAAAAAAAATACTTATTTTTCAAAAATTTTCATTTTTCGTAAGCATGTTTTAAAAACATGTGTAAAGCTTAACATTTCGAAAATTTAATTCTGGCGGTAGATATTTACATAAAAAACTGTCAATCCATCCAGAGTCTGACGGTATGTCCTTCAGCAAGTAGATCATTTGCATTTGCTTCAAAAGACTGCTAGTAACCCTTTTGTTAAGCGGCTATTAATGATTCCAGATTGCTCTCTTCAAAGGTTTTGAAGTTGACTGGTGTTATATGTATCTCCTTTATTTTATTACCTTCTTTCTAATTTATTTAGAATTGGATGTAATAAATTATTTTCGTTTTAACACACTATGTTATACTAAATATAAAAATTTCACATGCAGAATGTCTTATAATTATAAAAATAAATACAATCGTTGGCTAACGTCGACTAATCTGCCACTGTTCGTGAAAGGTTGAATATCCAACAGTACACATTTCAATGACGACTACATAACTGTGGTCGTTTGCTTACAGAATAACTTTAGAGCGAAAAACGTTTCAAACAACGATAATTGCTCATAAAGGGTTCGCTCGAAGCTTACAGAATAGACCCCTTAAATTGGCTTCTGGATTGTTTTTAGATGTAGTGTGAATGATTATGCGTGCTACACGTAGTTTTAAAACTAGTTATAGTTAAATTTACTTTATGAACTATGCGTTCATCTTGGATCAGACCATGTGCTTGTTAGTTACACTTGCTTTGTAAATTGAAATAGCCTTATAATTATTACATTATGTAGGTAAATCACGAAGACATGATTCCGGTAGTGTGGCCGAACTGTTAGCGAAGTCCGGTCTCGTTGGGTGTCCTCGTCGTCGTATATTAAACAGATCTCAGCAGTGGTAGCTGATGTATATGAAAACTCAGTATGCAGGAAATGCATCATATATCCCTATCATGCTCATACACAAATATTACAGCAATGTAGCGACATCTGTTGCAATGCCTGCACTCCACGTTTTCGTATGCACCAGTCTTGGGTTTCAGTCCTAAATTAGTGTTGTAATCTAAATGGCAAGAGAATTTTTTCTTTTAACATTATGCAGACAGTAATGTCACTAAGTAATGGTCATCATGATATGAAAGTTATGTAAAGTTTCCACTTGGAAACTGCTTTTTTTGTAAAAGTAATTGTATACTTGTATGTAAAATATGCTATTTACATATAAACATATATAATAACGAAGATTTACTAGAAACTTAATAGATCAAGAAACAACGTCGCATTGATGTTGAAGTTCTGTACTGATATGCTTACTTATCTGCCTCCATTTGATATTAGATGTAAAGATGCTCCTTTGGATTGGGTTAAAATAAAATACCAAAAAAATACATGTTTATTTAAAAATGTTTACAAGTTGAAAATCTACAATTTTAGGAATTTTGTACATTTTCTTTTTCTCACTTCTGAAATCTGAACGTAACGTTTCTGGCCATTCATCTGTAACAAAACAAAAATTTTAGTAACAAAATTTAAAATTACCTTTCAGCGTGATTATAAGATAAAGCATTAGTTTTTGTAAAGATGGGTTCTCGCGAGACGAATTTAGTCAATCAATTTTTGTTGATCAACTTAAATCAAATAACATTTTTGTTCACATGATTCAATAAAAATCTAATTGACAGATATAAATGAAATGGCGGCGAATGCAGTTGTTGCGAATATGCTACTATTTGTATTTATTTATTAACGGATATCTAATACAATAAAATTAACTTAAATTTGTGATAGACATTCTTATAATTTGAAAAAGTTAATTAATTAATACTAATACAAGTCTTTACAATTATCTTAATGTAAAATTTTTTTAAGTTGCATTTTAAAAGAATATAAACTAGAATCGAAGAGATTAATTTGAGATTGATGGATATTGGCAGTTCTCATTAATCAAGTTATAGGATCATTCATCCCATAATTGGTAGAATGAAATTGGATTTTAAAAGTCGCAGAATTACGAGTTCTTATATTAACATTGAAAAGAATTAATTTTAACAGCTCACGAGAATTAACAATGCCATTTATCAGTTTATGTAGAATGCAACTCACCGCTTTGCAACAGTTTCTTAAAGGGCTTCACTGCGTGCGAATCATTGAACAGCTTTTCTCCCGCGATTTTTAACACACGCAAATTGTGTCTTTTTAAAATTATGTATCCAATCTTTACTTGCCCTGACGTCATCGTTTTGAAAACATCTGTTATAAAGTCACAGCAGCGTGCAGAGTATACGAAAAGTGGAACCAGTCGCTTCAGATTTTGTAACAAATCTGGAAATGTTTAATATTTAAAGTTACAATGCAGCCTTTTTACATTTAACAATTTTTAAATTTTGCACAAAATCTTTTTATATGCAGCATGCCAGAGACACATAAAGTCGTAATTCGTAAAAGAAGTATCAGTTCTTTTTTAACTTAAACCTTTGTAACTAATATCAATTATAAAGTTGTAATGTAACCACTTTTAAAAAAATACGTGACTTTTTATAATAAGAATTTGCCAGACAGAAATATAACGTAAACATAAATAAAATAAAATCTTATTTATCTTATCTACAATGGTAGTTTTGTATCAAATTACACATATGAATACCCATTGCATTCGTTACTGTAAACAAAACTTGATGAATAAATACAATTAATTCTAAAGTTCGGATTATCAAAACCTTAAATCCGGATTACAATGTAATCAATGCAAATAAATTGCTGGTCCGGATTATAGTGGTATTCGGATTAACGTAGATTCGGATCAACGAGACTTCACTGTATGTGGTTTAAAAGTCATTTTACTATCTAATATAACACCAAGGTCTTTTATGGTATCTACTGATTTTAGATCTTTATTTTTAATTTTGTAAGAGGCAGCTATTGGTGTACAAATCCTGAAAAATCTAATTTGATATTACTTGTGAATGTTCAATTTTATAAGATTATCATCGCACCACTTGGATAAACTATCTAAGTCATTTTGCAGTTTAGCATCCTCTATAGAAATGATAGCTTTAAACAATTTCAAATCATCTGCAAACATGAGAATATTACTATTATTTATAATGTTATGTTATGTCATCAACAAATAAATTAAACAGCAAAGGTCCTGTATGTGACCCCCTGAGGTACTCCAGATGTTGTTACAATTGATTTAGAAATTGATCCAGCATATTGCACGTATTAGATTCTGTCGGTTAAGTAACTATGAATCCATTTAAGAACAGAACCGATTAATCCAAATGATTGCAATTTAGCAATGAGAAGGATGTGGTTCACTTGGTCAAATGCTTTAGTGAAATCAGTGTAAACTGAATCCACCTGAAGCTTATGCTCTAATGCTTCTAAAATAAAATTTTCGTAGATAAGTATATTAGTAGTAAATTAGTAAATTCAATGAAGAACTAAGAAAAAGTTTATTAGAATGTCACAAAAAACATAGAAAACGTCATATGTGGATTAGAAGTTGAATTTATAATTCCACAAGCAATCGTGCTTTAGATACAATTCTAAAAATTGTAGTATAATACTTTCTGGGCACTCCACAGCCATTCTTATTAATTTTATTATTTATTACTTTATTTTATTAATGATGCAATTTACAACCACTAGTTGGTATTGAACGATTCAAGTTGGCTGAAAACTGATCACATGATTCAATCACATTGCAGCTTGACTTGTTATACCTCACCAGTTATCATCCTGTGATATCAGTAAATATTAAGTTACAGCAGTGGCATGTGTGTTATAAAACGTAAACTGCTTAATTACATTTTTTTTCTGTGTGAGAATTACTGTTTAACATTTTTGTAAAATAGTTCATTATTTTCCTTCATTGTAAACGCATTACGAAGTAATCTAATATAATATTGTTAATTTTATAAAAGAGAAATAAATTTTTGTATTTTTGTTTTTAAAAATATACAGTTTAATTGCATACTAATAACTGGAGCAGTCCATTTCACAAACTAAAAGTGATTTTCAAATAGTTTGTGAGTTTCAACTCTTAAGGAGAACAACAAACCAAGCGACAACGACCAAGCGGGCGAGCAGTGGACTCGGAGCGACAACAAAAGGAATTAATGGTAAGCCAAATCCTTTTTCTATTTTCCTGTTGTTTCCAAATCTTGGCAAAAAGAATCGTCTAAAAATCAGGATATACGATTTTTAACAAGGGTAATTAAGCAGGATTGACAACAATAGCGTTTTAGGGTATTGATGAAAACAATACTCTGAAACATAACAAGAATTTAGCAATTGCAATCGATATTAAGGAATATAATATTTGGAACATAGCAGTTAAGAAAGAAAAGGGACGACCTGCCGAAAGATTAATCAATTATCAATAGCTTAAATTATGTATTGATTCTATTCCACATTTTGATTCTAGTAAAAACATTTTAAAAATTTTCATAGAACATTGTGACTCTCATTATTACGTATAGAAATGATACAAATGAAAATGATCCTTTTAATAAATTTTTAATTGATGCAATTATCAGTAAATTAACCAGACAGGCATTAACGTTAGTAGGAAGTAGAGTAGAGATTAGGGACTGGAATAGTGTTGGATGAAAATGTTAAGGCTGAGTTTTGGAGATCAGCAAAATTTAGATTGGTTAGTTCAGAAAATTATAATTATGAGACCGTACAAAAACAAATCATATTTTAATTTTCTTAATTTTTTAGTGATGGTTTTTGCACCTTTGTGAATTAAATATTTTCTTATTGAAAAACGGCCTTTTTAAAAGTTCCGTTATAAACCAACATAAAAATGCTGTGAAATAATTTAATGACGTGGAGAAGTTTTCAAAATTTAAATTTCTTGTTTAATTCTCGTAGAAAGAATAATCATAACAAACACAATAAGGCAATCCAGATTGCAGTCAAAGTACAAGTCACTGTAGGACAAACATAAGATATAACCTCAAATGGTACCATAAATTGCTCTCTATTTACATAAAATATATGCTAAAGCAAACATTGAATAACAGATATTAAAACATTTAATATTTTTAAAATTACAGAGCTTCAAACTGTTTGTTTGTCCTTCAGCGTCCCTTTAAACTAACCTGTTTTGAATTGCCCTATACATTATATTTAGGGCAATTTGACAATTTCATATTAAAGGGATTCACTGAAACACCAGTGTATGTATGTTGGCCCAGTAGATAGAATGAAATCTATTATTAAAAAAGAAGTTTGTATGTACTATTGATTTCATAGTGATCTAGTACAGCAAGGCTAATATGATGCGATTTTGATCATTTTTTTCAGTGTAAACGATAGTGTTTCACAGGACAAGATTTCCTGTCTTGTACTACTATTTCTTCTTGCTTTGCAAGACAAGAATTCTGATAAACGCTTGTCTTGCTTCATTCTTGCAAACAAAAATCTTGCCTTGCTTGCAAGACTCTTGCATTTTCTTGTCTTGCCTGTTTTCGGTTGGAATTTACGCCGGGATTTCCCCATTTCTTGGAATTCTTACACTGTTGCGACTCGGGGATTTAGATGTCAATTATCTGTGCCGTTCTGTTAATGAATCACAACCTCATTGTCAGTAATCAATCAGACTTCGCGTACGTATGGACCAATAAAGCGTAGTCAATTAAAATATTTAACACAGGCAAGGACACATTTATTACGGACAGATAAATGGCGTAGCAAACAAAATGAATATTTTGCTTATAAACGGGCAAGATACTGACAGTGTAGTGCAGTCATACAAAAGTCTACCCTGATTTTTTTGAAGATGGCGAAGCCTTTATGCGTAATTCCTGGTTCGACGTTTTCAATGACTAATATAATAAATAATCAAACATAGCCGTTTCTATATTTTCTTTTAGTGTTTTAGCTTTTAGATTATTATTATGTTATTTCTAATCGCCGGAATGTTGATATCTTATTAGTTACCACACTAAAAAATATGTGTAATAGTGTAATAGAGAAATATTTTATATATATTGTTTCTATATTTTTTGTTTTATTAAAACAGCTTTTAAATAAGTAAATAAAATATATTATAAATTCATAATATGTATATCTAGACTAACACTGCCAATAATAATTCAAACATACCAATATCTTTTCAAAATCTGTATTTTAGCAAGACTGCAAGAAAATCTTGCTATTCTTGCACTTTTCTTGCAAAAAAGATTCTTGTCTTGTCTTGCAGAACGGATTGCGATTCTTGTCTTGTTCTTTTTTTCGCACACCCCCTAAAACGTTAGAAAATGATGCAAAAATAAGTGGAAAGCTATTTCATTTTAGTTTAAACCGTGCCTATACGTGCCTAAAACTGTTAGAAGTTTAAAAAATAGGTATTTTTTGTTTTTCACAACTTTATTGTTTTGCAATATCTTTACTTCAAAATGCGTATTTTTATGTTTTTGGGGTCGCTGAATACGAATCTGAATACCAAAAATTTTTTAACAGTTGTCTTCAAACTACAATGAGCATTTTTGAGGAAATTTTCAGCATTATAAGAATTTTTCGAGTCGCTGAGTTCAAATTTGATGTCAAGATAAAATTTAGACAGTAAACAGCTGTCAATATAACTGTCAATTGCATGATAAAGAAATGGATTCAAGAAAATTATTTTATTATAAAGGTTTTTTAAAGACACCAAACAATAAAATTAAATAAAAAAACCTATTTTTTTAAACTTCTAACAGTTTTAGGCACGTATAGGGACGGTTTAAATTCAAAAAAAATATTTGTCCATTTATTTTTGCATCATTTTCTAACGTTTTAGGGGGTGCGCGAAAAAAAAATTTTTAACGGTCACCCTAATATTTACGTTCATTTTTATTTAAATGTTTATATCTACAATGTTGTTTATTTTTTGTAAAAATCAGCTAAAGCAAATAATAAGTTCCTGAAAAATTCACTTTGTTTTGGTACAGTTTTTGGCATATACATAAGGGGAATCGACACTTCTTGCGTATGTATCTGGATAACGCATACCTTTGACACAAACAAACAATTCTTAAAGGTTTAGTATTATGCAGTACGAATTATGCTGCAATAAAACTACGCACCACATCTTGTTAGAATATGTAAAATCTATCACCAATATCAAATCTCTATAATTTAATTTAAGATTGAAACGGGTAGGTTAGGATGTCCAAAAAGTTAATTGGCCTTATTTTACTTAAGTGATGTCTAATGAATATAATATAAAAATCAATAATCTGAAGTCAAACCACCAATTTTAATATCATTGCCACTCTTTGAAACTCTTTGAGGGTGTATCTATGCCAGATATATAGTCAAACTATGTATCAAATTCTTTTTCCACTTTTCGATAATAGCACACGTTTTAAAAAAAATGGCGAATGACAAAATGCACATTTGGGGGTTGAAACTTATGCCAGAAGTCAAACAACTGGGGTATCTTTCTGCCCGTTATTAGCTACATTTTCCGCAAATGAAATCAAAATTAACATAAAATATGCACGAACCCCATTTTTCCTAGAAATGTAACCGGACTATAAGTGATCCTAAAGATAAGTAAAGAATTCAAAATATTATATTTTTAACTCAAGTGGTTCGTGAGTTTATGTCCTAAAGTGTACAAAAATGAGTGATTTTGATCATGTTGGCATTTACGTTTTCGTTTATAACTTTTGATAAAAATAAAATAAAAGAATAAAACAAAAACTGTTTTAATGTCCATCTCTTGGTCGTATTGTATACTTTAATATAAAAAAAATTATATTCAGATTTCTCAGAAAAGTTCTGAAAACTCAGAAAAAAATTGGACATAATTCGAAAAATACCCACGTGCCAAAATACAAACTGGATGGAATCATTACTAGATTATTTTAACAAAATAATAATATTCAACATTTTAACGTAAATATTTTTTCAATATTTTGAACATTATTATTTTATGAATAATTATTGTTTGAATAATTATTTTTTGTTCCAGGTAAATACAAAAAATCCTTGTTCGATAAAACATGAACCACTCGAGTTAAAAATATAATATTTACTTATCTCTAGGAGTATCAATAATAATCAAAGTGATGGTAAAAACCACTAAAAAATTGGATCACTTGATGTAGAATTACCCCAAAAAAAAAAGTTATCAGGATCGATCTTGTATCCACAAGTTACGAGAGCAAGCACCTTACTCACCTGGCCGAGCCAAATAGTGGTTGGATGCGTTAACGCACCTACTCTTAAATCGCTACTGTAAAATGCAATATTTTCAAAAATTGATAAGTGGAAAACTATGGAGCATTCAACAAGACATGTATAATTTTTTCTGGCCTCTGAAATCTCCAAAAAAATGGCATTTCAATTCTCATGTGCGATGTCTCCTTGTGAGTTGACTTCAGAAATTTGATTTCCAAACTTGTGGTTATCAGCATGCTAATAAACTGCAAAAGTAGATGATATTTAAGAACTATTACAGAGTAACACTTGTTTACAACTTACCTGCACAGCAAAATGCTTCAATGTTTGCTTTTCTCTGTGCAAGACTAAACCCAAGAGGAGATTTTCCGTTCAACATCTGATTGCGACTCAAGACCCCTTAACAACTTCTTCAGCAGTAACTTCATCTGGTTCATCATCATGTCGACATCACATGTTATCACTCATCACCATCCTTGGAAACAGCAAATATTCCTTCGAATATAATTGAATAGCCATCCAAGAAAATCTTCCATTTTAAGATGTGACCTTGAACACAATGGTTTTTAAAAATTTGCTAATTAATATTTTTTGCACATTTGGGGTTAGCAGACCTGTAGTTTGGTAGCTATTTTCTTTCGATGTTTTCGTTTCAACAGCAACATGAAAGAACTAATGTTAAAACACCTATTATGTTGATTAGATTATTTCCTCGACCCTCCATTCTCTGATAAGTTCAATTGAAATTAAATGAAGATCTAAAAATATATAAATTAAAAATTTTGGCATTTCCCGATTTATTAAGAAATGTTATTACAAATATTTTTTGTAGTCCATTATGGTGGCCATCTGCATTCTGCAATATTTCTTGCGGCATTTCTTAAACATATTCTTGAAAACTTATTTGAGATAATACATCTCTGTTTAATCGTTAATGATAAAATAATCAGACGCCATAAACATAAACATCCTTAATAAAACTTGCGTTTAATAATAATTCGTTTAATTGTTGCCACTATTAGTCAGGAGAAAAACAAAAATGAACAAAAGAGTGCGTTCGGATACTACAGTCCGTGCATTCAACTCCATTGATACTACTTTCAGGAGGCGAAGCTTTTATTAAAAACATAAAATAATCTGATGATCTAAAAATAGTAAATTGCTTTCTTTTACTAAAATGCAAAATATCTTTCCAAAATTTCTAATTATTATAGAAAAGTTATTAAAGAAAATAAAATGTTGCTTTTTATCATTCATCATAATTTTCTGCACCGAATCTCTACGCAATTCACTGACGTAGTTAGCATATACCAACCCCAGCTCATATTAGTTCGGACAAGTTAAGAAATATACTTCTGTTTAACACAATTTTAAAAATTATATAAATTTCGCTTCAATTGCAAAATAATTACATTTATTATAGAAATCTTTAGTAGTTCACTAATGCTAAGCAATATACGAGATTGAATATAATAAAAAGATATTAGTGTGGAGTCTTTCATTAGTATTGGTTCATACAAGTCTGACAATTAAATTATAAGGTTGGTCGCCGCACACTGTTGCAGAAACGTATCATTTTGATCAAAAATCTAGAACTACGTCAGTTTTAAATATTTTTAGTTTATTTTTCTTTGTGTTGCTATAGATAGTATCTCGATGATTATGGTAAATATAAGTATACAGTGGCGTAGCTATAAGTTGGTAAACTTAATGATATTTATAATATTGTTCTTGCTTAGTAATTATCCAATATTGATAACCTTCTGCATATATAATAATATGTATTTCTAAATATAACCAGAATATGCTAAACTTATACTGTTTAAAACTAAACATAAAATTTAATTTTTTTTAATTTCTTTCAAAAAATAATGTAACATTAAAAGGTTAATAATTTCTAGGCCAACTCACATTTCAAAATATGAACAAATGCTTTCTTGCAATATAAACACATTTTTTCTAATAATTGCAAGATATGCTTACTAGTTAAAAATAGTAGGTTAGTATAAAATGCTATTATGCTAAAATAATCACTTACTTAAAGAGCTAACTAGACAAACCAGAAAATAACAAAATGTTAGAATAAAAATTTCTTGTCAATTAATGTAATTAATGTAAATGTTTTAGCATCACAGATTTATAAAAATAATTATAATTTGTATATAAACAAAGGGAATTTTCAAATAAATCATTAGTAACGTATACTGATCACTTCAACTATTACCTCCTTTAGAATCTGATACCAAGCGGTATTGATTACCTAAGGAGGTAATCATCCTACCACTCCGAGAACAATGGACCACTGTACTTAAGTCAAAACTAACCTCGGCGTATGAGACTGTACGTCGGCAGTGGTCCAAAACTAACGAAGAGCGCCAGCAACACGGACTGAAGAAATTACTTACATTTCGGAGTGGTAGGAAGCTGGATCTTGCATTTGGTGTCCGGCAGGATGTTCTACGAACATTGTTAACGTCAACAATTCCTGGTACCACCATCATCCTGAGGACATCTAACCAACCATCTACAACTCAACATTTGGTCTCTTGTGCGGTAACATCACCAAGGGACCGTGAACGAAGATCCAACCAACCAAGATCCAAGCAACCATCAACAACTTTACATCTGGTCCTTCAAATCGAGAAGGATCGTGCACTAGTAAATGTTTTACACGCATTTACTACATTACCAGTGAAGTCTTCACGCTGGACTTTACATTTGATTCTTCGAACCAAGAAGGATCCTATCAAGTAGATGTCTTACCAACATTTACAATTAGTCTAACCGCCTTGCCGAGTTAGAAATAAAGTCTTCACGCTGGACTTTACATTTGATCCTTCGAACCAAGAAGGATCCTATCAAGTAAATGTCTTACAAACATTTACAATTAGTCTAACCGCCTTGCCGAGTTAGAAATAAAGTCTTCACGCTGGACTTTACATTTGATCCTTCGAACCAAGAAGGATCCTATCAAGTAGATGTCTTACAAACATTTACAATTAGTCTAACCGCCTTGCCGAGTTAGAAATAAAGTCTTCAAGCTGGACTTTACATTTGATCCTTCGAACCAAGAAGGATCCTATCAAGTAGATGTCTTACAAACATTTACAATTAGTCTAACCGCCTTGCCGAGTTAGAAATAAAGTCTTCACGCTGGACTTTACATTTGATCCTTCGAACCAAGAAGGATCCTATCAAGTAAATGTCTTACAAACATTTACAATTAGTCTAACCGCCTTGCCGAGTTAGAAATAAAGTCTTCACGCTGGACTTTACATTTGATCCTTCGAACCAAGAAGGATCCTATCAAGTAGATGTCTTACAAACATTTACAATTAGTCTAACCGCCTTGAAGAGTTAGAAATAAAGTCTTCACGCTGGACTTTACATTTGATCCTTCGAACCAAGAAGGATCCTATCAAGTAAATGTCTTACAAACATTTACAATTAGTCTAACCGCCTTGCCGAGTTAGAAATAAAGTCTTCACGCTGGACTTTACATTTGATTCTTCGAACCAAGAAGGATCCTACCAAGTAGATGTCTTACAAACATTTACAATTAGTCTAACCGCCTTGCCGAGTTAGAAATAAAGTCTTCACGCTGGACTTTACATTTGATCCTTCGAACCAAGAAGGATCCTATCAAGTAGATGTCTTACAAACATTTACCATTAGTCTAACCGCACTGCCGCGTTAGAACACACACCACGAAGGACTTTACAATTTGGTCCTTCGAGCCTGTGGGTAGTTCATTTGAAATCTACAGACGTCAAGATGTCCACCACCAACATGGAACAAATGAATCAACTCAGCAGCCAGCAAGAGCAATTGGGTCAAAAAATTGCTCAGATTCTAACCAACTCCAAGAAGGATGCTACATCCCGAAAAACAGAAGCCTACATCTCTAACCGCCTTGCCGAGTTAGAAAAACTATGGAAAGAAGTTCAGGAAAAGAACGAGATAATCCTGTCCCTCGATCTTACTCAACATAGTTACTGTACAACAAAATACTTCAACCAGATTGAAACAATTTATAAGGAAGCCTCCAATCACCTTATGAAATGTCCAAGGGCACCTTCATCACTAATTCCCAATGAGAAGACACCAACAGGCAATGCCCTTGCAATTAACTTCAGGAAACAACATGGAGAACCATCCGTCATCATTCACTATTATCCAGTGGCATTACCACCATCATCATCATATCGATGTTCCTGCTGCTGTTCTGGGGTACTCGTCGACTTTGGAAAAAATATCATCATGTCCAATCAACACGAACTCCACCTGCAGAAGAAACGCCACCCATCCATCCTGAGATGATCGAGCTCCGGCCGTTAAGATCACAATCTCCCCATTCCGAGAGCCGCCAGAATGTTTAAAACTAAACATAAAATTTAATTTTTTTTAATTTCTTTCAAAAAATAATGTAACATTAAAAGGTTAATAATTTCTAGGCCAACTCACATTTCAAAATATGAACAAATGCTTTCTTGCAATATAAACACATTTTTTCTAATAATTGCAAGATATGCTTACTAGTTAAAAATAGTAGGTTAGTATAAAATGCTATTATGCTAAAATAATCACTTACTTAAAGAGCTAACTAGACAAACCAGAAAATAACAAAATGTTAGAATAAAAATTTCTTGTCAATTAATGTAATTAATGTAAATGTTTTAGCATCACAGATTTATAAAAATAATTATAATTTGTATATAAACAAAGGGAATTTTCAAATAAATGATTAGTAACGTATACTGATCAATCAATCATTATCTCCTTTAGAATCTGATACCAAGCGGTATTGATTACCTAAGGAGGTAAAAATAACAGTCACCCTTATGAAGAAGTGGTGACCACAGAAAGGTCGTAGTACCAATCTGCTTTAACGTAAAATCTACCAAGAGATTTTACATATACTTTTATTATTGCTTTATTTAGATAAACATAGAAGGAGGAGACCTATCTTTCAATAGAGGTTTTTTGCATCTTTAAGGTCAAATAAATCAAAAAGTATTAATGATAGAGTTGTATAACATGTATATTTAGATTGAGGGGGGGAAAGGCTATTTGAAAATACAATAATATACAGGGAGTTTCATTAAAAAAATATATCTATATTTCGTATCATGTGACCTATATATGCAATTGTTTTTTTGATGAGATTTAAAATATAGGGACAAGAATACAACTTTTATAGAAAACGTTTTTGTTTATCTCCAATAAAAACAAAGATAATGGGGTGGTCGAAATATAATGAATGACCCTGTATGAATAGCTCTGAGAGACTTATAAGCAAAGCTTGGCAGTTCATATTTCGTTACGTCATAATCAAAATATTACAAAATAGTATTACAAAAACCTGTACGCGGGTAAGTTCCGATAAAAGAATATAAAAGAAAACAGGCTACATTTTTCAATTTTACGTAATTTTTGTAAATCAACTGTTTACAACCGTATAACATGTATTTCTGCTAGTATAGTTATAGAACAACGATCGTAAGAAAGTTTAAAATAAAAATCTTCAAAGTTGCAATTATCAGTATAACAAAAATAGCATTCCAAGTACAGGCGATTCTGTTAAGTGCAAATATCCTCATAATATACCCGAAATGTAAATGAAGTACAGTAGCAAATTAGCGCAAAGAACGGGAATATATCGCAATCTATATACCTATTTTAGAATGTTATGAACATATCCCGAATAATAGTTTGTCGATATTAATTCAGGAAAAAATCATCATAGTTGCGATTTTTGATTACGCTGGAAACAATGTGTGCCGCAAGAAAAAGCTTTACCTATGACAATGGATATTGAAGAATTTTCTATCAAACAAGACCAGTCCCGTCGTCCTAAGTTATTTAGTCTGCTTTGAGCAGACCCTGCATAGTGCTCTTGTGCCGTGTCACGTTTATGACGAACGAACATATTGAACAACGAATCCACTTGAAGTTTTTAGTGATACTTAAAAAAACTCCAACTGAATGCCTTCAACTGTTAAAAGACGTCTAAGAGGATAATTATATGTCACGTGCGATGGTTTTTATGTGGCATACAAGAGGAGACAGCACATCAAAAACTGAGAGAAACGTGGCAAAAATCAGTGCAATCATCAGGAAGGATCGACGTTTGAGTGTAAGAATGCTTGCAGAAACACAATACGCCGGTCCACATCGCTCTTTCTATAATAAGTGAGCTCAATTTCTATAATTTTTAAATTTGGACTCGGACTTAAATTAGGTTCGGACAATTAAGAGCCGGGGCTCGTATATATCAAAATTTAGCAAATTTAATCGAGATCTCAAATTTGATTTAGATGAAAACATATGATAAACATTTATGTAAAATATCTTTAGTATTTCAATAGGTGTACGTTACGCCTCCTTTCCGTGACTCTTTTTTCATACGAATTTTTAATTGCTACATACAAAAAAACGTCTATAACAAATATGTGTATTTATCGTAAGTACACAGTAAAAAACCAGCCCCGTGAACAATAAAAGAACTTTTTTTTCGCTCTATTCTTATAACACAACTAATTCTTCACTACTGAAATATATTTTCTCTCTATATACATTGAGTATTCAATCTAATAGTATTTTACTTTAAAAGTATAAAAAAATCCACTTTAATTTTAATTTTTTAAGATAAGAAAAACAGTTAAAATGTGATCTAAACTGGTAAAAAGTGTTTGTTAGTGTTGACGTTACTCAGTTAGAGTAAATAAAACGAATTGGCACCTTCGACTAGTTATAACTGCTGAGTCTTTGCAATTTCAAAAATTACTAAAATTGGTGGGAAACAAATCTTTCAATAACGTAATGTAGCTATACAATTTAAAACGTAATGTACGAGCCCCGTCCCAGTAAAGTTCGCACACTTCTATTTTTGTTATTTAACGGATGCCCCGTATTTTTTTTCTGATATATATAGTAGCTGTGTTTTGTTGTTAGAGTGAAGTACTGTCTTTGCACTTATTCCGTATTAAGTTGCATAAAATTCTATCGAATGGTTTCCTCACGCCGCCCCTTCAATTCCGAACAGTCTGCGGACGAAAGCATCAGTAAAATTTAAAAAAACGTAACATGGAATAGTTGTAGAAGCAATACTTTATTTTAACAATAAGAAACAGTTACTTTGAAGACCAAAGGAAATTTTGGGAAAAAAATTGTGGGGTGTAAGTACTTTGTTTCAAAATATAAAAGATAAATACACGACGAAATCTAACAATAAAACAACATAACTTATAATATAGAAGGTCAGTACTTTACTCTGGCAACAAGAAATAGCTACTTCGAAAAACAAAAAAATCCAGGGTGAAAATCGCGAGGCGCCGATTAACAGAAATAGAAGTGTGCGAACTTCACTGAGACGGGTCTCGTATATTGACTAGACCAAAAACCAAAAAAAAGTACAATACACAGGTGCAGCTGATAAACATAGAGTGGATATAGAAGTGGTCCAAGGATTGACCCTTGGGGCACGCCACTAATAAGCGGCTTATATGAGGAAGTAGAGCTGCTACTCAATCTCACCATCTGTTCTTGATCTGATAGATAACTAGTAAAACTCTTTTTACTAGTTATCTATCAGATCAAGAACAAACTGGCTTTAACTCTTTAAAGCCTGTATGTTAATCTTATTGATTTTAATATAGAAAGTAGTATTTGATGGTTAATTGTATCAAAAGCCTTACTGAAGTCAAGTAATACCAAAACTGACACTTCATTTTGATCAGCTGCTTGTATCACATTATCAATGATCCCCAGTAATGCCGTCTCACAGCTATAACCTTTTCTGAACCCGGACTGTATATCAGGAATTATTTTGTTTTTATCTGTATAGACTCTTAGCTGAGAATTAATTATTTTTTCTAATAGTTTAGAAAATATTGGAAGAATGCTAATTGGCCGTAAGTCTTTATACTCACGAGGATTAGAAGTTTTAGGAATAGGAATAATTAGAGTTTTTTTTTCATAAGGAAGGGAAATTACAAGTAGTTAGACAACAGTTAAACACATGAGCAAAGCTTGATAATTGAAAGGTTTAATTCATCACAATCAGCTGAACTAGTTATGATTTCGTTTATAAATTTTGCAACATCTAACATGACTGTAATGAACTCAAATTGATCTCTGTTGAAATCTATAATTCTACTGTCATAATAGGCAACAACGTGGGCAGGGTTTATATTAGACATAGGTATACTACTTAAGAAAAAAACATTTATTTCATTAGCATTTTGTAAGTTCTGTGGGAGGATTGGTGTTAGGAGGTAGTACAGGATTTGATATCTAATTTCCCATAGACGTAACTAGTGGGGGTGCTTGGGGGGGTTAAGACCCCCCCCCCACCCCAAACGAACAATTAGCCCCCGCAAAATGGTTACTAGTCAGAAACTTTTTGCAGTTAGTTTTTTAATAAAATAACAAATATAAATAACTAGAAAAGCAGTAAATTAAAATAAATAAATATATCAACAAATAGTCTCTTGTTTCTTGATTTAACGAAATTAGATAACAAAGAAACAATAAGAAACTAATAATGAATTGTCTACATTGATTTTAGTTGGCATTACAGTGGAATACCTCACGTTGAGATAAGGCAATTAAATATGCGATAAAATCCCCCTTTGGGAAAAATCAAATCAATAAATGAACAGATGTTGTGCATAAGTAATGAATTAATAAAATCAGATAAATTAGCTTTCTCGATTTTTTGTATAATTAGTTTGTATAGCGTCTTAAAGAAAAACCTTAAAAAGTAAACTTCATATTTTAGATTATCAAAAATAAATGTTACGAAATACTTTTGATGAACGTTTAAATAAGTATGGAATAATAACTTCAGTTATATAAATTCTGGTATAAACTTTAACAATACGTAGTAAGGTAATTAAAAAATCTTGAAAAAAAAACTCTACATTCGTTACATCACCAAGTCGTTGTTAAAATTAAAAGATCTATCTCGCGAGAGTTCCAAAGAATTATTTTGCAAAAGTAAATTATCGTTCAATCAATTATTACTACGTATTTCTAAAGTTTTACTTTTTATAACTAACTGTAATGTCTAGAACAGCTTTTATTTTAAGGTTCATAAAAGTATGATGTAGAGTTATATATGTAACTGTATTTACCTTTAAAAGTTACCTAGAAATCTACTTTAAAATAAACATTACCAGTTAAAAAAAATAAAATTTTAAAGAATTTTTTAAATAAATATAACCTACTTCTAAGATAAATGTGGCACAAGCTGGCACTAATATTTTTTCATAGCTCAGTAGCTAAAAGTGGGGCGGTAATAAACCAAAGTCGTCGTCCCAGCTTGGATGTCAGCTTGCAGGTAACTTTTTAATTTTTTTATATAAAACAGAAAATTTAAAATGACAGAAATCTACTGCCTTACGATACAGCACCTCTTAATTATCTGTCCGCAATATGCTACTCAACGGAAGAATCTCCAACTTCCCAATACCCTACAAGAGGCTCTCAATCCAGACATATTCAATCAAAACCGGATCTTGAACTACCTACAACTAACCAAACTTATTACAAAAATCTAAAACCCGCACTTAAATTATAACTTAAATCAAAAATATTACTTTGTATACTTACCTACTTATCATACTTACCATACTTACCATACTTAATATTTAATTTACCATAATATCTTTAACTATATAATCAATGTAAACTTTTCATACAGGTGCTAATAACCATTGCTGTTGAAGCACCTAAATCCATATCAAATAAAAAAAAAAATCTACTGCACGTATTTTAAAATTAAACAATATCTATTAGTTATTTTTTTAATGGTTAATAGTTATTTGTTTAATTAGTACAAACAATGCATGTTTTTGGAACGAATAAGAAAGTTACCGGACGACGCGTTAGCGGAATCTGGCAATCTTATGAGCCCCAAAAACGCATTTTTTGTATGAATTAAACATAGTATTTTTTCTCCAGCCGCTTTTAACTACTAAACTCCGTGAGAAGACTGTTTAGGAAAAACAACATAACGGTAAGCTACTTGTTATTTACTGCAACTTTTAAGGAATTCTTGTTTCCGAGTAAAAAGGGGCAATTTTAATATAATAAGGGGAATGAATTATGTATGTATGTATGAATAAGAAATACTCACAAATGTGTAATCTTCGCTCTCATTTTACAGAAAATTCGAAGAACTTTTGACAGGCGACGGCGTCGTTGCGAGCAGAAGAAAATAGAACATAGAACTTTTTAATAAAAACATAGAATTTCTTTTTATTTTTTTGTCTTAAGAAATTTATTTAATAATTATATTAACATTATCAAAAAACAGATAAATGATTTAATTAATTGAAATTTTCTATTTATTTCGCATTATTGGTATGAAATAAAATGTTTTAGAGCAACGCGAAAAATATGACACGCATAACAAAAGATTACTTGTTGTCCTAGTACAAAAAGTAAATACTTTTTGTACAGTTGCTATGGTAATGAGTAACAATTCCTAAATGGTCCACTTTTTATACAAAATTATTTGATATTATAGTGTCATTCGAACGCTTGGAAAAAAATAATTTTTTTAACCATTTTCCTGAAAACCATATTCCACAAATTTAATTATATTTACGATAGTCCGTCCACAAGCCATGCGAAAGGATAAATTAAACTGACAGCCAGTACGCGGATTACTACAAGGGCTTTCTATTGTCATTTTACTAGCATTTTGCGGCTGCTTATAACAGCAGAATTTACAGTTTTAAGTAGCAAATGACAATAGAAAATATTGTAGTAATCCGCTTACCTGGCTGTCAGTTTAATTTATTATTCGCATGGTTTGCGGACAGACTACAATTATAATATTAAGTTTTCACTAATTTTTTAATTAATTACTAACAACCTAGTCAGGTTGTCAATTCAACCTGATCATCATTTTTACTAAATATTTCAACATTGGCAATGGCATTTTGATTTTTACTCGTGTGCAATATTGCAGATAGAATTGCAATTTTAAGATTATGTGAAAAATACTTTCGGAGAGAAAAATTGTTTTAAAATATTTTGAAAAAAGAATTAATATACTTAATTATATTAATTATATACTATTAATATAAAATATAAGCATGGGTTATTCCCTATATTCGATTTCCTAATGAACCATATGGTATGTAGATACACAAATTTTCTTTAGCCCCCAAAAATCTAGGCCTAGTTACGTCTATGTAATTTCCTAAGTTCCTTCCATATTTCTTTAGGACGTGCAGCTCGCTGGGTAAGGCAAGTGAGGCTGAGCCTCACCTAAATAAAACCAAATAATTACTAAATAAAATCTAAATATTTTAAAATCTAAAGATTAAATATATTGAATTTAATATAAATATTTATAAAAGAAATTTTCTCAGATGCTCCACAAATTAATATATTTTTTGCCCAAATTCCATGACCATGGTGAGCAAGAAAAACAACCAAGTTTTACTGAGATATTGTTTTATTCATTTAATATAAATAAGTTTATTTTCTAATAAAATGTATTTATATGCACATACCCAATGCAGCGCGATAAACAGAACAGATGATGCTCTAGATTCCAAGCTTCAGTTCAGGCATCTGAATGCATTCATTCACTGGCTCTTTACAGCGCAGCGGCTTAGTTATCGATCGTATACTCTTCCTATAGGCAGAACTGAGGTTGAGATTCCACAGCTTCGTGAATCAATAAAAGATCGAGATTCGTATCATATGCCATTTAATCGTCGCGACCTCCGTCCGAATACTACTGAAGACGATTTCTTGTGTTTTGCTTTACTTTTCAAAATCGTATTTTAACGTGATTAACTTGTGTGCTATATAAGGTGCTTTTATAAGGTATTCACGGGAACATTTAGGTATATTAGTGAAAAAAGTCGGGAATTTTAGTTAAGCAGGTAGTAACAATTTTTTGTTTTAGATGCAAAGAAATGATTCACAATATGATCGCGAGATGTGTTTACTAGAAACACAATTTTTAAGGCGTAATTAAATTAAAATAGCAACACATTTTACAGCAACGTCCGACGCCAAAAATCGATGTTATGTCTGCTGACAAATTACAAAATCTGGCCTTTCATAATTTTTGGTATGCATTGCATAAGTGGCTCTGTGGCAGTAATTACTAAGAACTGTTAAAAATGTATGGTTAAAACAGTACAGGTTATAACGATTAAAATATTAAAAACATTTTCCAGAAGCGTAAAAAATATAACTATTCAAAGCAACGTATTAAACAATTTCTAGGTCTTAAGCGGATTGAACGTAATGCTTCTACAGTTATAGAACCTTTGCAAGAACACGCATATTTAAATACAATTTTATACTATGACAATGTAAAGACAATCGGCAACTTGTGTTATTTAATTAAATAACAATGTGTTATTTAATTGACGTTACAATTTTAATGGGCAGCCATTATTAGTTGTCATTTCGGGCATGAATCGACTACTTTAGATAATCGTGGCAATTTTAAATAAATTTTTGAGTGCTTGGTTAAGCTCAATGTGGAAATTAGCGAACATGCTAAAGAAGTTAAAAACATTTTCAATGGTCAGTCAAAAACTATTCAAAATCAATTAATTTCTTGTTACGATAATTATTTAAGAGAATCTATTGACAATGAAATTAATAATTCAAATTATTTTGCATTAATTGCTGATGATACAAAATACTTTAGTGAAAAATCTCAATGCCCCATTACTGTCCGGTTTGTAAATAATGGGAAATTTAAAACAACGATTTTTAGGGTTTTTTGACGTAAGTGCTGATAGAACTGCAAATGCATTATTTGATTTTAACGTTTTATAACCCTTGAATTTTAAACAAAAATTAGTTATTCAATGTTACGATGATGCTAGCGTTATGGCCGGAGAGTTAAACTGCCTGAAATTGGATCTGGTGCACCTTTAGCATTATTTACACATTGCACCGCCCACAGATTAGATTGGGCTTTGCAACATGAGTTTTTTTTAGTTTCATCTTCCTAGGAAGCCACGAGCCGCCACTGACGTGCATTGGCAAATATGTGTTCTAAATCTGGTTCTGAATAAGTTTTTTTTTTCTCTTTTTACAGTACGATTAGTAAGATTGCAAAACATAAAATTCCCAATGCCCAGGGTGTTTTGTTTTTCTATACTTTTTATAGGCATTATCCCTAAGATGCATTAGGAATCTAGTGTTCTCGGTAAGCCATGGTGGATTATTTTTTAAATTTCTGATAGTCATTAGAGGTGCATGCTGCAACAGTTAATATGTTACAATTTAAGAATAAGTTTACCATCTCGTCTTAAGAGTCTCATAAGAGTTTGCTCTATAGTTTGGTACGAAAAGATTCCTGAGAAATATTTATATGTACTTGGAACAGTCCAATAACCGTTATCAACAATACTCTGTAGATTTCCCACTAGGGGAGAGCGAAGGGGTTACATAATAAGATAACCAAAATAATGTATTCTTATGGAATATCACATTCTAAATACTGTTTGCATCTTTACATTTTTCTGTGAAATCAATAGAAACGGCGTATATTGCAAATAATTTTTTAACATGAGTGCTGTTACCCCAGCATACTATTCCATACGACAAGACCGACTGGATACAGCCAAAATAAAACATTTTTAAAGTTTCATAATCAACAACTTTACGAAGTTGATATATTATAAAGTTGTTTTTTGCTAGTTTCGAGGTTAAATTGTTAATATGTTCCTGCCATGAGCATTTTTTATCCATCTGAAGACCTAAGAATTTAGTGCTGTTACTTTGTTTTATATACAATTTTTTGATCATACTAGGAGACTAGCATTTTCCAGAGAGTGAATGGGTGTAAATAAAACGATATCAGTTTTTGTTGTGTTCAGAGCCAAGCCATTACTGAGTGACCATTTTAACATTTGATTCACACTGGTAGTAGTTTTATCAGCTAAAACCCTGTACGTGTCAGCTCCAATAATCAGTGAGGTGTCATCAGCAAAAAGGGTGACAAAGTGGTCTAAGTTACCTGCAACATCGTTGATGAATAAATGGAAGAGAACAGGAGCCAATACACTACCTTGCGGTACACCTGTCTCGAGCTTTAAGTCCTTCGACTTAAAAGTTGCACCTTGGTGAGTTATCTTCACCATTTGCGATCAGTCATATACAGTGGCGGATTTACCCATAGGCGCACTAGGCGCGCGCTTAGGGCCCCGCATCGAGCGGGGGCCCCGAAACGTTACACAAAAATTCATATTTTTTCTTCAAAGTATTTAAATACAGCTGCATGCATGGAAAATATAGATGCCAGAAGGCTACGAATACCAATTTACAGTTATTAAACAAGAAGAGGCTGTTTAAAAGTATTTTTAATAAACTTATACCTTTTTTACAAAGAGTAATTCTTTCATTTAATTTTTAAATCTTGCAGCGCCGCCTTTTAGATTTTGAGACCCCGGGCACAAATATCGAGTGGGGCCTCCAGTAAATAAACAAGTGTTGATTAAAATAAGGTAGCTCGTTGCGGGGCCCCACTCGTTCCTGGGGCCCCGTGCATACGCCCGGCTGACCGACCTTAGAGATGCTTCTGAAATCTTGTGAGAATATAATTTTATTGTTTTGGCTAAGGAAATAGTCCCAGAACCAAATCCACATGGAATGAAATCGAGAAAAGTTTTTGCTTAAATATTTCTCAACCAAGTACGTAAGCCAAGTTTCATTAAATTTTATTAGCAGGTTCCCTCAGCTCACACCGCTTCTTATCGCATTCGGAAATTAACAGAGGGTTCCCAAAAAGCTCGAAGGGGTGGTGCGAGGGAACATCCTAATAGAATTTCATGAAACTTGGCATGGGGCAGTATTTTAACACCAAGAAACGGCATTATCATGGACCACAACAAAAATTCGTAATAAATGTTCTGGCCGAACTATTATATAATGTCCGAACTATTATGGGCCTGGGCTCGTTTATTATATTTTTACTTGTTTCGTTTACATAGGTAGAGTTTAGTTTTATTTTATTTAGTTTTTAATCTGATTCATATTTGAAAAGAATCTTTAATTCCTATTTTGTTAGATATTAATTTTTAATGTTAAATATTTTTGTTGTCATGATTAATGTTTTAAATGTGTAGACTGGAAATAAAATCTATTTTATGAAAGTGTTTATTAAATTACACCTAATTCCAATATTTCCTAAAAGAATAGGGGCCCCCTTAGCTAATTGCGCCTAGGGCCCCACACAAGGTAAATCCGCCACTGGTCATATAGATAGGATTTTACCAAAAGTTCCGGTATAATCACATTATGATGATTTAAAAAATGTAATAGCCTATTAGAAAAGCTTTTTCAAATATCTTTGAGAAGACAGAAAGAAGGACCACGGGCCTGTAGTTCTCTATTTTGGTCGGATCCTGTTTTTTGAATACTGGTGAGAATAGGGCGGTCTTAAGTTGATTAGGAAAACACCCGGCTGAAAAAGAAGAATTAGTTATGTGGTAAACTGGCGTGGCAATTATAGAAGCCATCTCACCTCTTAAGAAGTATGGAACCTCATCTATACCTGAAGATATTTTTTTGCAAGATGTGGTAATTGTACTGATAATTTCTTCTTCTACTACGGGAGCTAGATATAAAGAATCAGAATTTTACTGCTTTGAATTGTTTGATTGGGACTAGGTGCCAGGTGGTGATACTAGCTGTTGAACGGATTCTGTGAAGTAGCTATTGAATTCATTAGCTACATCAGATGGGGTATCTAACACGTTAGCTCCAAGACCTCAGTTTCTATGGTATCCATTGTTGTAAATAATTGTAACTATAGCAATAGAACTTGCAAAGTAAAAAGAGTTGAAATACCAAACCCAGCAAATATTTATCATCATGTTATAAACAATACTTTACAGCCTTGGTAGTGTAATGTCTGGCGTGCCGGACTTTCACCCAAGCGGCCCGGGTTCGACTCCCGGCGCTGGCAGATCTGGTTAAGGTTTTCTGCAGTTTTCCTTAGCTGTAACACAGATGTGGGATTTGCGCTGTTCCATCTGTAAGTCGGCTGCAGCCGCACTTTGGGCCTACATAATAATAATAATCGCCCCCTCCCTCCCGCACAAGCTTATAGCTTCTGGGGCCTTGGTTTAGGTTATGGGTTGTAGTAATTATTATTATTATTATTATTATTATACTTTAACCAAACATGTGACGTCATTACTTTTGCTTCGGAACCCTTATGGAACCTAAAAATCCTGGAAACGGAACCTTATAATAATAATAGTCCCCTTTCACAGGCCATGAAGGCCCATTGGGAATGGAAGAACGGAACCTTAATGTTTAGAAAATTAAAATTGGAACCGGAACCGAAACCCTTATTTTGAATTTTGAAGAACAGGAACCTATATTTGTAAAGGGTTCCAGTCCCTCGTACAGATACAGATACTATCAGAAAAAGGTACCTAGATACAGATACAGATGCTTTGCTTGAAGTATCTAGATCCAAATACAAAGCCTAACATAATGTATCTAGATACATTTGTAGATACTTGTTTTACTGTAATCATCCCCAAAATAAGAATTTTCTAGTCAATTTTTTGTATCGAAAATAGTCGGTTAACTAAGCATCAATTCCAGGACTAGTCTAGGACAGCAATATTTATTAAAATTTATACATATTAAAAATGGATAATTATTATTCAGAAACCAGTTTATAAAGATAAGTACAGTGTGCACCTTTCCAATTTTTATAATCATTATGTGTTCTTTCCACACTTAACTTGCGTTAATATTTTAATAAAAATATAAAACAAATCATTATTAAAGCAGCCCAAACATGCTACTTGTGTAGATTTTCTGTCCTCAGTCTTGGTGTTGTGCAAAATATTAATAACTTGAATGAATTCCAATAGTTTTCATTGTTTGAAAACCTAGAAAATGTTTTACCACTTTAACAGAAACCGTCATAGCCTAGGTATTATTGCTGATAACTTAATTTTCAAGTAGGTGTTGGTACGATTCACACTATAACAATTTTGAAAGTTCCTAATATTATTACTCCACAAATTTCGCTAAATCTGATTGCTTTTAGGTACTCTTTATGTAACCGAATATATTATACTTACTTTTTAACAAATTCTCAGAAGCACTTTATTAGGATAGTTCTTACTTTGAAAGTTCTCAAGTTGACTGTTGACAGAAAAAATAGGAGTGTGTAACAAAGCCTTTTACTGTACTCGCAGACTTAGAAAACGCATCTATGGCTTGTCGTGGTAGCATACCTACAAGTCAAGTAACTACTAGGGAAACCTCGTCAAGACATGACGGTCAAAAACATTGAAGGATTTCCCTATATACAACATTCGATGTGTGATTACAATCCTTCGAATTTTCGTGAGTGATTATTTAAATAAACGCAACCAAACATAACCAGTTGAAAATGGTAAGACTAGCACTCCTCTCTCTCAGCTTACCCTCCTCTCTTCCGACATAATTCGTCCTCTTCAAAACAAAAAGGCGTAACTCACATTTTGCCAAAAGTGCGTTTGCAATTGTTAGCAGTTTCTAGAGATACATCCTTTAATATAATCAAGTGATTTATTTAAAAACCTCTTTGTCATTGAAATAAGATTATGTTTTTATTAGTCGTTTCTCAATTTATCTTAAATATTTTTATTACAAGCCTTTTCAATTGCTCTTCTGTAAAGTTGTAAAAAATGAGATACGCCTTTTCGTTATGAAGGGGACGAATTATATTCCTCTCTGGCTTACCCCTCCCTTCTGGTTTATTCTACATATTACATACATACGGAAATTCGAACATACGGAAATTCGACCATACGAAATGATAAGAATAAAATCAAAAATCGATCTTGTTTAAAACATTCTTGAAAACGTCTATTAGTACATATTTCAAAAACATGACATAAACGTAGTGTTGGCAAACTTCCTGCAATTTATAGAAACAGTATGAAACTGCTCTGAATAGGCAATTGCCATCAGCTATTATTTGTATAATTCGTCTATTTTCCATGACTTTCAACTATGCGGGTTTTGTTTAGGCAGTCTAACAATCTTTTAAACACTAATCTTGTGTTAACCGCTTATTAATGATGGAAGTAGACGGTTGCATCACCCTTTTATATTTATAAACGGGAGTGCTTACGAAACTCACCACCGTAGAAAGTGAGAGGGCGCCCCAAGTGAATGTCCGATTCGTCCGTCTCAAATTAAACATTTTAGAGTTTTTTAAATTAAAAATATAAACATTAAAAAAATATAAAAATTAAGTAGTGTTGGCCAATCTACACAGCGAAAGCTTTAATATAAAAAAGAACCGCTTAGATCGGCCCGGTGGAACTCTCAAACGAACTGGAACAAAAATAAGCCTTGTGTTTTAAATATATAGATTACATGTAATAAAGAATGATTACTCTCTTTATTACAGGAATTCTCTACATATCTGAAATTGTGGTACATTTTCATCTAATTGTAGTACGTTGGTACAAGCTGTAAATTATGGTTGTCAACACTGCCCTGGCCAGACAAAAATGCGCCTTCCCCACACATTGGTAATATCATCATTCTGTAATAATATCCATTGTCTATAGAGTCACTACATCTAGTCAGCCAGGCGGATCAGAGTACCGGAAACGACCCCATTTTGGGACGAGAAAAGCCCGAAATTGTTAATTATTATTATCCCCATTGAATTAATTAAATCCACGTTAGGTTTTTCTACATGCACTGAAAAAAATATTCAGGTTAAATTAACCAAAAATGAGTTGCAGCAACCCGAAAATATGGTACAAAAAGTGACAACAATACTTATGGGTAACACGAACTATACGATTTTAGTAAAATGTGTTTGGTTAAATTTACCCAATAAGGTTAAATCAATCACACTCCCATATGGTAGAAGCAACCGGTAAATAGTTAAATTTACCATACCGTGTTAGGTTGTTTCAGCCTTGCATATAGTTAAAATAGTCTTAATAGTATAGTTAGATATACGAAATGAAACAGTTAGAAATGAAGCTCATATAGTTAAATCAACCTAGTAGACTAGTAAAAGTAACTCACGATGTAGTTGCATTAGCTTGGCTTTTCTGGCTGATGTAATAATATTGGATAGTAAAAATACCTATATGTCAAGTTAATTCAGCATCTTTCTAAGGTGGAATCAGCTACATATGATAGCAGTCATGACCATTGCATATAACTAAAATACCATTCTGCTTAGTTGATTTTACCCATCGATTCAAGTTCACATTACTATATTTTCTGGTTGTTTCTACCAGATGACATTGGTGATTTAAACTCACTATTTTTGGTAGTTTGCCTAATTTTCTCTTCATAATCTCCAAATTTCCCACACTCCCTAATTTTAAGTCTTATTTTAAGCTAATTCTAGGAGAAACCCTGTAATGATATGGGAGGAAAATGCACATTGAAAATATGAATGTTTTCAATTTTTATGCCTCATTTCAATGTGTATTACCTTTATCTGCTATATAAGGTTTTCTCACAGAGATAGCTGAAAATATTTTCAAAAACTGATGGAAATCTAGTAATTCTGAAGAGCAAATATGACCAACTAGCAATAATAGTAAGTCCAAATCACCAATATCATACTTACACAAAAAAAGTCGAAAAGAAACAAATTCAATAAAAAAAACTGTTATTGTTCAAAAATGAAGGCAAGACAAATAAAATAAAACGATATTTACTTAAAAAACTTACATTAGAACGATTAATTATATTGTATTCATTATAGTCAACATCCGGAAATAATTATCCAAATAATTATAATTATGATAACATGTGACAATTATAAGTACAAATTAAAAATTCCAATAAAAATGTAAATCTAAAGACGCGACTTTTTTCCTTGGTTCCTCGCTTAGCTCTCGTCAACTATAAGGTGGCATAACCTCTTTCTGGCTGTCTGATCTAGGATACCTTTCTCGAAGTAAAGATCTAATAAGGTTCTGCCCTGTGGGGCTAGTTGGAGTGTTACAGCATACACTTCCTGCAATGAAAAGAGAACATTATTTAAATTTCAGAAATGATAAGGATGTCTAAAATATTGAAGTAACAAATAATAGTCAAATCACTATAGTACAGTCTTACAAAAAATAGCGGAAAGTCGAGTTAAGTCCGTGGATTTTTGCATAGGGCTTCCTTGTGGATTGTTAAATCACCCCCTCAAAGTCAACACCTGTAGGTGGTGAGCTCGAAGAGATAATGAGGGTAAACCAGGTACCCTAACGGTTTTTGTCGTTTTTCTCAAAACTATTAGGTTTATTGAGATGGAGATTAGGTAACATAATGCTTATTTAA
This sequence comes from Agrypnus murinus, assembly GCA_929113105.1. Classification (NCBI taxonomy): domain Eukaryota; kingdom Metazoa; phylum Arthropoda; class Insecta; order Coleoptera; family Elateridae; genus Agrypnus; species Agrypnus murinus. The sequence goes on along the minus strand of OV816023.1, from coordinate 71,884,808 downwards.
ATCCCTACCAAAAATGCTTTTTCGTACCTCGCCTTTGTTTTGTGTATCCGAAGAAAGAAGGTATGTCATACATGGATCAGCAATTTGCACCAGTAAATTTGCTCAAGGAACATTCGGGCGTAACTTTTTTGGTCTAATATTCGTCATGAAGTAGCTAAGAAAAATTTGTTGAGATCCGGACGCGATCGTGGTCCAGTCATCTTTTACCTTAGCATCTCTTCGTCAAAACCCATCAGGCGAGGTTATCGATATTCTTGGTGTCAGTCGGCTGAAAAATTCGTATTAGCAAGTTAATTCTTAGGAGAGTACACTGTACCAGTTAATTTTTGTATCCAACCCAATACGTACAGGGTGTTTCGCCTATTTTGAAATCCGAATTTTCTTTATAAGACTTTGGTATAGAGCAAATTTTTCTCTTGAATGATTTTTGATGTGAAATTGAAATACACGATTTAATTCCTGATTTGCTCGTATTGTACGGGCGCCACAGTAAGGCAACAGTTTCGTTTTAAATTGTATATTTCAGTTTTACAGCAAAAATCATTCCAGAAAACTTTACCGATCTTATAAATAAAGGAGATTAGGATTTCAAAACAAACGAAACACCTTTACATAATAGGTTGAATTAAAAAATTGACTAGTACAGTGTACTCTCCTAAGAATTAACTTGCCAAAACGAATTTTTCAGCCAACTAGCGCCAAGAATATCGATAATCTCGCCTGATGGGTTTTGGCAAAGGGATTTAAATAAGCTTTATTTTACCTAATCTTCTTCATCTCGATAAACCTAATAGTTTTCGAGAAAAACGACAAAAACCGTTAGGGGCGTGGTTTACCTTTATCTCTTCGAGCTCACCACCTACAGGTGTCTCTTACAATCTCGAGGTCAGGAATATTTTGAAAAGTGCCCCGAGTCACAGATGAAGAATAATTTTCTTTAAACATTCCTGATCGAGACAGAATTTCTGGTTACTAATTCAAGCGCGTGTGAGATTCGGTACGAAGATTTCACACCAAACTTCAAATTCAAAAAAATCAAATATGAAAATAAATTGTCAAGAACTTTCCAGTGTAATTACCTACTGTCAATCAAAATAAGACTATCCTAGTGGTCAAAAAATACTGGTATGGAATTTTCTAAGATATGTATTTCTGTTTAAAGAGGTTTAGATCGTTATACAGTGATCATGAAACAGTTGAACCAACTGGAGGCAGCGGTGAAACACTTTACCCTAAGCAATGTGTTAAATTACTGAAATATCACAACTATTCATACTCACACTTTCATTATTCCCTTCGACCTGGGAGATGGTGTAGGAATGCTGTATGTATCTGTGGCAGGATCCAAAGAAATACTATCCTGGCTGAAGGATGGATTAGAACTATAGGCGGCCTCAGATTGACTTTGAGTAGTGCTGGTGAACTGACCAACTGGTGATGGCAAGTCTCCAATATCTACGTTCTGAAGATCAGTCGTAGCAGCTGACTGAAAAGAACAATGTAATTCTGTTACTGTAATAAATAGTAATTATTAGTTCTTGAAGTTCAGTCTATAATACTACATTTCTTATGGCAACATTTCGAGAGCCCTCCCTTGCAGAGACCAGGTCCAGAAATGTTTATTTAAAAGGTTATTTTCCAAAAATTATTAAAAATCACGTTTTTACGTTGTAGATAATTAAATTTTAAAGTACTAACTATACTTTAAAGCGTACTAACCTTATTGACTGCAGTCCCTTGGAATGTAGATTTCCACTGCTATAGGTTAAACATAAAAACAGAGCGGTCCCCTGCAACCGGTATCAAATCTCGGGAGATAACTGCTGTCAGGCATTTCTCTAGTAACAATAAACGGCATAATTAATTTTCAATAACAATGAACTACTATCCATTTTTTTTCTAGAGTCCTCTGACTTTGAAAGCATATTGCTCGGGAACTAATGAACCAAATTAAATATTTTAAAAACGAGCAGTAGAGAAGTAGTAAATTCATTTCTACATACAACAGTAGAATATTATATTTCTAACTGGTATACATTTGTTTTTATCGGACGATACGCAATAAAAGGTACCCATTTTTAGGGTCAATTTCATTGAAGTAAGTTCACTAATCTTTTTCTCAGAAAGTATATGTCATATATCTATGAGATTTTTGTAGGGGTTAGAAAGAAACCTTACGGTTCTTATACTATTGTTTTTCAGACAAAAAAGCGTTTTATTTAAGATTTATGTGAAAAAAAAGCGAACAATGCGTTCTTGTTTATTAATATAGAGATAGCGTCAAAATTGTTTCGCTAAATCAACACTTTTTATGCGTAGACATTATGTTCCTAATTTTAATAATAAAAATGCGGAAACAAAAAAACGATTTTTGATGATAAGCGATTTCGACAAAAAACGGGTTTTTTGTTATTGCACTTTCATTGTTAAAATTCGGAACATTTCTTTAAAGAAAATAATGTCTACATCTCCATTAATAAACAAGAACGCATAGTTCGCTATTTTTTCATATATATCTTAAATAAAACACTTTTTTGTCCGAAAATTAATAGAATAACAACCGCAAGGTTGCTTTCTAACCCCTACAAAAATCTCATAGATATATGAGATATACTTTCTGAGAAAAAAAATATTTAACTCACTCTCAATGAAATTTTCCCTAAAAATGGGTACCTTTTATTATGTATCGTCCGATAAAAATAAAAGTATATCAGTTAGAAATATGATATTTTACTGTTACATGTAGAAATAAATTTACTATTCGCTCGTTGTTCAAATATTTAATTTGCTTCAGTTGTTTTCGAGCAATACGGTATCAAAGTCAGAGGACTCTAGAAAAAAAAATGGATAGTAGTGAGAAGTTCAACTTATAAAGAATGAAATACGTTCAATTATGCTTAAAAACAAATACTAGATAATTCAGAAGAATCAATCTTCAAACCTAGAAATTCGATGGGTTTGCTCTTTAAAAATGTATGAATTCGCTGAGACTTGAAAACCGGAAAAGTAACAAATTTTACGCGTTAATGACTGTGGAACAAGTTTATTAAAGTACATAAATACATAATTAAATTATGCTTAAAGACCCGACTCATTGTCAGATATCGAATTTTAAATTTTTTTTCTTGTCATTGTAAGACAGTTAAATATTATTGGTATCATGAACAAAAAAAGTGACTTACCTTTGAAGGTGTCTATGTACTCCTAATAAACTTTATATTCACTGGTAACAGCACTTGCTAAATGAACTCGCGTTTGAAAGACACAATATAAAATGTCGTTTAATTTTCGCAGGCTAAAAAGCTGATATAGCTATATTTTTAATAGGAATGGTATGGTATGGTAAAAGCAACTTCACAAATACACCCAACACAGACGTTTTATCAAAACATAAATGCATATTGTACGTGACTGATATATGTTATGGATATCAAATAACAAAGCTACTTTTGTTTTTATGTACGTATGTATGACATCATTATTCTAAATTCAACTTTATTACATAGTGAAAACTACCATTTCGAATGGTAACCGTAAGGTTTGGTTTATTTTACCTGTTTATATAGTCGATTAAATCAATTTTTTAAGCTATTTTAGCCCGAGTTATAGACTGAAATAGCCCTGCTAACGTAAAATCCTTGTTAAGCTGACTTTACCCATACTAATGGTTGATTTTACTAGAAGCCCAGTAAGATCTGCCAAAGACCGATTGACCATAAACAAATAGTTCACTTTACAAATCGTTTGTTTATTTTGACCTAGATTTTTAGTTAACGCTGCTAAAATTAAGTTAGAACAACAAAAAATCGGTTTACTATAATATAGTTAGTGATATTTTTCTCAGTGTGGTTTGTATTCTGACAGCCCAAAATTGTAATATGCAAATATATGAAAATATGTAAGATGCGATTTTAATTTACGAATTACTAGATTTCACACTTCCTTTACTCCAATATGGCGTCGATTGCGGTACTCTGATCCGCCAACTTAGCCTGGCTGACTCGATGTAGTAACTCTAATTTATTGCTCAACGAGGTGACTACCATCTAGTACAAGGCTGCCCAACCTTTTTAACAGTCGGGCAAAATTGACGATTCAAAAATCATTGACCACTGACGGTTCCTATTTTTGTTACTTTTGATAACAATAAGCCTTAACTTAAATTAAGATATTGTGCAACAAAAGAAAAACAACGTTCTGAAATTGTCGTTTAATTAAAATAATAAAGTAAATAGCATCTTCTGCTAAATAAAGAAACAAAATTAACAAAAATCAAAATCTAAATAATTGGTACAATTAATGTGATTTCTGAAATTTTTCTGTTTTAATAATTTTCGGATGTTAGGCATCAGATCAGATATTGACAGTAACAACAAATCAGAAATATGTTGCTCAGCTAAGAGATGTGCGGTATTTATTTTTTATATAATTAAGATTAAAGAAACATATGTTGATTCGAAACTACTTAAAAATTGAAAGGTCAGGTCAGTTATTGCAGGAAAGTCTTCTTTTGGCACCAATTTCCAGAAATCTACAAATTCGTCTGAAAAAGTTTGTGACTTTGAAGAAATTTTTTCTGCAAAAAGGTTTTTTAGTGCAGAATGATTTTGCAGTTCAGTGAGTTCCAACTGAATAGTGGCAGGATAACTGATTATTTCAGTCAAACTAATTATAAAAGGATTTACAAGAATTTGTAAACTTTCTTTTATACTTTCAAAGTCCTACAATCTGCTCTCAAACGACTGTAATAAGCATCTAATTTTCGATTCGTACTTAGTACAATTGAAAGTGGTAATATTGAGCTTCTCTCTCAAATATTTGAGTGTGGGAAAAAGGTCAATATTTTCGTTGGTTAAATTAATTAAAAACAGATTTAATTTAGCTTTGAATCCGCTTATCTAAGTAAACATAGTCGGAAGTGAACAATCTTTGCCTTGTAAGTTGAGATTTAAAATATTGAGGTAATTAGTGATGTCAACAAGAAATGCAAAATCACTCAACCAGGATTCATTTTTCAGTAAATCAGCTTCCAAAGGTAACTCCCTTTTTTCCTCTAAAACTTGGCGGGCAATTTGAAACTTGCTCACGCGGGCCATTTATAATTCTTTCGCGGGCCACATCGTCGCCCGCGGGCCTGGGGTTGGGCAGCCTTGATCTAGTAGATTTCAAAGCAATTCCGTAATAAAAAATTAGTTTTATTCGTTTTATGTTCGGCGGTTTGTTTCAAATTTAAAATTCCACACATAATTTATGATAGTTTTTGTATTAGAAAAATATGAAAATAGTATCTGCACAATACAGATACACAGATACTACAGAAAATGTACCTAGATCCAAATACAGTAACAAAATTTTAAAAGTATCTAGATATGTATCTAGGTACTATAAAAGTATCTAGATAATATATTTAGATACTTGTATCTAGACAAATTACAACACTGCCCTTAGGAGACATCCTCTGTTTATTATACTACTGGCCACCCAACCTTTCTTAGCTTTATTCTTGCCTATTATATGAGCCTTTTTGGGAAAGGCTGCATCAAACAACCTATAAAAGCGATTAAGAAAGATATCAACTTTAGTCTTTGGGTTATTAGCATTATAAATATTTACCCATATTTCACTATCAAGTAAGCTTTTGAATTTATTAATATTACCATTTGAAAAAATTCTTTTTTCGAAGTAGGTGTTGCCTCACTTGAGCTGACCCCCTCTACTTTTATGCAAATGACCCGCGATCTAATTAATATTCAAATAAGGCGTGGTCTAATTAAATGCGCGAATTAAATTAACTGATCTAATTAAATTAAATTAAATTAATTCACGGTATTATTAGCATATCTCATCTCTCATTTACATTTATCATTTCTCATATGGATGCTTGAATTAAATTAATTCGCGGTATCATTAGCATATCTCATCTCTCATTTACATTTATCATTTCGCATATGCATGCTCGAATTAAATTAATTCATGGTGTCATTAGCATATCTCATCTCTCATTTACATAACTCATTTCTCATATGGATGCTCGAATTAAATTAATTCGCGGTATCATTAGCATATCTCATCTCTCATTTACATTTATCATTTCTCATATGCATGCTCGAATTAAATTAATTCACGGTATCATTAGCATATCTCATCTCTCATTTACATAACTCATTTCTCATATGCATGCTCGAATTAAATTAATTCACGGTATCATTTACATATCTCATCTCTCATATGCATTCACGAATTAAACTAATTCATGGTATCGTTTGCATATCTCATCTCTCATTTACATAACTTATATCTCATTTTGTACATCTCATTTTTATATATTATTTGTCATCTCTCATCTCTCTCTCATAAATTTATTTTAAAATAAATCTTATGTTGTCATTCCTATTTGATATTTAAATATAGATCTATAGGGACATCATGTAATTCTGCGAAAACAATTTAACATGTAGAAACATCTGGGGTAATAATAAAAAATTTGCTTTCAAGTATACAAAGTATCCCTAAAGATTACTGCCAATCACCAGTCAGATTATCTCTATTGCATTCTGACATGTTTAAATATACTTCATAAACATTTAAAATTCGGTTTACAAATAAAGCAAATTCTAATTTGAAAGAAAACACTTAGGGTCGTTATGATTTCTTAAAAATTTATTTAAATAATTCCGATAAATATTTTAAATAAAACTTAGAAAAAGGAATATTGTGTAGTGCCATTTTAAAGTCAAAAAGCTTATACCGTTTTAAATTTTATGCTTTTCAACTGCTGCCGTTCTTAAATGAAATTATACTTAATTAGAAATGTAAACGTCATACGGCTAACATTTAAAATACATCCGAGCAACATAATTGATAATTATCATATAGAATTTTGAATTTTCTCCTTACGAGTCATTAAGCTTTCAAAACAATTATCATTCTGTTATTACTAAGTTCAAAGGAATTTTAAGCCTTAGATTTTCTAACAAATAATTACAGTTGTATTATTCATCTTAAATACAATAAATGAATTTTAAAAACCGCAGTTTTCAAAAGATTGTTTCTTTAAATATTCTAATATTCAGGGCTATATGAACCAAAACGATTAAAAAATAAACATTCTTCCCCTGTTATGTGAATAGTATAATAGACAGGCATCGTAATCCCTAAAAGCAATCAAGCTTAAGCTATTTCGACGAAAACAATAGAATTTTTAAAAATAATTACAATCTCTTTAGTACGAACAATAACATTCAACATTCTAGTGTTGTATTAAAATCTAGAAATTTCAGAAAAAAGGGTTTTAAAATAAATTGTATGTAGTTATACATTGTGAAATAAAAAATGCAAGAATAAAATACATACACGGATTAAACTAAACTATATATTAAACGTAGAGTAATGATTTATGTTGTATTCATTCATTAACTTTAACTCGATTCATATATGATAGAAATGTTATATAAGTCAATACAGCTCTATAACTATCATTTATTGAGCTATACAAAGAGATTTATATCTACGCTAAACTAAAGATTAATAGAAGTAATGCATTCCTGATATCATAAGATAACGATAAAACACATGATTATTGTTAGAGTAAGGTCTAATTTAGGTAGTCAAATTGTAGGTAATCGAATTGTAGGTACATATCATGATATGATATCATACAATTATATTCTAGTAAGAATTGTAATAAAGTCACTGCTATAAATAACAGCATTCTTTATCACGATCATCTATCATTATCATAATCATCTAATGTCATGCAGAGTCAGCAGCTAGCTCCTAAGTTCGTATATGCGAGAATCGGTATTATATAACACACACATCAGTCTACATTCATTGTTCTAATATTGATAGGAACTTTCTAGAATCTATAAAGTTGTACTACATATATTCAACTAATTTGAATATACGATATCGGGTACTCATTATACTTCTATGCACACAATCGAGGTATCAGTACACTCCAACCACGTGATCAAGATTGTGGTATTCAAATCAAGCTTCCTAGCCCCTATACAAGTATTCAAGAACACAGAGTATTCATCACTGAACGTATTCTTCATATATGAAATCATAAAGTTCGAGTCTAACTACTGACGAGGTGAAAGAATAGGTGCAATCGGTTTATGCCCATACCAGGCTCCCTATGATTATTTTAAATGTCTTAACAGAATAAAAAGGGTGAAATAAATATAACTTATAGGATTTAATCAAACTAGAAAAATATCGATATATCCTACGTTGAGAAAATAATTATACTATGTAAGCATCGATACGCTACATATGATTGCGAGCCTGAGTATAAGCATTAACCATATACTACAGATTTTTATCCTTTTTCATTATATTTACTACAGACGAGGTGAAAGAATAGGTACATTTAACATGCGTATGCTACAATTATCTAATTTTCTAGTTTTCTAGACGTAATGTAATTTTGAACAGATTTTAACCCTTTTCGTTATATCTACTACCCTTGTAAGCGATTTCTACATATACGTTCTTATTGTTTATACACCATATAAATATTCGTAGCATCTAAAGTAAACTCTTGTTTAAACGTTGTTTTACAATATATCATACATTTCAGCAACGCTGAAATATGAAGATATGTAATAATATACTATATACTTTTGTAGGATATTCGTCGTATCTATAGTAAACTCGTATAATTAATACTAATTTGTAATTATTTTCGACACCTTCGAAATATAAGTCTATAACATATCTACCCAAAAGATTCGCCGACAAACTTACTGAAAATAAAGTGGTCGATCTCAACCAGAAGATAGCGAATAAAACTCTGTCTCTAGGATTGGTTTACCTAGGTAAAGTAAAGACAGAAAGATATCAACCGTATGCTGACTGTATGTTTATCGAAACGAATAAGGTATGAAATGTAACAGGTAGTCTATTCAATGAACATTGCCTAATACTTTTTTCTGATTCTTCTTCTAGCCTATGGATCCACAGCTAGAAACACGGGCCTGCTAAATCCCTGCAATTCACCTACCCTATCAATATGTCGTACAATGCAAACATTTAATATTATTATTATTAAAATTTTATAAATAAAAAACGATAAAAGAAGTTTATAGTTTTCATTTATTTTTATGTTAAACATATACGTTAGCACACAGTAAAAAATGGAGTGTTAAATCTTACACTCAAATAACACCCAAAGTGGTTCCTATTTATCCACACTGACGAGTGTAAATAACATTGGTCTTAAAAGTGGTAAAATATATAACAACTTTAACTTTCAATGCAGGTTAAAGTCATGGACACTGAGTGTAAAAATGACAACCATATTGTTGAGAAAACATTTGTTGAGTGTAAAATATGCACGAACTGAGTGTTAATTTCCCATTCTTTTAGTGTAAAAATTATTGCTTATAATGGTAAGGAACATTTTTTTAATGGAAAAGGAACCAACTATAGTGGTTACAATCATTTATTGGAGTGTAAATAACTGTTTTGTTCGTGTAATTATATACTTCTATTTTTTGGTTCAGATATTTTTTTGTAATTTAGGATAAAACAGAAAAAGGTAAAAAAATAGTGCATACAAATATTAGTTTTATTTTAAAACAAAATGCAAAATATAAATATATTCTAAATCTAAATAAACCAATGTAAATACATATTGTGATGATTTTCCTTCATTATTTGAAAATCATGAATTCTTAATTTTGTTACCCAATGTAAAAAAGTTCAAAGTTAACTGTTTGTGTTTATCATTTGTAATTATGAATTGAATTTTTAAAAGGATTTATTGTTAAAACTATTCAAGTTTGAGTTAATTTATTTATTGGATACATGTATATAGTAACAAAATTTGATCAGGAAAACAATTTTGGGTCTACAGGATTTTCACTTCCAGTTAAATCTGAAAAAGAAAATGTATTAGTTACAAAGGTTTATAAAACAGTACAAACATTATTAACAGCAATATAAAAATAGTCTTGACGACCATATATAATTAGTAGGTACATAATACAATTGCTTTATAGACAATAATCAAATTACTGAAATAATGATCAAGGTCAAGCTATTTTTTGAATAAAATTATAAACTATCAAAATATATGGAAAATAATTGCAAGAAAAACAATATTAAGTTACCAAGGGGTAGTGATGTAAATAAAAGGGGGAGATGAATTTAATAAAATGATAAAAATGGTTGTAAATGAATTTGTCCAGTAAATAAATGTGTAATTTATAAAGAAAATAATAAATAAAAGTTTAAGAAGTTATCCTGGGTTAATAGTGTATAGTTTATTGGTCAAAATAATTAAAAAAGAACTACAGGAGAAGAACGTAAAATATTAATTAGTATCCTACATACGGTTGTTTTCAAGAAACCAGCAACAAGTGAAGAAGAAGTTAGCAATAATGTTTCTTGAATAGTAATCAAGAAATGCTATTTAAGAAAGGTAAATAAATAAAAAGAAAATTGAGCTCACCATTTCAGTATTGACAGCTATCCAGCCCAGAGAACGGTTTTGGGAGTACCACAGCAACAGAATCTTGAAGGGCATAACACCAAGCAGCATGCAGCTACAAAAGAAAATAAAGTGAATCACAGAATAAGGTTTGTGAAAATAGAAACAAGTGTATATAAAGCATATCTAGTGTTTCTCATAGAAAGAAAAATAAATCCAATTAAAAGAAAATTATGACCTAAAAAAGATAAATGGTTAAATTATAAATACAGAATTAATAAATAAAAATATGTACAATATAATAGGTACAATATTTAAATATTATAGAATACCTTATAGACAAAATGTTATAATTTGTATATTATATTATTTACATATTATTATTTACAGCCGTACTATAAATAAATTACACGCGTGTAACACAATGTTTATTAATGTTGCACGCGTGTAAATCTTTCTATAAGTACAGCTGATAATATTAAAATAATAAAAAAGTGAATCTTTACTACTAGGAAATCAACATTAGTTTTGAACAATTACCTATGAGCTCCTTTGTATGATTAGGGTAAATGACCCAGCCATCACCATCATGACCACCAGTTTCTGTAATTAAATAAGTTACTGGAAGTATTAGATGTTTAATTATGATTTTTATTATTAATTTTTATTATCATTATTATTATTTTATCTAGTTACCTATTTTGTATCTACCTTAGCGACGTGTTTGTTTATAATTATATTACCTTTGATAATGACAGCATAGCTGTCGAAACAATATTGTCAGGTATATTTTAATAAAACTGTGAAACTTTTAATAATCTTTATTTATTTCATCATCTGTAATTAAAGTTTTATTAAATTTATTATTGACACATTCTAATTTACATTACAAACCTTACCTGTAATTATAGAAACGACATTTAATGTCACTAATCATAATGTCAGTTCTTAAAAATCACACGTGAATTTTATAAACACATGTGCGCCATCGCCGCCATCTTTGTAAGTTGAGTTCGGCCGTCAATACCTCCTATACCAATGCGTAGAGCGCGGCAATGAAACTATGGAAGTATAATTTCATTACATACATACTTAGGGTTAGGTACTACATAGCAGGAACCAGAAACGGTTTTGCATTTAAATTGTTCCTTGTAAACCAAAAATCTGAAAATAATTTTATCTATTATTTATCCACAATTCACGTAAAAATAATTATTTTTATTTATGCATAATGATGACTTAAATTACAATGGATCAACATGGCAGCTAAAACTTTTACATAAGAAAAAGCTGAATAGACAACCAGGAGTGGAAATTATAGTTTTAAAATCTTACTTACTTAATTGCACAAGATCGTTAGAAAGATGCATCCTCTTCTATTTTAGCATATTTACTTTTATTGGCTAGTTGAATCTTAAAAATCATTGTTGTCACTTTCAAAGAGAACCAACTACATTCAAACACAAACAGTAAATAAAAGTGCTCGCGTCCAATCGTGATTATTCGCGTTGGAGGTAGATGTTCGGTGGATGACACTCGCGAGGGTTAAATCGGTTTTGTTGGATCTTATTAACACTCTTTAATGTTGTTAACATGCTAGAATAGTGAAATACATTTTTTGAAAGATGACTCTTACACTAACGAGAGTATCTTTACTAAATTCAAATGATTTTTGTACACCAAAAACATTATTTTTACCCATTTTTTAAATTAAGATAACACTGATAAGAAACCTGGTGCTGCGTGTTAATTTTAGTTGTTAATTTCATTCACATGAGTGTAGAAATTTACACTCTAAATTAGGTTTAATAATCTTCTCATATTTCCAACGTTTAACACCTATTAATTTACCGCTAGGTCTATACTCCTTTCTATGTGCATTGGTAATTTATACAGAATAACAGATTTTAGTCTTCCCAAAAAATTTAATCAAAATAAGCCTGATTGGATGCGTCAGAAGGTATTGTTTAAACTATTACATCTATTACATACGATTAATATAAATACATGGTGAAGAATATACAAACATTATTAAACTATATAAAGAAAAAATTATTTTGAAAACTATATACAGATATTATTACTACATGAGGCCCATAACATCAGTCGATCCGCGGCTTTTTATATCAGTACAAAATAATTAGATATAGTTATATTTACTATCTATTCTTTTAAACTGCTGTTATACTTACCATGTTTACTTTATAGTCGGGTATGTAGTACCATTATTAGTGTATACGAAATGTACTATTTTAATAGATATTATATATATATATATATATATATATATATATATATATATATATATATATATATATATATATATATATAAGTTATGTATTATGTTTTAACTAGCGTCGAAACTACTCGTATCAATAAACGTTCTTGTATGAAAGTATGTTGCTTTGTACTTACTCTGCTCCCTACGTTCTGTCCTAAAAATGTATTCGTAGGCTCTAACCTCAAGCTACCAATTTCAAATTCCAAAAACAAAACGCTGTATTGGAATCAAGTTGTCGACAGGCTTCGTCTACTGTATACATTAAAACAGAGGGGTAGCAGTAGTTTAGGAAACTAGGATGAGATTATTTCAATTATTTCTGAGCTTAAAGAAGAAGGTATTATAGAATAAAAGATAATGGTTATACAAAATGTTACCCTCAAGTATACTTTTCTATTTTGTTGTTGTATATTTGTATGTTAGAATATAAGTTGTCTAGTTTCAAATATGTATGTTAGAATATAAGTTAACTAGTTTCAATAAAAAGTTAAATATTTATCTGTTTTATTTCTCCAGGTTAAGTCTTCAAGATTCTCATAACTATAGATATTGTAAGAGGAAATCACGTAGAGTTTGAAAGTTATAAAGACGTATTACAAAACATATGACATATGTTATAGATATATATTTCGAAGGTGCTGAAAATAATTACAAATTAATATTAATCATACGAGTTTACTATATTCAACGATGAATATCCTACAAGAGTATAAAGTATATTATTACATATCTGCGTATTTCGAAACCATTGAAAATGGATAATATATTGTAAAATAACGTTAAAATATGAGTTTACTATAGATACGACTAATATCTACATGGGGCAAAGTTATACACAGTAAAAAGGCATATGTAGAAATCGTTTACAAGGGTAGTATATATAACGAAAAAGGTTAAAAATCAGTTCAAAATTACATTACGTCTAGAAAAGTAGAAAAATTGGGGTTAGAATTGTTGAATATTTGCGTTTTCACCATATATCATAGGTTTAATTTTTTATCTCTAATTCTATATAAGGCGTTTTGTATAGATCAGGAGTCTCACGATAATTTATTGTCATATTCTGCTTTGAATATGCTAAAACAGATAAAGCTATCCATGTTAGGAATTTTTAAATAACGAAATTTTTATTGAATCAGTTAAGTGGTGTGAACTTATAAGTGAAGCTGGCTAGCAGAGCTCAGCAGCTACATTAAGATTTTCCCCAAAACACTCTTCACTGTAAAAGAATAATTTTATTCATCAGGCAGTATATAATTTTCATATATTAGTACGACTTCATAATGTCACCCTATAACGTCATCGGGATAAAAGATGATCGTTGATGAGTTTCAGTACATCATAGTTGAGTCTAATGCCTTTTACTTTACATACTGGATGCTTGTATAGTATAATTATTTTCTCAACGCAGGATATATATCGATATTTTTCTAGTTTGATTAAATCCTATAAGTTATATTCATATCGCCCTTTTTATTCTGTTAATATGTTTATAATAATCATGGTGAGCCTGGTATGAACATAAACCGATTGTACCTATTCTTTTCTCGCCGTTTGTATAATATAAAATATATATTCCGCGTCAGACTGATTAGTATCGTCATATGTACCGGTTGTTATATTTCCGTGAGTATTTGAGTTTTCACCAATACACAGGGTAAATTTTTATCTCTAATTTTATATATGACGTTTTATATAGAGCAGGAGTCTCACGATAATTTATTGTCATATACTGTCTTTGAATATTCTAAAACAGATAAAGAACCCTGAACCCTTGTTAGGAATTTTAAAAATAACGAAATTTTTATTGAATCAGCTAAATAGATATTGTACTTATAAGTGAATCTCTAAATAACAAATGCGTTAACAAAACTCCTGCATTAATATACATAACGTTTCATCGTGTTTTTGAAAAACACATTTCATTGTAAAAAGAATAAGAATAATTTCAATTTTATTTATCAGGCGATATACATTATATTATTTTCATATATTAGTACGTAAAGTTATCGTTTCAATAAAAAGTAAAATATTTATCTGATTTATTTCTCTAGGTTAAGTCTTCAGGGTTCTCATAACTGTAGATATTGCAAGAGATAACTACCCTGTGTTTCAAAGTTATAAAGACGTATTACAAACATATGTTATAGGCTTATATTTCGAAGGTATCGAAAATGGTTACAGATTATTATTAATCATACGAGTTTACTATAGATACGTTGAATATCCTACAAGAGTATATAGTATATTATTACATATCTGCGTATTTCGAAGCTATTGAAATTGTATGATATATTGTAAAATAACGTTTAAATATGGCGACGAACTTATTTCTTTTAAAACTGACGACACCTCATCATACAAAACATACTGTATTTATGTATTCCCTTTCTCTGCTGATATGTTTTCTACATTGTGTTTTTAAATATTATACCCCAGTTCTCTCAAGAATGCATAAAATTTTCGAAATATATGTTTATTATTTTACTTAGCACATATAAAAGTAGCAAAATGAATTTCTATTTTAACCTGTTAACTTTTATGTACTTTATTCAACTTGACCCTAATTATGAATAAATGAGAAAACATGTTATCAAGCTGTTCAAAATTCGAATGTCTAGAAAAGATGGGTAGCTCTTACTGAATATACGAAGAATACGTTTTAGGTATGTATTGAGATACATAACATTTCTCTCATATATGAATTTGTATACAACGATCTAGATCTTGCTACCGTATATGTTTAACATAAAAATAAATGAAAACTATAAACTTCTTTTATCGTTTTTTATTTATCAAATTTTAATAATAATAATATTAAATGTTTGCATTGTACGACATATTGATAGGGTAGGTGAATTGCAGGCATTTAGCAGGCCCGTGTTTCTAGTGGATCCATAGGCTAGAAGAAGAATCAGAAAAAAGTATTAGGCAATGTTCACTGAATAGACTACCTGTTACATTTCATACCTTATTCGTTTCGATAAACATACAGTCAGCATACGGTTGATATCTTTCTGTCTTTACTTTACCTAGGTAAACCAATCCTAGAGACAGAGTTTTATTCGCTACCTTCTGGATGAGATCGACCACTTTATCTTCAGTAAGTTTGTCGGCGAATCTTTTGGGTAGATATGTTATAGACTTATATTTCGAAGGTGTCGAAAATAATTACAAATTAGTATTAATTATACGAGTTTACTATAGATACGACGAATATCCTACAAAAGTATATAGTATATGTAAAAGTTTAAAAAGCAAGATAAAAGTATCTTGTTTAAAAGTTTCACCAATAGTGGGCAATACGAGTTAGGAAACAAAAAAATTGTTGTACAGCATTATAATGCAAAAGCCCACTAAAACTAATGCATGTGTGAAAACCACGAACGGCACCTCGAGACTCGAGTTTCGAGCTTGTTAGCTCTCATCAGTCGAAGATAGCCGCTCGTAGTTTTCACACATCCAACGGAGTATAAATACTAACTCCGGAATAACATTAATGTCGAGTGACACTAATGGTGACATCTATAGCCAGCCAAAACTAGCCAGCAACAAAAGATGTCGAGAAATGGTTATTAACCATACTAAACGTAAAAGTTTAAAAAGCAAGATAAAAGTATCTTGTTTAAAAGTTTCACCAATAGTGGGCAATACGAGTTAGGAAACAACAAAATTGTTGTACAGCATTATAATGCAAAAGCCCACTAAAACTAATGCATGTGTGAAAACCACGAACGGCACCTCGAGACTCGAGTTTCGAGCTTGTTAGCTCTTTGACTTTAAAATGGTACTACACAATATTCCTTTTTCTAAGTTTTATTTATAAATATTTATCGGAATTGTTTAAATAAATTTTTAAGAAATCATAACGACCCTAAGTGTTTTCTTTCAAATTAGAATTTGCTTTACTTGTAAACCGTATTTTAAATGTTTATGACGTATATTTAAACATGTCAGAATGCAATAGAGATAATCTGACTGGTGATTGGCAGTAATCTTTAGAGATACTTTGTATACTTAAAAGCAAATTTTTTATTATTACCCCAGATGTTTCTACATATTAAATTGTTTTCGCAGAATTACATGATGACCTATAGATCTATATTTAAATATCAAATAGGAATGACAACATAAGATTTATTTTAAAATAAATTTATGAGAGAGAGAGCGATGAGAGATGACAAATAATATATAAAAATGTGATGTACAAAATGAGATATGAGTTATGTAAATGAGAGATGAGATATGCAAATGATACCATGAATTAGTTTAATTCGTGAATGCATATGAGAGATGAGATATGTAAATGATACCGTGAATTAATTTAATTCGAGCATGCATATGAGAAATGAGTTATGTAAATGAGAGATGAGATATGCTAATGCTACCGTGAATTAATTTAATTCGAGAATCCATATGAGAAATGATAAATGTAAATGAGAGATGAGATATGCTAATGATACCGCGAATTAATTTAATTCAAGCATCCATATGAGAAATGATAAATGTAAATGAGAGATGAGATATGCTAATGATACCGTGAATTAATTTAATTTAATTTGATAAATTAATTTAATTCGCGCATTTAATTAGACCACGCCTTATTTGAATATTAATTAGATCGCGGGTCATTTGCATAAAAGTAGAGGGGGTCAGCTCAAGTGAGGCAATACCTACTTTTCGACAGTAATGTCTTCGGATTTATTGATCTATTTATTGATTTATTGAACCCCAACTGGCAAGTTGAGCATTATGGTCAGATAGAATATTAATACTAGTTTGACACTCCACCTGAACCTGATAAATATTAGTAAAGATATTGTCAAGTACTTTTTTTGACTCATCTTGTATACCAGAGTACTCGTTAAATATTTTTTAAAGCCTAATTTTTGTAAAACTTAATTAATTCAATCTTAAATCATAATCAACGACTTCAAAAACCCCTTCAACGTGAATTTCGCTCAATTTGGTTGAAAACCTCCAGAGTTATCAGATTGGTGGTGTAAAATGGTGGTTAACTCCCATATTACATATGGGTCATTCATTCTGAACTCAACCACCGGATAGGGCCAAAAATTGGCGCACCTTAGAAAGGCCAGCGAGGGCTTATTTTAAAGCTTGAAACCTCTACTTTCGAATGTCACATGTCTTCTATATAAAAAAATTATATTTGACCCTTAAGACGGGGTAAACACGTATCCAGTTCCAAAAAAAATTGAAAAGTTGAAAAAACTAGAAAAAGATATATTTTTTAAAATCTTTTTTAACGGCATCGCATTCTTTGTCAAAGAATACATAAATCTTGTCCACTGCGTTTTTCTTTCCTAGACTGCTTCAATTTCGAGCAAAATTGAGAACAACAATTTGCCATTTTTTTTCATCAAAAATGGTGTCAGATAGAAAAAAAATGATAGAGTAAAAAATGCTTATTTTTAATCAATAAATACGAAGAAATTACATGATGAATGAATTACAGATCAATTTAAAGCGATTTTGAAAATTACGGTTATAAGTGTTGCCTATCTATGGACATTAATAACATTTAAAACCTAAAATGATGAAAATTCTCAAAATCGCTTTAAATCGGTCTGTAATTTTTTTTCGTATTCGTCGAATAAAAATAAGCATTTGTTACTCTTATCATTTTTTTTATCTGACGCCATTTTCGATGAAAAAATGATAAACTTTCAAAAATGGAAAATTGCAGTGGCGTGCTGTCCATGGAAGCAATGGAAGCACTGCTTCCCTTAAAAATTTATTAAAAATACAAACCAATGCTAACAAAAATATTTTTATAGAATTATGGTTACCGTTTATTTAAATTTGTAATATTTAATCAACTTAAAGTTCAATATAAATTCTGTACAGCAAAAAGTATAATTAAGAGTACCGTTTTAAATAAGGCTCATTAAACTTGCGCGGAAAGGTAATACCGATTCAAATGTGTTACATACACCGCATATAAGCAGCAATGATTTCGTTGCTTATTGCTCTTCTATTCGCCGAGTCCATGTCATCGTTAGCGGGCGAGGTCATACGGTTGACATCGTATAAGATCGTTATTTTTAGTGTGTTCCGTGTCAAAATGTTTATTATTTATTATAATTTGGCTATTTGCTCGATTTTAGTGTTTGTTAAATGTTACTTAAGTAATGTAAATTTGTTCGGTTTTATTGTTTGTTAAATGTTACTTAAGTAATGTAAATCTGTGAATGAGATTGTATTTTGAAACATTTTATTCTTTCAATTTATATAACTGGAACTTTTTTAAAGACAAATAATATAGTTTGCTCTGTATGCAAATTTAAAATTGCATATCGTAATGACTGCAAATTCAGCTGCTTCGGTGGATGGTTCGAGTACTTCCGATACATCGGAATCGCGACGATTTTGTCGTTCAGTTTGTAATATAAAGAATTTTCTGCATACAGTTTTGAAGAGAAATTAGAAATTGTAGTAAACTTTTAGATTTTTTTTTGGTCCTTAACTTCATAAATGAAAAGAGTAGAATTCTTATATTAAAATGATGTTTTGAGGGTGGACTTCCCTCTTTATCAAATTTATTTCGTCTAAAAACAAATTTAAGAATATATTATAAAATCTTATATGTAAATCACAAAAACAAAAAACAATAAACATTAAAAATTAACAAAGGTACGTACCATAGACGGCTTATGGTACTATATTATTAATTATTTTAATTTTTTCATACCTGTTTTTATTGATTGAACAATAAGATGGTTAGTTTTGTCATTTTGACCGGCAAGGAAGGAATAGTTCAGGTTTATTTTGTGAGAATGTTATCATTTGTAAAAATTCAAGGTAGGTGGAAATAAGTATTGATGGACTGAAGTAGTAGTTATTTTATTAGTATTACAGAAATTGACAGAGAATCAACATTCAACAAATATAGTTAAAAAAACGATCAATTATTAGAAATTGTCACTGGCGCCGACTCCATGGGGCTTGGGGGGTACCGAGCCCCCCCCATCTTAGTCGGCAGGGGGGACCATATCCCTCAATATTAAGATGCATCTGACTAAATAACATATAATCAAACCTCGATAGCACACACTAAACAATCAAGACGAAAACTAACCTATACTTTGTGGAAGCAATACCTGTACAATAATAAGTAGGTCTAATCAACTTAATAAAAACTCGTACGTCTTCGCCTGTATTCCGTCCCAGACGCGTACATTATGATTCGATGGAAACATACTTCGTAAACACTCGTACATCTCCACCTGCCTTAGGGAATTTCAGGCCACGAACATCGACGGAAATGAATTTCGTAAACTCTCGTGCATCTCCGGGATCCTTCGGGCCCACCACGAAGATCGTTGAAAAACAACGTCGAGTTCGAACACACTCGTAGGCCATTGGCCAACGAAGATTGGCGGACATACACGAGTGTTTACGAATCATACAACTGTCTGGCTTGCCGACGTAATTGTTTGTTACACTGGCCACTCATCGCCATTGCTGCCAGTGTGCTAGTTATTTGAGAGTGAGTGAAAACAACTTTTTACGTGCAATCTTCCCCGGACCCCCCTTTTTTGCTGGGGGAATCCACCGAATATATTTTACAAGTCGGCGCCAGTGGAAATTGTTGAAAAATGCAGATTAAAACCAGAACTTTAACATTTAACAACAAAGATTAAAAGCTGCACCAGATATTTTGCTAAAAAATGACCGGAAAATCAAGTTGCAATATAAATAAATATTAGTACTTTTTTAAAATAAAGAATAATAGTCAACAAATTCCATAAGTATAAAGTGTAAAAGTTCTTTGAAAAACTTTTAAGCTTTAATAATTATAACACTGTTTTTTTATATTGCACCTAGGTATATTAAAATAAAAATCGTGGTTGCTTCCCTAGCCTAAATTCTCACTGCGCGCCACTGGCAAATTGTTGTTCTCAATTTTGCTGGAAATTGAAACGCTCTAGGAAAAAACATAGTGGATAAAATTTATGTATTCTTCGAGGAAGAATGCGATGCCGTTAAAAAAAGTTTAAGAAAATGTTTATTTTTCTAATTTTTTCAACTTTAAAATTTCTTTTTGGAACTGGATACGTGTTTATCCCTTTTTATAGGTCAAATATAAATTTTTTCATATAGGAGACATGTGACATTCAAAAGTAGAGGTTTCAAGCTTTAAAATAAGCCCCAGCTGACCTTTCTAATAAGTTGCGCCAATTTTTGGATCTAGCCGGTGGCTGAGTTCAGAAAGAATGACCCATATATATTTTATATTGGTCCAGTACTGAAGGCATTACAAAACATTTCAGGTCACTATCTTTAGATAGTAAAAAAATAAGAACTTATTAGGCATCTTTTTGCCAAAATTGACTAACAGAAGATTTTGAGAAGAAAAAGGTGTGAGTATGCGTTACCGAACGCACTATTACTGGATTTCAGTTTTTATCCTGCAAGATGGTAGTACTCGCTAATTTGTACCTAGTCACTGTTATGTGTTACTTTTAATCATAAACATTCATCCATCTTTAATATTTTCAAGCTTTGTTGTTATTTTTGTGTTACATTGGTATTAATCTTTTTATATCAGAAATTGTAACAGGATAAGAAGAAAACTACTGAACTCATTAGGTACGTACTAAACGTTTCTGTATAATCTTAATTTGCTATTTTGTTTTGTAATAACGCCCAGACTTTCAATAATAAACAATTTATTATAAAGCGCTGTTAAATTATAAATTATTTAATTAAAACCACATTATTTGAGTGCATTGCTTTACTGCATAAATAGTGCCGCATTACTAAAAAATTGCCTAATGTTCTGTTGAAAAGCTAGCATTGGCGTAGTGATTTTTCAGTGCTTTTTATTTTGCTTATTGTTAAATGTTAAAGAAAACAGCTGCGTGTCCATTACATTTTGCTGTTAGCGAAACGCTACTGCAGTGGTTAAGTAATGACGGGCAACCATTTACTGTGAAGAAATGGTGTATCTATTTTCCATAAACTGAACAGATAAGAATAAATCCAAAATAAAGTGTTCATCTAATTGTTACACACATTAGATCAAACATACGTTCAATTACTCACTAATAATTATTTTTTGCTTGTTATTGGTTTGCTACTTGATGTGTAATTTATTATTTCTGTTAAAAGGAAAGGTATCCAATTGGTTTGACTTATTGTTCATGTTATAGATAAAAAATGGTACGATAAAGAACCAATCCTTACTACATGCTGACTTTGAAAATGAGCAATAAGATGGTGGTAGTTCAGAAGGATATCTAGTCCAATCATGTCGTTGATCATCATCGTTGATCAAAACCTCAAAATGGTGCACTTGCGAACACATTCATTAAATGGTAGGTATTAGAGACATTAAAACATAGGTTGCTTTTGAAAATGTGATTTCTCAATAGATATGTTGGTTAAACATAATTATTCCTTATATGAAACAATTTGATAAAAAAATTTCATAAACATACATTTTCTTCTCTACTCTAACTCTACAAAATAAAAAAGAGTCATATTGATATCTTAAAGCCATCAGTTCCCAAAGAATGGGTTGCAACCCCTAGGGGGTTAAATAAAACAAAAAAAAGTATGTTAGCCGCTTATTTACTTTGAGCGTAGAAACAAAAATCTTGTAATTTCCGTAATGTTAATTATACTTAACAAAATGAGCAAATAGCTAACTTTCAAGCAGCCGATAAATTTGCGGATTATTTTAATTTCATTTTTTTAAAGGATTCCCCAACCTTTAATGTAAATGATTCTAATTAACAAACTGTAGTTAGTGATACAATGGTCGGCTTGAATAAAAATGAAGGTAATGTTCGTAAGCATATGGTAGAAAGTGAAAGCGTTTGCTTCGTTTTATATGAATAATGTTTACCTTATACTTGCAAGCAAATGCTCGAGAGAAAAAGTCAACAAATGAGTTGTTAAGATTACGTTAAGAGTATGTTAAGATCCTTAAGATTTTCAGGGATAGGATCATTTCCATTGTCATTGTTATCTAGTTCTTCACCTTCTTCAAAATATGCATCTGTCAACCTTTTAGCGATGTTCTCCAAAATAAAACACGCTTGGGATAGTTATGTCTGCTTTATACAGTCACTAACGTCTAAGACTTAGACTTACGCAACTAAGAATTAAAAGATGGTGTTTACTCAGATAGGTTTATACAACTCCCTAACTAGTAACTATCATTAACTATGAATTATTAATTACATTAATTTTAATTTTTCTGATAATATTTAATGACAATTGCAAGTGCACATGCCTGCTGGGAGCGGAAACAGGTTAGCCACTACATTTTCATGAGTTGTTCTCGAAAGATTCAAATTTTTCTGGCGATTTTGCAAACACATGGCGGTATGCACCCACGTAAATATTAATTTATAATTGAGGGCGTTTCCAGTAGAAATATCTATACGATACAATGCTGTTCTGAGAATTTCAGCTCCAAACATTTTAATTCATAATAAAATATTCAAATGTTAGTTTTACATTTAGAATGATAAGTAATCATGTAGTTTAACATTTTATGATGCAGTTTTTTTTACATCAAATGTGGTTTTTAACTGATCACGTTGAATAAATAGCTGATTTAAAAACAATCTGAATAAGCCCTTTTTCCATAAATTGATTTTGATGAAATATAATTACTTTAAACAACCAGGTAAATAAATTAGAAATGATTTAATAAAAAATGCAAACAAAAGTTTGTCCTACAATTTGCAAAAAAAAGTAGTACATATGTTGACACAAATATAAACTTGTTGACAAATATGAAATACAGATAAGTTATTTTCCTAAATATATTTATTATTTAGGTATGTTAAGGTGGCACCCCCAGTACAAGAATTTTTTTTTAATTTACATGATAATTATGTGCTTTTTATGGGCTCTCGAATCCTCCCAAAAATAATATTTGGGTCCATGCCGATTCAAGTGTGGGGGTGCTTAACGTTAAGCCAGCGCTCATTTTTTCCTTAAGATAGTTAGACATACGTTAATATTGACATACATCAAAATTTCTTACACGATAACTACAACCTATTTATAGGCTCTACAACATGCTTAATTATCCAATTTTAGACTGCACACCCCCTATTAGCAAAAGCACCATCGAAGACATCAAAAACCGTAAATTTTGAGACGTCTATAAAGCCAACACTCCCGCTTCAAGCAAATAAAAAAAAACTACCCTATAATTTACTCCTAATTAAAGACAAATTTGTACTAAAAAAAATAAATGTGTACCAACAGCCATATAGCCACTATTCACATAACAAGATTGACAGCGTGAACTAATAATAATTGAGCGAGCATCCTCGCTTTTATAAAAATGAAAATTTTCTACGCTGTAATTTAGTACTAATTATGGACAAATTAGGAGCAGTAAGCCAAGTGTCGATAATTGGTTAAAATAAAAAATTCCCTATTTGAAAGGTTTTCTAGTATTTAAGGTTGCAAACAAAATGCCCTTTTTACCTCTAAAATTATTATTTATGACTAGCAATAAAATGCTATGGGGGTTTCGATTTAAAAGCTCCAAAATACATTCGGACTTGAATTGCATTTCTTTTTGTTAAAAATTCATAGAAGGATATTAATCGTTTGAAAAAGTATTACGTCAAAAAGCTTTTGTTTTAAATTAAAACGTCACATAAGTTAATTCCATGTCCATTTATTTAAAGTTAATTATTCATTTAGTTTTTTATTTACCAATTAGAAATATTATGAACAACTATTATAACCTACTAATTTGAAATAATTTTATTACTGCCGTTTTCGCAGAACATATCCTAAATACGGAATTGCACATACTGCAACCGAAATCAAAGATTGATTTTAAATTCTTGAAAACACGACAAATATGATGTATTTACGTACATAATGAATCTCGTAAGTATAAAAACACTTGTACATTCATTGATACACTGTTATCTTTTGGTGAGGTTTTACAAACATGTTGCTTGTTATAATCAACCTGGTTACGATAGCAATTTTTTTTCGGTTACCATAGCAATTTTTGTTAAGATTAGGAATGCAACAAATGTTTAATAAACTAAACGTTTAAACTATCAAAAATTAAACGTTTAAACGCTGTACCCCTAGTTACAATAGCAATCTTTTGCAATTTCTCATAAATCTAGTTAAAAAATAAATTATAAATTCTGCTTTAATTAACTTTGTATAAGAATCCTTTGTCCTATCGTTCTTCTCTTACTAATCGTATAATGATTATCTTTTTAAATTTGCTCAGGTACAAAGTACTTGGCCAATTATGCTTCAAAAGTTTAAAATATATAAATAATAATAAATCTTTATTTATTCTACTTTCTAATTTACATATTTGAAAATACATATTTCAATTGTAGAATGGGATAGGATTCAGCTTTGTGGTTCGTTCATCGTGTGGTCGATAGCTACATTACACTACCTGCTCAGATTTACACTACCTGTTTTGTTGGTAAATAACGATGTAATAAAAAGGAACAACTCTTTTAAACTTAGTTTAATAAATGTTTTTATTTATTTATTTATTTATTTATGGGATTACCCCAATACATATATAAATAGAACATGCATAGGTAAAACAAATATAATAATAAGACACTAGATAATATAACATTAAATAGATCACAGTATATGGCTTAATTAAATTAAATTGATCACAGTATATAGTTTAATTATGATAATTAAATTAAATAGACAGACTTAACATATAAGAGTGTTATTTTTGAAAAGAGTTACTAAGTTGTTTCTTAAAATTGAATAAGTTATTGTTGAAGAAATCAATATCACAAAAGTTATTGCCTTCAAGCAGCATACGAGTAGTTGGTGAATAGTAACTATAATTGGAGGAGTGATAGGGAATGTGAAATAAATATTTTTGTCTTGTATTTCTTGTAGCTACATTAAAGGTAATGACTGATAGAATTCAGAACAGTCAATTCTATTAGTAATAATTTTGTATAAAAATAACAAAGATGAAAAAGTTCTTCTGTCTTCGAGTGTCATTAAAGAGATGACTTCTCGCACATCATTTGCTGATGACACATTAAATTATTATCACGGTGAAAACTTCGTGGAAGTGGTTGAAACTGTCAATTCTGAATTGCAATTGTTCACAGACGTTTGGCAGTACTGTTCAGTACTTTATAACAGGTTCTTAAATTTGAATTTAAGTGTGAAATTAAATAATAAATCAATTGAGATTCTTCAGGAAATGAAATACTTAGGCTTTATCATGGATAGGGAATTAAAATTCTTTATGCACATAGACTTTATACATAGGAAAATAGGGGAAAAGTTTCTTGAGAAGAGTGTCACCGTTTTTATCCATACTTACTAGATTAACAGTTTTCAACACACTTATTCTGCCACACTTCTATTATTAGGATGTTCTAATTTCGATCGGTTGCAAATTCTTCAAAACAAAGCAATGCAAGCAATTCTAAATTGAAACAGGTACACCGGAATACAGCTAATGCTAGACACTTTAAATTGATTAAATGTGGAGAAACTCATATGTCCAATCAATGGTTTTTGTTTTTAAAATGTTAAATGATTCCTTGGTAGTTTACTTAAGTGATAGGTTTGTACCAGTTACAGTGGTGCATGAGTGGCATACGAGAACAGCACATTCAATCAATTTTTATGTTAATACTAGCAACAAATCGAGTTCCATGAAATGCTTATTCCACAAAGGCATTATACAGTTCAATTGTCTACCTCATCATATCAAAAATAGCGGAAGTTTAAATCAATTTAAAAAACCATTAATTAGTTATGTAAAAGCTGATTATACTGTAGAAACTCGTTAATCCAAACCTATAAATGCAAGGCTAATTCGTATTAATGATGAATTCGGATTACTGGATGTACAAATATGAACATTGCTTTATGCCATGGTACTTTATTATAAAGAACTTTACTTACTTAATGTACTAATTTTATTACAAAACTTTAATTTCTAATTAAAAAAAGTAATTTCTTTGTTTTAAGTTTTCTCTTTCTTCTTTTCTAGCGATGTGCTTTCATTTCATGATCTGCATTTTGTTTTTCTTTATATCGCTAACTGTCAATTTACCAACACCATATTTTAAAGCAATCATTAAACACTAACCCAACATTTAATTGTTGAATAATTTTTCTGATACGTAGTTTTAATAATGTGTGTTTTTACATTTTGACATTTTTTAATTGAATTTTGAACGTCACGAATACAAATTGTGTATTAACAAAATTGAAAGAAAAAGGTTTAAGGTAGATGGTGTCATTACATAAAGAATTGCGGCAAAACTGCAACGTCAAAACATTTAGGGCACCTTTGTGATTACCAGCATTATTATATTTATAGCTTATTTTTTACATCTGTAGCCTTCAGGATTTTTATTACTCTTTATATTAATAACAAAAGCGTTTGTTGATCTTCGTAGAATTTGTTTACACATCGGATCGTAACAGTATCAGCCAGAAAACTGCATCAGCAATTTGCTATAATCTCATTTATAATTAATATTCACCTTCTAAGAATGTTACATATTCAATTTTAGTATGTACGTAGAACTTTCTTGTTCAGATTAAAGAGGTTTGTTCGGATTATAGCTTGTAAATGTTGTTCGGATTATGTAGTTCTACTGTACTTAAATATTAAATCATTTTTGTAACTGTTACATATTGTGATACCTATATTAAAACCAAAATTATACTGCATATACTACTAATCACTATATCTACATGCTAATATTTGTATTATCTCGGTGATAAATAAAGTATCTTTATTATTTACTTAAGAAAAACTGAACCCTTCTTGAAAGGGATTTATTTTCATAGAGATTTTTTTCATATATTCATTGCAAGATTTGCACAGAGAGTCTTTGTCAAATATTTTGTGATCGACCAATCTTCTTAAACATTTGTGGAAGACTTCTTTTTTTTTATTGGATTAGTAATTTACATATAGCCGATGTAGAAGTGCCGTACCCTGTCGTTACATCCAATGTGTATCCCATTCTATCCAAGTTTCATTTCCGCCATTACATCTACAGAAATTGAGAAATCAACATGTCAGAATAGAACTTCATGAAAATATTACCCACTATAAAAAGAAGCTAAGTGAACTTTTTTGGACATTTACAAATGATGTTGTTTCTATGCTTCCAGGCTGTATGTATATTGTCAGAACTGCGAGTAACATAATTTTCCTTTTTTAAAGTATCTATTTAAAAACAAAATGTCCTTAAATTATCAACTTATAGATATTCTTTTGCAAATGTAGAGATCCTTAGACATCACTTTAAAGTCTTGTTTTTACAATTAATGTGTATCAACTTTACTCTAAATATCAGCTCGCATAAATTAACAGTATATGGTATAAACGGTGTACCCGATTCCAATAAATATTGAGTACTATTAAACCCAAGGGTTCTTTTAGTGATGATAGACTGAGTAATTGATAGCTATTTACCTTAACATTTATACATAGTAAACAGTTTTCAATGTTTTCCGCAATAAATATTGTGGCATCCTGTATGCACCCTCAATATTGTTGTTGAACCACACCATTTAGAGCAGTCTGAGGCTACACTATTTTACCTTGATCAACAGCTCTTAAGAAATCATCAGTTACATTAAGTATGGCAGTCGTGCAGCTATGTTTTGGGCGAAAGACTGATTGAAATTTTGACATTGTGCTATTCTGAGATATGTACTCTCAGATTTGATGGTTTGCTATTTTTTCGAAAATTCTTGATATACATACATACATAATCCATCCTCTTCTACCTCATGATGTAGAGGTGTTGGATTGGAGTCTCCTCCATTCCTTCCGGTTTTGCACTAGGGTCATACCTTCTCGCCAGTTCAGACTTCTTTTCTGTAATACTTTCCCAATTTCACTATCCCATGTCTTGACGGGTCTTCCTCTCTTGCACCTCTTGTCTCTATCCATTTTCCATATCAGCTTAACCTTCCGTTCATCATCCATTCGCAACATATGACCGAACCACATCAGTTGCTGGTCTCCACTTTATTTAATACTAGTTAGACGTTACACCACTCTCGTATTACACTGTTTCTAATTCGGTCCTTTATTGTCATTCCCATCACTGCTCTGAGGTATCGCATCTCACTTACTTGTATTTTACTTCTACCCCTTTCACTTAAAGTCCAGGTTTCACCACCATACAGTAATGTAGGTATGCAAACATTATTAAAGATATGGATCTTAGTGTGTTTGTTTACTTCCTTCTTCCGGATGAAAGCTTTATTCAATGCATGATACAATTTAGTAGCACTTACTGTATGGTTATCGAACTCTGGATCTAGAAAACTTTTGATATAGTTTGTAATAAACTGATAGGTCTAAGATGTTTATATTGTTCTGGGCTATTTACTTTAGGAAGGGGAATTATTAGGGCAATTTTCCATGATTCAGGAAACTTTTTATTATTAATAATAGAATTTATTAAATGAGTTAAAGGGGGTGTAGCAAAAAACTTTTTTGTTAATTATTATTTGAAAAGAATTCTAAGAATTAAAATCAAGACTGCATTTGTCTACTATCCATTTTTTTTCTAGAGTCCTCTGACTTTGAAAGCATATTGCTCGGAAACTAACGAGCCAAATTAAATGTTTTAAAAACGAGCAAATAGTAAATTTATTTCTACATGCAATAGTAAAATATTGCAATTCTAAGTACTATAGTTTTGTTTTTATCGGGCGATATGCAATAAAAGCATTTCCTTAATGTGTTAATTAAACAATTTTTTTCTCAGAAAGTATATGCAATATATCTATGAAATTTCTGTAGAGGTTAGAAGAAAACTTTGCCTTTCATATGCTACTAATTTCCAGACAAAGAAACATTTTATTGGAGATTTATATGAAAAAATAGCGAACTATGTTTTCTTGTTTATTAATAAAGATAGCGTCAAGATTTTTTCGCTAAATGAACACTTTTCATATGTAGGCTTTATTTTCATCAAAAGAGTTTTCCTAATTTTAACAATAAAAATGTATTAAGAAGAAAACGATTGTTAGTGAGATCCGATGCAAAAGCGTCAAGGGGGTCTAGACGCGCGGAGTGTCCTGTGAGCCTAACCATGCTAAGAATGTAGCGGCATTTGTTTATTATTATATGCTTTCTTTATGATAGTAGTATATATGTAACCTCCAAACTTTTGTATTAGTCACTTGCTGTTTTAAATTGCATTATATTGATAATCTTACTAATTAAGATGGAGTGAGTGCAATAACCTACAATCTGATAAATAGAAGTACATAATAAGTATTGAAGAGAAAAGTAAAATTATTCATGTAACCAGCCAGAGTTTTGCTAAAAGAAGCATGTTAATACATATCATATTATCATGTGTATGTAAACTAAAATGCTTTAAAATAAAGCAAGTCGGGTTTTTTCTTTAAATAGAGATTTATTAAATATATCTCCTAACGTATTATTCTAAATAGTTTAAAATATAATTAGCATAAAATGTACATAGTAGTTATTATAATTCAACGAATCTTTACAAATCATTTGATACATCATCCATATCACTGGGTGCATCAGAAAAATCAGATTCTTCGTCGCTGTCTTCACCGAGATTGATTATTAACGGTTCCACCGCAACATCAACGAGATGATCTTTTTCTCGATATGTTTCCTCAAGTTTTTTAGCATGTTCAATACAATTCTTCCACACTGATGTAGGAACATTTTGTATAGTTTCTTGACAAAGTCGCAAAACGTCTGCTATTTTAAATGTTGCGTTTAATTTAGCAACACTGTTTTTCACATACGCCCAAATTAGCTCTATGGCATTAAATTCGCAATGTGCCACTGGTAACCATAAAAGCTTCACATCATCCCCTCGGAGCTCTTTGGTTATCGTTTCCAGTAGATATACTTTCTCAAAATGGTAGGCTCTACTTATTTCCAAAAGTCTTGGTTTCGTTAAATGTTTGAAACGATTGATTTCATCAGGCAATGCGACATTCCTTTTTGCCATCCAATCAATAATTCTTTGCTTCCTCCATGCTGATGTTGGATTTCTAAAATTGGGATCCAGCATTGTATGGTATGGAGCTTGATCAATTACAATATCTGATTTTTCTGGTATTACAGATAGTACAAAACGAAACCATTCCTCGTAATGTTCTTTGTTCATTTCGTTATGGTAATCTAAAGTAGCAGCTTTCTTATTCCCAACAAAGCACTTTAAGCACCCTTCCAAAAATCCATTTTCGTTTCCAATATGCAAAATTATAACTCTTTGTCCAGATCCAGACGGACGTTTTATTCCGCCCTTAAAACCATTGATTTCTTGTATGCCCCCACGATACTGGTCAAAATTTGCACGTACTTCCGGATTAATGCTTTCAACCCATCCAAACTTTTTTGAATGGTTTGCCCCACACCACATCTCATCGGTGTGAAACATATTCCAATCAGTCTGTCGATAGTTCTTAATAGCATTCAAAAACTCTGATCGCTTTGCAGCTACACTGTTTTGTTCCATTACAATCGGCTTGCTGCTTAATTTTTTATAAGAGAAATTAATTTCTTTCATCCATTTGTACAACGTTGATACGGAAAATTCTGGCAAATCTTCCACATCCCCTTTAAATCTCTGATAAACTTCTTTGATGGTTGGAAATTTGTGTTCCATATTTGGAACATGGTGTGCATGTTCCAAATAAAAATTCAAAATTGTTCTTCACAAGACCCCTTGCAGAACCTCATCGAGTTTAATTTTCTTTCTACCCCCCATGGGTTTTGGCGGAGCTAAAGTGCCGGTATTTAATTCTTCTGCTGTTACTCGTGTCACTGTACGTACGTTAATACCCAAACAATCAGCTGTTCTTTCCACCACTTGATTAATATTAATCTTCTCCAGACCATTTCTTCTTTCTTCTTCAAAGTAATTTCTAGTTTTTAATATTATTTGCTTGAGTTACTCATCACAATGCGTTGGCATGTTGAACAACTGAATTATAATAGTTGACGCCGGTTTCTTTTTCACAATGATTGTAATTTTGGGTAGCATTCCTATTTATAATAACTAGTACATTGATTGAAGTTACAAAAACACATGACAACAAAAAATATTTTTGGCTTATTTGTATGTACATATTATTTATATAAAGTGGTGTTTCAACCTTTATCTAATTTCCTTCAAAAATATTTTAGTAAAAACAAAACTTCATTACCTTGATTCCGAAATAAATATTTTCTGCAATATTATTTGTCGTACAATAAGAAAACCAAAAAATCTAAGTTACCTCTATAAGCTCCCCTTAGGAGTATAACGCTTCAATGTCTGGTAAAATTTAGAAAAAGTATGACTTACAAAGTTTTAATTTCTGAGCAGTGTAAACCATAATTGATAGGAAGTTAAAAATAATTTTTAGTAACTAATTGTTTTCTTTTTGTTTGCAGCTTTATAGGTGATTTTTACAAAATTCAATAGGTACATATGCAGAAGAAACTAAAGATCTATTTAATTAAAATAGTGTTTCATTCAAAATCACCTATGAAGTTGCAAACTAAAAGAAAAAAAAATTGATGCAATTCAAAGGTAGTGAATAAAGAAGATTAAGAAAAACCAAACATATAAAAAGTAATACAAGTCATTTACATGAAAAACTATGAATTTTAATGAAAATTACTAAGAGCAAAAAAGTTTAAAAATGCAATTCTATATAAAATGAAGCAAGACTTTTTCAAATTAATTAAAAGGGTGGATGAAATGGTTCTTTGAATTTTAAGGATGACCACCTCCAATAAACCAGACCTTGTGTTACTTCAATCAAATTCAACTACATAACAATTGGGCATAAGTATGCAAAAAGCTACCAACCATCAATATACTTAAACAGAGTAAATTGCGGGTAAAATTTTTTATTCTCTTAATAGTATAGCTCTGCTTGGTTGGTTGCTGAGCTTACTAAGCGTAGGCTTGATAGGTTTTTATGAAATGGAGATTGTACAATACTGAATTCGTATACGAGTCCAACTCATCTTTTGTACATTTGAGTGTTGATAGCTTTTTGCATAACTATGCCCAATTATGGTATAAAATGTTTCTAAATTGTGTATAAAATTGGAACTTTGTAAGTCATACAGTTTCCAAAATATATATATTTTTAATTTTAGCAGAAAAATTTTGCAACCTTGTATACAGATAAGTTAGACATTTTATCTACTTTTTGCATGAGGAATCTACCATTTCTATTTGATTCACTAATTATGAATCACTAAGTATAATGCTATATATGTCTATCATTATTACTTTTTGACATATTTGACTTTAAAAACGTAAAAAAGCCTCTATTGGAAGAATAGTGGGATATGCTCGACAGTTGTCAAGATGTGGCTAAACTAAAGTAACGAGGTAGGCTATAAAAATAATTACTTTAGTTTTCTTTGACATTTCTTTAATCAAAATGGGTTATAGCAAGGTAGAAAGAGTTGTTTTAGTTCACTCACATTTTGATAAGCGTAGCTTATGTCTCTTCCAAAATAAACCTTTTCCATTTACTGGTTTAATTATGTTATTTCCAACTAACATAGTTAAAGTTGTTCCTAATTGCATAATATGTATAATAGCTTAACATCGTTGAGAATCAAATTTACCACAGGCCAAAAATTTGGTACTTTTTCATTACCACTGATTTATCTCCCATTATTTTTATTAAGCTGATTAGTATTAACATGCATAATAATTTTATATAGAATTTGTCAAGTTAACTTATTGTTTAAAACACAAAAGCTAGTTAATAATAGTTTGAAATAACCATTTTTAAATTTTGTTAAATTATGAGTAACATTTTTTTTTGTTGCAGCTGTTATAACAAGGGTTCCATTTCTACAACATTGACGTTTTACAAAATTGGGTGACAAGATAATAGTTCATTAAAGCGACTTATAGTACCTGTCTCGCCCAATGTAATTGGAATCTACACCATATGCGTCTGTTAATATGGCTACAAATCAAATTGTGACTATCACACAATAGGTGTGATTACATAACTACAGTCCAAGTGATAAACTTATCACACAGTTAGTGTGATTAGAAGAAGAAAGATGAGCTGATCAAGGGTTTTTTCAGGCGAGGACACCTAAAATCCTAGTAATTACAAACCATAATACATTTATAATTACAAACCATAATCATAGTCGATGAGATCAGAATTATTCCTAAATTGGTTTACACAGTTGGTGTTCCATAATGCACCATGCTTCCATAGTGGTGAGACCAGATTTTTCCCAAATTCATTTACACTGCAGATGTTTCATAATGCAATTCCGTTTGAATATAAAAGTTAAATAAGCTCCTCACTTTAGCAACTACAAGTAGCCACAAGCCAAAATACACAGTGCGTTATTGAGACAGCGTATGTTTGGCTATTTCAAATAATAGATACAACTAGAATCCATCATGTATCCTGTCTACAAATGAAGAATACCAAAAACTAGATCCTACAATCATTAAGAATAGTCCTAATTGATCTACATTCTATCGTGTTTAACAATTCTTGAGCCAAAGTATAGAAGCTAAACATTTGTTATGATCCTAGTGTAAGCAGTATTAAACTAAATAATTACAACGCCACACTATAAAAGTTAAATAAGCTTCCCACTTTAGCAACTACAAGTAGCCACAAGTCGAAATATACAGTGCGTTATTGAGACAGTGTATGTTTGGCTATCTCAAATAATAGATACAACCAGAATCCATAATGTATCCTGTCTGCAAATGAAGAATACCAAAAACTAGATCCTACAATCATTCAGAATAGTCCTAACTGATATACATTCTATCATATTTAACAATTCTTGAGCCAAAGTATAGAAGCTAAACATTTGTTATGATCCTAGTGTAAGCAGTATTAAACTAAATAATTACAACACCACACTATAAAAGTTAAATAAGCTTCCCACTTTAACAACTACAAGTAGCCACAAGTCAAAATATACAGTGCGTTATTGAGACGGTGTATGTTTGGCTATTTCAAATAATAGATACAACCAGAATCCATAATATATCCTGTCTACAAATGAAGAATACCAAAAACTAGATCCTACAATCATTAAGAATAGTCCTTATTGATCTACATTCTATCGTGTTTAACAATTCTTGAGCCAAAGTATAGAAGCTAAACATTTGTTATGATCCTATTGTAAGCAGTATTAAACTAAATAATTACAAAGCCACAGTATAAAAGTTAAATAAGCTTCCCACTTTAGCAACTACAAGTAGCCACAAGTCAAAATATACAGTGCCTTATTGAGACAGCATATGTTTGGGTATTTCAAATAATAGATACAACCGGAAACCATAATGTATCCTATCTATAAATGAAGAATACCAAAAACTATATCCTGCAATCATTAAGAATAGTTCTAATTGATCTACATTCTATCGTGTTTAACAATTCTTGAGCCAAAGTACAGAAGCTAAACATTTGTTATGATCCTAGCGTAAGCAGTATTAAACTAAATAATTACAACACCACACTATAAAAGTTAAATAAGCTTCCCACTTTAACAACTACAAGTAGCCACAAGTCAAAATATACAGTGTGTTATTGAGACGGTGTATGTTTTGCTATTTCAAATAATAGATACAACCAGAATCCATAATATATCCTGTCTACAAATGAAGAATACCAAAAACTATATCCTACAATCATTAAGAATAGTTCTAATTGATCTACATTCTATCGTGTTTAACAATTCTTGAGCCAAAGTATAGAAGCTAAACATTTGTTATAATCCTAGCGTAAGCAGTATTAAAGTAAATAATTACAACACCACACTATAAACGTTAAATAAGCTTCCCACTTTAGCAACTACAAGTAGCCACAAGTCAAAATATACAGTGATTGAGACGGTGTATGTTTGGCTATTTCAAATAATAGATACAACCATAATCCATAATGTATCCTGTCTACAAATGAAGAATACCAAAAACTAGATCCTACAATCATTAAGAATAGTCCTTATTGATGTACATTCTATCGTGTTTAACAATTCTTGAGCCAAAGTATAGAAGCTAAACATTTCCTATGATCCTAGTGTAAGCAGTATTAAACTAAATAATTACAAAGCCACACTATAAAAGTTAAATAAGCTTCCCACTTTAGCAACTACAAGTAGCCACAAGTCAAAATATACAGTGCCTTATTGAGACAGCGTATGTTTGGGTATTTCAAATAATAGATACAACCAGAATCCATAATGTATCCTGTCTACAAATGAAGAATACCAAAAACTAGAATCTACTATCATTAAGAATAGTCCTTATTGATCTACATTCTATCGTGTTTAACAATTCTTGAGTCAAAGTATAGAAGCTAAATATTTGTTATGATCCTAGTGTAAGCATTATTAAACTAAATAATTACAATGCCACACTATAAAAGTTAAATAAGCTTCCCACTTTATCAACTACAAGTAGCCACAAGTCGAAATATACAGTGCATTATTGAGACAGTGTATGTTTGGCTATCTAGATACAACCAGAATCCATAATGTATCCTGTCTACAAATGAAGAATACCAAAAACTAGATCCTACAATCATTAAGAAGAGTCCTTATTGATCTACATTTTATCGTGTTGAACAATTCTTGAGCCAAAGTATAGAAGCTAAACATTTGTTATGATCCTAGTGTAAGCAGTATTAAACTAAATAATTACAAAGCCACACTAGAAAAGTTAAATAAGCTTTCAACTTCAGCAACTACAAGTAGCCACAAGTCAAATTATACAGAGCCTTATCCAGACAACGTATGTTTGGCTATTTCAAATAATAGATACAACCAGAATCCATAATGTATCCTGTCTACAAATGAAGAATACCAAAAACTAGATCCTACAATCGTTAAGAATAGTCCTAATTGATCTACATTCTATCGTGTTTAACAATTCTTGAGCCAAAGGATATAATCTAAACATTTGTTATGATCCTAGTGTAAGCATTATTAAACTAAATAATTACAACGCCACACTATAAAAGTTAAATAAGCTTCCCACTTTACCAACTACTAGTAGCCACAAGTCAAAATCTACAGTGCCTTATTGAGACAGCGTATGTCTGGCTATTTCAAATAATAGATACAACTGGAATCCATAATGTATCCTATCTACAAATGAAGAATACCAAAAACTAGATCCTACAATAATTCAGAATAGTCCTAACTGATATACATTCTATCATATTTAACAATTCTTGAGCCAAAGTATAGAAGCTAAACATTTGTTATGATCCTAGTGTAAGAAGTATTAAACTAAATAATTACAACGCCTCACTATAAAAGTTAAATAAGCTTCCCACTTTAGCAACTACTAGTAGCCACAAGTCGAAATATACAGAGCGTTATTGAGACGGTGTATGTTTTGCTATTTCAAATAATAGATACAACCAGAATCCATAATGTATCCTGTCTACAAATGAAGAATACCAAAAACTAGATCCTACAATCATTAAGAAGAGTCCTTATTGATCTACATTCTATCGTGTTTAACAATTCTTGAGCCAAAGTATAGAAGCTAAACATTTGTTATGATCGTAGTGTAAGCAGTATTAAACTAAATAATTACAAAGCCACACTAGAAAAGTTAAAGAAGCTTTCAACTTCAGCAACTACAAGTAGCCACAAGTCAAATTATACAGAGCCTTATCAAGACAACGTATGTTTGGCTATTTCAAATAATAGATACAACCAGAATCCATAATGTATCCTGTCTACAAATGAAGAATACCAAAAACTAGATCCTACAATCGTTAAGATACCGTAAAAGGGGGCTATTTGGTACAAAATTTTTACTTTTGCGTGTATAACTCACGATTAACTAGTGTAATGTAATTTATACGTGTGTACAAACAAGACCCTGGTATTTCCTAATACTCAGATGCAGTGTCAAGCTCCCAACTCAATATAAAACATTTATATTATTTTTTTATAGGCTGTTCCAAATAGCCCCTGGATGGGGCTATTTGGTTGATGCCTTAAAAAGTACACTGCTTCAATTTACACAACCTCGGGGGTTAATTGGAACACAAAAATTAATTTTTAAAAAATGTTTTTATGTTATAAAAAAAGAAATACAAATACAAAATACAGTAATATCATCCAGAGTATTATGGAATAGCAAATGAAGACAAATCGTCTTGAAAGACATAAAATTTCCGTTTGCCTGTGCCGACTTCCTTGGGTTGACGAAGAAATCTAACTATCATATCCTGGGAAATTTCATCTTGGTCTCTGGGGGTAGGTATACAAAATTTTTGCGAGGTACCACGGACTCGTCTCAAATAATTGATTTTATACATTGTCTCCTCAGTTCTCTCAACATTTTCTATAATCCCAACATAAATGTTGCTTGTTACTGTACTTGACAAGTACCCAAGTGCCCACAGATAACTGAGATTCTGTTATCGGATTGTCAATTACATTTGAACCTTCACTATTAGACGAAATATTTTCTTGATCAGAAGATTCATTCCAAGATGCTTCTTGATGGTCAGAAGGTTCATTTCTAGATGCTTCTTGATGGTCCGAAGATTCATCATCAGATAATTCGTTGTCAAGGATTTCGTCGTTTCCTTCAGTATCTAGACTTTGAATCTCTCTAGATGTACTTGGCATTTCTGATAAGTCGTGTTGAGTGATACTTTTGCCCGGGGCTACATTAATGTTTCTTCGTCTCTGTCGCGTTGTAGTAGTAGGTGTGCGTAATTGTTCAAGCATATCAATCACGACTTCCGAAACCGACTCCTCAATATTGGTGTTTGTTGCAGAAGGAATTCTACTTTTCGGTCTGTCTGGATTCACAGGATAAAGACCAGTTTTATTAAAACCAGCAATTAGATTCTGTGAACTATTAGCTTCAAGTTTGTTGTGTAGTTGTTTCAACAAAAGGGGAAAGCAGTCCTTTGATAGAGAGGTAAATCGACGTCCTTCAGTCTTTTTCCAACCACTTAGTACCTCTCTCCAATGCTTCTTTAATGGTGCGTAATAAGAAACATCTAGCGGTTGCATGACGTGTGTAGAGTTCGGGGGTAAACACATAAATTTTATATCACATTCTTCACATTTTTCTAGCACTCTTTTGGAAAAAATGGCTAGATACGTTATCACCTACAAGAACTTTTGTTCCGTTTTTTCTGCGACAATATGGTACAATTATTGTCATAAACCAGTCTTCGAACGTGAACCCATCGAACCAGCTGCTCTTACTTCTATTATAGCGAGTTCCGAGGGGTCCACCTTTTGTCCATGAGTCCCATAGATTCTCAGCCTTGTAAACCACGTAGGGAGGAAAAAGGTACCCACTTGCCGTTCCAGCGTACATAATGCTGATAGCAGTTTTTGTCGAGTTTATGACACGTTCGGGATATCGTACGCCTCGCTTAAATATAAACTTGGCTCCAGGATTGTCCGTAAGATTCGTTTCGTCATAGTTTATCAAAAGTTCCGGATCAACTGAATTAAGCAGGTCCGATGCATTCTTAAAAAAATCATCTATCGTCTCATGGCTTAATGCAAATATTTGCGGAAAATCGGTTAGATAGTTCGTCTTTGTGTCTATCTACAAAATTCTTGGCCCAATCTACCCCTGGTAGATTGTCGTTTAATTGCAGTTCTCTTCTTCCAGCTTTATCAAGGTAGCCTTTCGCTAAAAGTCTCAAATCTAACTTGTCGAACGGAAATCCCCATTCTGAAACGATATTCAATTGTCGCACAAACATGGCTTCTTCCCCGGTAAAAAGCAGGGGGTGTCCAGCTGATTTTTGTGGGTTAATATTTCGTATTTTTCGCGAAATTGTTGTTTTTGGCATAGCATATTTCTTGCTCGCCTCCCCCATACTTAAAATTCCGTTGCGAACTTCCCTTAATGCAGTATTCAACAACTGGTCAGAATACGATTTATATGGTGTGAAATTTTTTCCATTTCTGTTATTTGTCAGCGTCCTTTTGTATTTTCGCACCATGACTCTGTTAATTAAAAGAAACATTAAGGTAATAACGCACAAATGTGCAATAAAGAAGGGTTTCAAATAGCCCCATTTTCCGTTCCAAATAACCCCCCTCAGATTTTTTTGTCATAAAAAACTAGTTATTAATATTTTATCATTCATAACGCATTGAAATATGCTTAAAGTAACTAAATATTTATCCTACCCAATTAATACTTGAATATAACTTACCCAACAATTTCTGCAGACAAAAGTTTTTACCCCTACTTTTTCTGTTAAAATACAGCACTCCACCTTATCGCTCCTATATTCAACAGACAACTGATTCAAGCACGCTTGTCTTAACACGTGTTCACCACAAGGTCTCGCTACTACCCCAGGTAAAAATATTGGGCGCTTGACAAATTGGGCGCGAATTATAAACATCCAAATTTTATAATTTTTTTGTTTCAAATAATTTGGTATCCCCCGGGATACCAAATAGCCCCCTTTTACGGTAGTCCTAATTGATCTACATTCTATCGTGTTTAACAATTCTTGAGCCAAAGTATATAATCTAAACATTTGTTATGATCCTAGTGTAAGCATTATTAAACTAAATAATTACAACGCCACACTATAAAAGTTAGATAAGCTTCCCACTTTAGCAACTACAAGTAGCCACAAGTCAAAATAGACATGGTGGAGCACGGTAATTTGCTGATTTGGGAATGAAATAAAAAAATAATGAACACTTAGAAACTTACATTTTTATTTTTCTCATATTGGACAATAATGGAAGTTTCTAATTACATGGTTTTAAACAGTGTATCTAGCAAATGTCTTCCTTCACAATCCACACACTGCTGCAGCCGTGTTCTGAAATTCTCATTCACTCTTTCAAGCATGTCTTCTGGTATTCTTGCAAATTCAGCCTCAATATTGTTCTGTAGGTCTTCCAGGGTGTTGGGACGGTTGCAATACACCTTCGACTTCAGGTAACCCCAAAGAAAAAATCGCATGGGGCTAAGTCCTGTGAGCATGCGGGCCAGTTGAGATCCCCCATCCGAGAGATAAGCCTTCCAGGAAACGTTTGCCTCAAAAAATTCATGGTAATGCCCGCTGTGTGTGCAATGGCACCGTCTTGTTGAAACCAGGTATCCTTTAACTGCATTTCTTCAAAAGCCGGCTGAAAAAACTCTTGCAGCATAGTTAAGTAACGATCCGAATTCACAGTTACAGCACGCCGATTTTCCTGGAAAAAGTAAGGGCCAATGATGCCTACTTGTGATATGGCGCACCACACAGTGACGCAGTCTGAGTGCAGGGGTCTGGTGAATTTCCCTGGGGTTCGTTTCGCTCAGTACCGCATATTCTGTTTGTTTACACACCCACTGAGGTGAAAATGTGCCTCATCAGAAAAGAACACATTTGCAATACGGGGTGTGGTTGCAAGCATGTGTTCACAAAATGTTCTTTGTGTTACATAATCCCGTACTGACAATTGCTGGACCACTCACATTTTATACGGATGAAAATTCAGTTCATTATGAAGAATGCGGTGGAGAGAACGTCTTGAAATGCCAAGAGCAAGTGCTTGTTTTCGAGCTGAGCGTTTCGGAGATTGAAGTACTGCTGCTCTAAGTCGTTCGACATTTTGTGGTGTTGTAACGCTTCTCTCAGGTCCTCTTAGTACAGATGACACATCCCCTTTTGTCCTGAATGCATTTACCCAATTTACAATTGATTGCAGTCTAGGAACACGTCCGCGTGGGGGAACTGCAAATCGCAAACGAAAAGCACGCTGCACTGCAATGATCGAGTGGGAATTCGAGAAATACACTTCAACACAAAATGAACGCTACTCACGTGTCCACTGCATTATGGCAACTGAACAGCAGGTGAATACAAACCTCCCGTCGGTCACTATAAACCACGCCCACTCTCCCCTCTTTTCGACCAACAGCGCCACCACAGCGTGAATTTTTAAAAACCAATTTACCGCGCTCCACCTTGTACAGTGCCTTATTGAGACAGCGTGTTTGGCTATTTCAAATAATAGATACAACCAGAATCCATAATGTATCCTATCTACAAATGAAGAATACCAAAAACTAGATCCTACAATCATTATGAATGGTCCTAATTGATCTACATTCTATCGTGTTTAATAATTCTTGAGCCAAAGTATAGAAGCTAAACATTTGTTATGAACTTAGTGTAAGCAGTATTAAACTAAATAATTACAAAGCCACACTATAAGGCAGGAATCACACTGCTCGACCGTCCGAGACCGACTGAAATTTCGAACACATATAACTGTATGCGCAACGTCACACTGTTAGACCATCGGCCGTCCACCGTCGACCATGCTCGATCGTTCAGCTTGAAATTCAAACGGGTTGGAATTTTGACCGATTGTGGTCGACGATCGCATGCGCGTTATTACTTGGCATTTCCAAACACGTGGGCGTGTTTGCAAAGTTTTGTGTATCAGAACATAACTTATGTATAAAGTTTATAGGAATGGATGTAAAATATTGCGATTTTGGTTTTCTGCAGTTAGTATAGTAGCTCATGATGAAATTTGGTTTTATAAGCTGCACTAAAACATTGATGAATAGCGGATACAATACAAAAAATTCTCCTTGTTCCCGCTTTAAATACATTTCTCGGGCTCATATTTTTCTTTCTCCTCTTCTTAATCTCCTCAAAATCATATAATTAACAATTACATTTTCGGAATCGCTATCATCACTGCTACTCATTTTGAAAATTTTATTAGAAAATTAATAAAAGTGAGGTTAGTAAGAAAAAAACCGCTCGAGGTCGGCCGACCAGTGTGATTTGAATATTTTAATGATCAGCGGTCGACCGATTTTTTTAAGCCGATGGTGGACGGTCGATGCTGGTCGATCGAGCAGTGTGATTCCTACCTAAAAGTTAAATAAGCTTCCAACTTCAGCAACTACAAGTAGCCACAAGTCAAAATATACAGTGCGTTATTGAGACGGTGTATGTTTGGCTATTTCAAATAATAGATACAACCAGAATCCATAATGTATCCTCTCTACAAATGAAGATTACCAAAAACTAGATCCTACAATAATTAAGAATAGTCCTAATTGATCTACATTCTATCGTGTTTAACAATTCTTAAGTATAAGCCAAAGTATAGAAGCTAAATATTTCTTATGATCCTAGTGTAAGCAGTATTAAACTTAATAATTGCAACGCCACACTGTAGT
Source organism: Agrypnus murinus (assembly GCA_929113105.1). Lineage (NCBI taxonomy): Eukaryota > Metazoa > Arthropoda > Insecta > Coleoptera > Elateridae > Agrypnus > Agrypnus murinus. Next base: position 71,841,877 of record OV816023.1, on the reverse strand, counting down.
TGTACTGTTTTTTGGGTAAATCTCTTGATGAAATAATAATTTGCATGAATGGAAAGTGTTTAGCTACACGTATTTTTGTCTCAAGATTAACAATTTGAATCGTTTTGTCCAATGTGATTGGAATCAGCACCGTATGCATCTCTTAATATGGCTACAAATCAGACTGTGACTATCACACTGCAGGTTAGAATACATAGCTAAATGTACAAGTGATAAACTTATCACACAGTTAGTGTGATTAAAAATTAAAATACTGACTTAGTCGAAGAGATCATTTATAACCAAACTGGTATAATACATGTTGTCATAGTCAATGACATCAGAATTATTCCTAAATTGGTTTACATAGTTGGTGTTTCATATTGCACAGTCAATGTGACTACAAACCATAATGCATGCTGTCATAGTTGTGAGACCAGAATTATTCCCAAATTGCTTTACACTGCTGGTATTCCCTATTGCACAGTCAGTGTGATTACAAACCATAATACATGCTGTCATAGTCGTGAGACCAGATTTTTTCCAAATTGGTTTGCACTGTTGGTGTTCCATAATGCAATTCTATTTGAATTAGTTAAATAAGCTTCCTACTTTAGCAACTACAAGTAGCCACAAGTCAAAATATACAATGCGTTACTGAGATAGCATATGTTTGTCTATTTCAAATAATAGATACAACCAGAACCCATAAAGTATTCTATCAACAAATGAATACTGAAAATTAGATCCTACAATCATTAGGAATAGTTAACTAATATACATTCTGTCCTGTATAACAATTATTGGGCCAAAGTATAGAAGCTAAACATTTGTTATGATCTTAGTGTAAGCGGTATTAAACAAAATAATTACAATGCCACACTACAGTTGTATAGGTACTGTTTTTTGGGTAAATCTATTTTGATAAAATAATACTTTGCATGTATAAGAACAATTTAGCTACAAGTATTTTTGTCTAAAGCTTAACAATTTGAATCGTTGTTTTTCCCAATGTGATTGGAATCTGCACCACATGCGTATCTTAATATGACTACCAATCAAACTGTGACTATTACACAGCAGGTTAGAATACATAGGTAAATGTACAAGTGATAAACTGAACACACAGTTAGCGTAATTAAAACCCATAATACATGCTGCCTTAGTGGAAGAGATCAAATTATAACCAAATTGGTATAATACATACTGTCATAGTCGATGAGATCAGAATTATTCCTAAATTGGTTTACTCAGTTGGTGTTCCATATCGCACAGTCAATGTGACTACAAACCATAATACATGCTGGCGCATTTGATGAGATCAGAATTATTTCCAAATTTGTTTAGACAGTTGGTGTTCCATATTGCACAGACAGTGCGATTACAAAACATAATACATTCAGTCATAGTCACGAGACGTGATTAAGTTCCTCATTGGTTTACGCAGTTGATGTTCAATAGTGCACAGTAACTGTGATTACAAACCATAATACATGCTGTCATGATCAGAAGTATTCCCAAATTGGTTTACATAGTTAGTGTTCCAGAAGATACAGTCAGTGTGATTACAAACCGTAATACATGCTGGCACAGTCGACGAAACCGGGCTTATTCCCAAATTGGTTTACCTAGTGTTCCGGAACATACAGTCAGCAAAGCGTAATACATGCTGGCTCTGATAAATTAAATTTCAATGTAGTAACAGAAATTAGCCACCCAAATAAAATTAGTAAAAGAAAACTACCTAAAACAGTACTATTGTGCTATAACTTACCCCAGAAGGAATTCAGCATTAGTTTGGCCAGCGATCTAAGACCAGGGTTCTTTATAATCTTCATCGAGTCCAAGGAGACTGCCTTGTCCTGCTGGTAATCATCTATGTACTGTTTCCGAACTTTGTCGTTGTTGTCGTCAGTTGACGCAGAAGGCCAACCACTGGCTTCCCCTTTCATCTTAAAAAACTTTCTTTTATTTTAAATAGTGGTTCAGTCATCATCCATTAACATCTTACTGTTGAATAATCCATTTTAAACCAAAATAGTGGGTAGATTACAATGCAATTATAAGCCTCAAAAGAAAGGTCTAACTTGGTAAATGATTAAAATTTGACACATCATCATCATAAGGGAAAGTATAAACACCTTTCGGTGATTTCACTTTTTTTGATATTGTTTATATACAGCATGTCTCAAAAATAACGGACAATACGTGAATACGAGATAGTTGATGATGTGTAGAGAAAGTTTTTCCCATAACTTTTTTTTCTAAAATATTTACTTTCAGAGTTATTTAAGGTTCAAGTTTTGAGTCCGGTCCTGCACGTTCTGCTCCACAATCTCCTGATGTCGCATAATGCTGAGGACTGTAGTTTGTTGAACTTTACAGCATTTGTCAATACAGCACAATTTTGTCAATGCCGCAAAATACCCAAATGAGTTGATCTTGAAAACACTCGTAAATAAGACACGTTCCGTTTTGCCATGTTATGGTTTGTTTATTTTAAAATAAATTCAAGGTCTAATAACAGCTTAAAACATCTTACTTTAAAGAGAGCATCTGATATCATATTTCAATAAGTTAAAGGGAATTCTTTATGTGTGGCGGCGTTGAACGTAATTTAAAAAATGCGATGCTAATACATTTTACTAGAATCTGAAGCATTAATATTTAAAACTAATAGTAAACCTTTTCATTAAAACTGAAATAAAATTTTACAAAAATGATCTTGGGCTCGAAATTTCTCAATGAACGTAAGTCAATAATCAAAAACTCTCTTTGTTATAAACATCCCCTTTCGCAGACTTTCCTTATTTATAGCAATTCTTTCTTTCGTATTCTGTGCTTGTAAATAAAATTTTGGACTAAACATTCCGCAAAAATACACATAGTGAAATTTGATCTATGTAAAATAAACAAAACGCAATTTAAGCAAAGGATACAAAACATAAATATATTTTTACGTTCTGTAATAACATTCGAAAATAAACAGAAGATAAATTAAACTTTTAAAAAGAACATTTTCATAATTAGGGAGCCGCCAGGTTGAATTTGCGGCCCGATTGTGGTTTACTCAAAAAACTACAAGGGTCGCAATTTATTAAATAAGAGCAATTTTTACCATTAATCTATTTTATTTAAAACGGAAAACACCTTCAAATAACTCTTGATAATAAAAATTATTAGTTTGATGAACTATCATCAAACGTTTGGGACTTTTTTGCAACTATGCAGTTTATAACAAAAACGCTTATTACGGTGATATGTCATGGTGTTTATAAAGACGTAACCTTGACCAATATACGTGTTTTTAAATCGACTTCTCCGAATTTTTGCTTAACTCTACACATATCGCTTTACAATGTTTTGACTATCCCAATGCTGGATGACTTATTATTTATTATCAAATTGATGCAAAATATAACAGGACCGTATTAGCAAAAAGTATTGCAAACAATTTTTAACAAATTTACAAAAAAAGTTTTTTGAAGGTAGAGTTTTTTTTCTTTAGTTTTAGATTCTACCTCGGACGCTTTTTAACCCTCTGCGTTATTGTTCGTTATTTTTGAGACACCCTGTATATATTGTGTCAGATTTTTCATCTGGCACAGTCGATGAGGTCAGAATTATTCCCAAATTGGTTTATAATTATTCCGTAATGCAGTCACTGTGATTACAAACCAGTATACATGCCAAATTGGTTTACACAGTTGGTGTTCCATAATGCACAGTTAGTGTGATTACAAAGCATAATATATGCTGTCTTAGTCGTGAGACCAGAATTATTATAAAATTGATTTACACAGTTGGTGTTCCATAATGCACAGACAGTGCTATTACAAAACATTATACATGCTGTCATAGTCGAGAGACCAGATTTTAAGTTCCTAATTGGTTTACGCAGTTGGTGTTCCATAGTGCATCGGCAGTGTGATGACAAACCATAAGATTTGTCATCGTAGTCGCGAGACCAGAATTTTTCTCAAGTTGGTTTATACAGTTGATGTTCCATAAATGCACAGTCATTGTGTTATTTAAGCTACCTATTTTTAATTTCAAGGTGTATGTTTGGGTTTTCATAGCTTCATTTCTTTAGTATTCGTTGATTATCATCTTGCTCAAGTATTTGAGGTAAAATCACATATGAACTATCATCGGAGTGAGATGCTGCAGCGTCTTCTGCCACGAAACTGGCCGTTTGTGATGAGATCTGCATATAACTTGTTTTCGCTTTCTTGTCTTTTGTAGCAGGTGACCGACCGGATCTAAAACCATCTGTTGATCAATCTGCAGATTTTAAAAGTAGTGCTTATATAATGTTTGTTACAAAATACTTAAAAATCGTAGATTAGTGATACATTTGAGTTATCCCCAGATGTATGTACAGGAATTATATAATTAGATTTTCAGCAAGTCGAAAATCTCCATATAGAACTGAGTAGTTAAATAAGTAATGTCAAGGTTTAGGTAATACAAATTTACAATTCTTTCAACGACATCGGTAGGGCCTGGCCCTTTATTAATGTCTAACTTATTAAGCATTTCAAATAGCTCTGATAAATTAAATTTCAATGTACTAACACAAATGAGCCACACAAATAAAATTAGTAAAAGAAAACTACCTAAAACAGTACAAGTACTATTGTGCTATAACTTACCCCAGAAGGAATTCAGCATTAGTTAGGCCAGCGATCTCAGACCAAGGTTCTTTATAATCTTCGAGTCCAAGGAGACTGCCTCGTTCTGCTGGTAATCACCTATGTACTGTTTCCGAGCTTTGTCGTTTCGTCGGTTGACGCAGAAGGCCATCCACTGGCTTTCTTCAAAACCTTTTTATTTTATTTTGAATAGTAGTTCAATCATCCATTAACATCTTACTGTTGAATAATCCATTTTAAACCAAAATAGTGAGTAGATTACAATGCAATCATAAGCCCCAAAAGAAAGGTCTAACATCATCATCAGGGAAAGTATAAACACCTTTCGGTGATTTCACTTTTTTTGATATTGTTTATATATATTGTGTCGGATTTGTCAGCTGGCACAGTCCATGAGGCCAGAATTATTCCTAAATTGGTTTATAATTATTACGTAATGCACAGTCAGTGTGATTACAAACCAGTATGCATGCCAAATTGGTTTACACAGTCTGTGTTCCATAGTGCACAGGCAGTGTGACTATAAACCATAAAACAAGTTGTCGTAGACGTATATCAGAATTATTCGCAAGTTACTTTACACAGTTGATGTTCCATAATGCACAGTTAGTGTGATTACAAAGCATAATATATGCTGCCTTAGTCGTGAGACCAGAATTATTATCATATTGATTTACACAGTTTGTGTTCCATAATGCTCAGACAGTGCTATTACAAAACATTATACATGCTGTCATAGTCGAGAGACCAGATTTTAAGTTCCTAATTGGTTTACGCAGTGGCAGTTGGTGTTCCATAGTGCATTGGCAGGGCGATGACAAACCATAAGCTTTGCCGTCGTAGTCGCGAGTCCAGAATTTTTCTCAAGTTGGTTTATACAGTTGGTGTTCCATAAATGCACAGTCATTGTGTTATTTAAGCTAACTATTTTTAATTTCAAGGTGTATGTTTGGTTTTTCATAGCTTCATTTCTTTAGTATTCGTTGATTATCATCTTGCTCAAGTATTTGAGGTAAAATCACATATGAACTATCAACTGAGTGAGATGCTGCAGCGTCTTCTGCCACGAAACTGGCCGTTTGTGATGAGATCTGCATATAACTTTTGTTTTCGCTTTCTTGTCTCTTCTAGTTGGTAGCCGACCGGATCTAAAACCACCTGTTGTTGATCAATCTGCAGATTTTAAAAGGAGTGCTTATATAATTACAGAAGGCCATCCACTGGCTTCCCGTTTCATCTTTAAAAACTTTCTATTTTATTTTGAACAGTAGTTCAATCATCATCCATTAACATCTTACTGTTGAATAATACATTTTAAACCAAAATAGTGAGTAGATTACAATTCAATTATAAGCCTCAAAAGAAAGGGATAACATCATCATCAGGGAAAGTATAAACACCTTTCAGTGATTTCACTTTCTTGATATTGTTTATATATATATTATGTCAGATTTTTCAGCTGGCACAGTCGATGAGGCCAGAATTATTCCCAAATTGGTTTATAATTATTCCGTAGTTAAATAAGTAAATGTCAAGATTTAGATAATACAAATGTACAATTTTTTCAACGACATCTGTAGAGCCTGACCCTATATTAATGTCTGACTTGTTAAGCATTTCAAATAGCTCTGATAAATTAAATTTCTATGTACTAACAGAAACTAGCCACACAAATAAAATTAGTAAAAGAAAACTACCTAAAACAGTACTATTGTGTTATAACTTACCCCAGAATGAATTCAGCATCAGTTTGGCCAGCGATCTCAGATCAATAGTACTAAGTAGTAATATTATAGAAAATACTTTGGAATATCTCAACAAAATATTGTCTACTACTAGGACTGTGCGGTTATGGAAATCAATAATCGAAAATCGATTTAAAAAATCAACCGATTAGTGAATTAATCGATTATTTAAATAATTGATTAAAAAATAATTGAATAAATCGATTACGTACGTACCACCAGTGGTTGACCACAATGACCTTCGACAAGTTTCCTAAATAAGTACTAAACAAAGGCTCGCTCTTAATCAAAGAAGAAATTCATTAGAAAACTCGAATATACCACCTTAGTCTGCCGAAGCAAATACCATAGAGTAATTAATATAAATAGAGGAATAACGCTATGGAGATTTAAGTAACCAGTCAGCATATGGGGCAGGTGTACTGAAGAGTAAAGGAGGCATATTTAGGTAGTGCTGCACTCTTTAAATCTTCCATTAGTTTAGCAAATCATTTGCATTTCAGAGAATTTATTTGCTGGTATAAATAACAAGCGTCTTTCATTAAACAGACACTATACTTGCGTGTGCAAATATTTTTCTAAGAATGGGTTTATAAACTCAACAAAGATAAATGTACCTAAACATGGAGATCAAGTTACGCGATTATGTAGTACATACATATGGGATTGTTTCAAATGCCGAATCTTACCAAATTAATTTATAAAAATATGTGCTGTCGTACTTAACAGGCAACAGTTTTATTTGATGTATTTGCATAAGAAATAAGCTTTAAATCTATTTTCAGACCACAAAAAAATTTAAAAACATTTATCATAATGATACAATTAAACCACATAATAAATATTTAAACATACCAAGATACCTAATAAGATGTGACCACTGAGTACGCACAACATAATGTAACGTTTTTTTTAAATTTTAATCGTCTATTAACAAGAGAAATATTATTTACATACTCTAATTACAAACACTATAATTATAAACTGTTAACGAACTTATGGGTCATTCCATCTCAAGCGGGCCACCTTTTTTGGTAACCCTTTACAATGTTAATAATATTTACCTATAGTGATCTTCTTATAGAGATATATTTTAGTGCAAATTTTTTATTGGAAAAGTCAGCTGGTTATCTAGTTATGTAGCTTCGAAGTTTGATGATGTCTTGTTGCGTTACTCACTTTAAATGTTCATAACTTTTAAGTAATTTAAAGAATGCTGTTTAAAATTGCTTCCATAATTTTCAAATAAGTAGTTAGCTGAACCCTTTTCATAGGTAACTGTAGGTAATTTATTTTAGCAATCTTGCAAATGGTTTTGTACGGTTTATTTTCATACTTCAAATCATTCTTTACTGTTGTATCAATGTACATAATTTTGATTTTATGATTGTCAACTAAATAATTAATCAAAAACCTTTTTTCATAAGAAAATATAATTTACTTTATTTATCTTAAATCTTGCTTTGTAAAATTTATCTGGACACTTCAAATAATTTGTTCTATAGTGTATATAAATGCATAATTAATATAATCTTGTTTATATAATTTTTATATACCTGCCAATTTTCAAATTAAGGCTATTTTATATAATAATTATTATTGTTAGTGTTTATAAATAAATTATTGAGAAACGATTAAAAATCTGTTTAATTGAATTATACCTAAACTCATCGCAAGTTTTCTATAGAGGCGGTAATGTTTAAAATAGTGTTGATTCTAAATGGTTTATCATTCCAATTAGTCCTTTTAGGATGATAAACTACAAATGTGTATAATCATTTTTAGGTGTTTTTGAAAAAAATTAAAATGGTCGAAATTGTTAAAAAAATATATTTTTTCTGTTTTCTTTGAAAATTTTAACCTTATAAAAAATACAAAAACCTTTCAAACGGTATATAACATTATCTGATTCTTTAAATTACTTAAAAGTTACGAACATTTAAAGTGAATCACGCACCAAGACATCATCAAACTTCGAAGCTCCATAACTAGACAACCAGCTGACTTTTCCAATAAAAAATTTTTCACAAAAATATATCTCTATAAGAAGATCACTATACGTGAAAATTATTAACATTGTCAAGTGTTACCAAAAAAGTGGCCCGCTTGAGATGGAATGACCCTTAAATATGCTAGATATTTACAAACTTAAAGTAGGTTATATAAGGACTATTTATTTTTAATACAACATTTATTTATAACATTTATTTATTTACTGATATTTGACTAATTACTACTTACACAAATCACCTATACAATTCACCGGTTGAACAACAATTACCCGCCCGAGCCTACGCGGCCGCGATATATATCCACACGGAAGTGTTTAGAATTCTCTAGAAATGTCCAGCACATCGACGGCCGACCGTCCACACCACTTACGCGAGCACTCGAATGTTCGACCGTGGCGTATAGGGAGTTGTCCCATTCGTTACCATAAGTATAGGAAAGAAATGCCAACTCTGCAACAGAGCACGCACCCGCAAAAGAAGTTATCATTTTCTAATATTGTTCTTTGGCGTTTCAGATTAAAAAAACCGATAAAGCATCAAAGAAGATATGCTTTGCATGTTGTAAGCTTGCACTGCGCTAATATACGTACCGAAAACAAGCCTTCTCTAACGACAGATTTTTGAAGGTATAATCCTTATTTCAATTTCAACATAATCATTGTACTCACTCTTGACTGATCTGAAAAGTATGCAATATACCTACATTGAAAATTTGTAGTAAATTCTAAAACAAGCAAGAAATACAAACAAATAATGCAATTCATTCCTCGATCATATATGTAATAGATCATAATAAAATCATAAATAGTATTTAAAAATAATATGAGATTATGTTAAAGATGGTTAATAAAGCGAAAAAATCTTGTAGGAATAGAAACAACAAGAAAACGCCCCCATATGCTACGAATACCTTGTTTCAAAACAGAAAAGTTCACTCATTTAATCATACTAATTAATATCTAGTGTCGCACTTTTTTTTAAAGATGTATAACCTACAGAAACACAAAGGCTATTTTTATATAGATAAATACCTAACCTACCAAAATATAGGTGTGCTGGAAGTATCAGCTTGATCTAAATAACACTGCTTTAGTTTTTGCCGGCTAACCCCCATAAGTCTGAGAGGGGTGGGGTAATACAAGATATAAAAGATAAAAAAAACAAGCGCCTCTTCGTTTAAAAACAATGCTTATTACTAAAGCTTCAAGCTTATCAGAGAAACGAAGAAATAGATCTTTGACGAAAATATGGGCAACTTCCACAATTTTGGTCGTACAGTGCATATATACTTACAATTGACGCTGGAAAGCAATATTATAATCACACAAATAAATAAATACTAAATAAATAAAACACACGTAGTGAAATGTAAACTTTCTAAGTATGGCTTTAAACTTAAAAACTACCCTAGGACAATTTCACTACTCGAGATCTCGTGTTAACTAGTTCTTAAAACTAACATGCATGAACAAATTGTATACACGTTTAATAAATATATGTAAACATCAATAGAATGACACAAAATACATACAATTTTAGACAAACATCTCACCTTTCGAAGACCCACGGCTGTTTTAGTATAATTTTAAAGCCTTGCTTAGGGGTTTTCGCTTCACCCTTCGATATTTTGTTGTTTTGTTACGACCCGGTACATATATAGATGCAGGTACGGACCCAAAGGGGAAGAACCTTCTAATTAAACCCACGGTCAGAGGGGCAGGAACAGGAATAAATGATAACGAGCAACAAAACCCAAAAGAATAGACCTACAAAGAAATCACCCTGTATATTGTATTAATTTTAAATATTTGAAGAATTTTACCTTTCTATAAACTGAAAGGTCTTTTACAATACAATTCCCTCAGGGTAACTGATAGGGAAATATTACCTAAAATAGAAAAAGACGTAAGAACGTAATCCGTCTAATTTGACGATTGACCGCATATAAATAATCAAGCGATCATTCTGTTGAATGCGAGATTTTCTCCGTTGAAGCGAATTATATCCAAAACCAATTTCCTAATATATCTCGCACATTCAACTTCTAATGCCAGACAGCCATTTTGTTACTCAACTCTACTATTGAGAAGGAGCTTAACCGCGCAGGTATGACTTTACGATAAACAGAAAGAAAGGGAAACCCAGTGACAACCAAACTAACGAAGAAGCTTGGTTTTAAACAGTGACCGTCAAACAATCAACGAGTTGTAAATTTCAATGTTATAATTCCCCCCTCAACTCCCAGTCGCGAAAACCCTTTCTCGGCTTAGCATAACCTAGCCTTGCTAAAATCTAACTTGCCCAAAATAAATCGAAAGAACAACCCACCAGGATGAAAAATACCATGACAAAAGGACATGGCACCAACAATGGACACCAAAAGGGTGATCCAAAAATAAAAAAAAACAACAAAGGACAAACACAAATTGGAGGTGGAGGTAAGGAAACAACAGAGCAACAAAAGGTTCCACCCCGAAGCATGAACAATGGTCGGGCAAGCAGGGTTCATTGCAAAGACGCGATTCACACACGGTACTGGGCACAGTGGTATTCCACGTCGGGAAGGGACCACTGAGCAACTCCCAGTGCCCGAGGCTTGGCAACGACTCACAACAAAACCTACCAGCACGAACCACTGTACATGGCCGGCAAAAGAACTGAACAGAGAGCCGCCGACATACTCTCTGCTCGCACCCAAGAGAGGGTAGTATAGAGGAAAAAAGAAGAAAAAGAAAACAGAGTGAAAAAGAAGGGCTCGCCCGGACACATGTGAAGTGGGCAGATGGCAGAGCCACCGAGGAGCACAACTTCACACACGATGCGGGGCACTGTCAGTTCCAACGTCGTGGAGACTGAACAGCACCAAACCCCCGCATCCGAGGTTCGGAAGCACTACTCAGCAACACTAACCATCCGGACACCACACTCGTACCGTTTGAGACAGAGAACAAGAGAAAAAGAAACCGGGGGTTAAAAAGGGAGTTCAGCCCAAAGAAACCCAAACGAACCACAGTCTTGGGGATCCAGCCCAAGCCGTGCTATTGCAAATATGGAGTCAAAATCGGTATAGGAAAGAAGGAGAAGATAAAAAGGAGAAGAGAAATCGTCAAATCTGGTATACACAAAAAACAGTTTGGCTAAGCCAAAACAAAAGTCAAAATTGCTATATCAAAAACCTTGGTATAAAAGCCAAAAATAGATACCTGCAAAACAAAGATCTAAATAAAAACTAATAAGCCGTAACAAGTCGACAGATATTAAGTCGAACTGAGCGTATCACTAAACGCTCCAAATGAGGACAGCTTCAACCATCGCTGAATTCTGTGTAACCCAACCACCAAATGGTTCCCCCCAAAAAAACCAAACCAACCAAATGACCCTAATCTCCGACATGATTCGGAACATACTCTTTCAAATCTTTGGCATGAACCGGCTTCCCTACCAAGTTCATCAGCTAAAATATAATTCCAAGGAGATACCTTTTTGTGAATGGTAAAAGGACCAATATAACGAGGAGCAAGTTTATGTGAAAAATATTTACTCGCATCAGAAAGAGCAAAATTTTTCCTTAAAACTTTATCACCAATAACAAATTGAGTATCTCGCTTACGGAGATCATAGTAACGTTTATTGCGATCAAAAGAAGTTTTTATTTTATTACGCACTACCTCAAAAACTCCCTGCAATTTATCAGGAATCAACTTGCAGATCTTGAACTTTATCAGATATTTTATGATCAGTGCCTTTTAAAATATGTTCCCTACCAAAAGTTAAGAAATAGGGAGTATAACCACTAGTCTCATGACGACCACTTCTAAGGGCACACCCAATCTTTGTTAATTCATCTGCCCAAGAACGCTGATTCTCTTTGACATAGGAACGAATCATAGTTTTTACATTTCTGTTCGCTCTTTCTGTGGGATTTGATTGCGGGTGATAATGCGCATTAAAACGAATTTTTACAGAATAGTTACTACAAAGAGTGCGAAACTCACGACCAGTAAACCGGGCTCCATTTTCGAGCAACACCAATCTAGGTCCTCTAACAACTAAGAAGACTTCATCTTCAATTCTCGAACAAACCATCTTCGCTGAACTATTCCGAAGAAGAAATAGCAAACAAAACTTACTAAAATAGTCCACTATGACTAAGACGTATAATCTAATCTATCTGACCATCTGCCAAGGACGATCAACAATTGGTTGCGAAACTAACAGACCAGTAGGAGGTCTCAAATCTGTTTTACATTTTTGACAAATTTGACAAGTTTTAATATACCGAGCTACATCGGCTTGCATTTTTGGTCAATAATATTTGGGAGTTAATCTATGATATGTTTTATATACTCCACCATGACCGGAAGTAGGATGATCATGTGCCTGACGAAGAATAGCAAGTCTATTTTCTTTAGGTACAACAAGTTTCCAAACGGGATCAGAATCATTTTCGGTTTTCATAGATTTATATAAACCGTCATTAGTAATACGCCATTGAGAAAACTTAGCAGGTTTAGCCCGAACCCTATCAACCATACTATTATACCACTTATCGGTAGAAACTATAACAGGCTCATTACCTGACTCAATACCGTCAAGAATCAGTACGGAACGTGATAACGCATCAGGTACCAAATGGTCTTTACCTTTACGATGGACCACCTCAAAGTCATATTCTTGGAGTCTCAAAGACCACCTACCTAAACGACCTGTCGGGTTTTTTAAATTATGTAACCACACCAAAGAATAGTGATCGGTGATCATCGTGAAACGACGGCCTTCTAAATATGGTCTAAGTTTTTCTACGGCCCATAAAACTCCTAAACATTCCCTCTCAGTCGTAGAATAATTTCGTACTTGACGAGTGAGAGAACGACTAAGGTAACATATTTACACTTTCCTCACCATCAACTGTTGCGTCAAGACAGCACCTAAACCAAAACCACTACTATCGGTTTGAACAGTAAATGGCAACTCAAAATCTGGACAACGTAAAATAGGTCCCCTTACCAAAGCTTCTTTCAAAGTCCGCAAACTACATTCACACTCAGATGACCAATAAAATTTGACACCTTTCTTAAGAAGGGTTGTCAACGGCTGAATGATATCAGAAAACTGTGGTACAAAACGACGGTACCATGATGTCAAACCTATCAGACTAATTACATAACCTAAGTATCGTAGCTCAGGAACACAAAATTTGCACTTATCTGAACTTAAAGTGATACCAGCCAAAGACAATCGATTAAAAACCTCTCTTAATATTTCAATATGTTTTTCAAAACTATCTGTAACGATAACTATATCGTCCAGATACACCAAAACATATAGTTCCAAAGATGGACCAAGAACATTATCAATGAACCTTTGCCAAGTTGCAGGGGCATTATGCAACCCAAAAGGCATACGAGTAAACTGTAAAAGGCCACGATTGGGGATTGTAAAAGCCGTGTATTTACGGGAATCCTCAGACAAAGGAATTTGCCAATAGGCAGACTTAACATCCAACGATGACAAAAATTTGGCATTTCGAAGTTTATCCAAAGTAGAACTAACATAGGGAATAGGGTAAGCATCCTTCTCAGTCACACGATTAAGACTACGAAAATCTATGCAAAATCTGTAGGTCGCGTCTTTCTTTTTGACCATTAGGACTGGGTTGGACCTGCCACTAGAAGACGGTTCAATGACACCTAAGCTCAACATACGATCAAGTTCTTCATCGATAAGATGTTGCATAAACGGACTAACCGGATAAAATCTCTGCTTAATCGGCTCAGAAGTTATACGAATAACATGCTCAACCCTAGACGTACAACCTAACATCTCACTTGGAAGTGCTTTAGACTCATTCAAAATTTTCTCTAACTCAAATTTTTGTTCAAAAGTAAGTGTTGTATTATTAAGAGACATAACCTCAATAGATTCCAGTTCAACAGACGAATTATCAGAATCTTTTACAAATCGCCAACTGCCTTGTCTCAAATTGGGAACTATACCCATAAGGTTCTAAAAGTCAATACCCAAAATCAAAGTCTGTGGAAGATCCGGAACTACCAAAATAGAAATAATATGCATTCGATCCTGAAGTTGGATCGGTACATCAACTTGACCAATGCTCTTCACAGTTTGACCATTTGCTACACGACAATCAGTCGCTCCAAACTTAGATAAATCAGCACCAAAACCTAAACTACATAAAACGACCAACTGGTTTACCAACTATAGTCCTAGAAGCACCGGAATCTAAAAGACCTAACAAATCATGACCCAAAACTTTTATAGACAAATACGGGCGCTCATCTCCTTCGGCATGAGCAAGGATAAAATTTAATAATACAGTGGTTGCTTGAAAAGAAGACTCGGTGCTAACACCACCCATTAATGCTGAGTTAAAACCGTTTCCCGAATTATTATTCCTAGGAGAACATTTCTTACAAGAAGTCTTAGTGACCCCCATCTCACCACAACCAAAACAACGTTTAAACAAGGGAGAAGAACATGCAGAACGCATCTGTCCTATTTTCCTACAATTAAAACAACCGTGATGAAACATCTGAAGCAGCACTACTGGAATTACTAGCAGTCTCAAAAAAGCTAAATCTGGCTCTAAGTCGGTTTTCCTTCTAGTTGGAGGAACATAATTGCCAGCCCTCAACCTTGAAGCTTCAAGCTGCCTACCAAATTGTAGTAAATGTAAGGAAATTAATAGAATTAATTTCCTTAAACGACAAATGAAATTGGTAAAATGGAGCTAAGTTCTTTAACAGTAATTTTAATTTAACCCCTTCAGAAAATTTTGTTGATAATCGGGAAAATAAATTATCCATAGCTACTAAATAAGTCCCTATCGGTTCATTAGGACCTTGAGTCCTCCTACGAATTTCTTCTAAAAGCTTATCATCATAATCTAAAGAGAGATATTCCTCTTTTAAAAGTTTAACCAAAGAGTCCCAATCAGATACTTCATTTCTTCTAGACCTATAAAATAAAAGTGCTTGGTCTTTAAAAAGATCCAAAGCAGATGCAAATAACTGGGTCTTTGATACATTCCGAGCAATAGACAACTCATCCACTTGTTGCAAAAAAGCATTTAAAGAAATCTTAGATTCATGACCTGCAAATTTATCAAGTCCCCATTTAAAGACTGGTACAGACTTCGGCTGACCACATTGAGGATCAGGATCAGCAAGTGTAGAAGAAGCTGCTGGGTTGCCAGCAGGAGAATTAACAATAACTTCCCCAACGCTTAAACCTAACCCTAACTGAATAGCTACTTCATCAGTTACCTGTGGTACTGAAGCTTTATCATGAATATCGCTCATTAATCCAAGAATGGATTGAATGAACTCGGCCCGCTTTGATGCAGAAGCCTCATCTTTGGCTTTCATGGCCGCAGCCCTACCTGATAGGTGACTTAACCTACTTTGCAATTTTTTATACGGATTAGAATCCACACTATCATTAAATGACTCCAAAGCCGTATTAAGTTCAATAAGAGCTGTAGAAATAGCATCTGAATCTTCTTCAAAAGTAAACGGATGACCTGGTAACTCAAGTACGGACTGATCTTGTTCCATTTTCATTAACTGTCGAAGAGACTTTCGAATACTATCAACATTAGAGTCTGGAAGACCTCTAATAGCTAACTCATGAGATAGTTCTGATTTACTTAACCTATCTATATGGATCTTCCGTTCCATAACGAACTAATTAATAATCAAAGCTAACAAAACAAATAACCAATTTATAATAAGATTAATAATCAATACTAATCAAATAACTTGTAACAAGAATACAACAAATTACAAAATCAATTATGGAGTTGGTTCTTTATCCTAAATTACTAAATACTTAATCTATCAGGCAAACTATATTCCCCAAAAATATCCTAACATGCAAGAACAACAAATCTTAAGTGGTTTTAACAAAGTGGAATTTCCAACAAATGGCCTCACGCATGGGCGCTAATTTCCTATAACCTACAGAAACACAAAGGCTATTTTTATATAGATAAATACCTCACCTACCAAAATATAGCTATGCTAGAAGTATCAGCTTGATCTAAATAACACTGCTTTAATTTTTGCCGGCTAACCCCCATAAGTCGGAGAGGGGCGGGGTAATACAAGATATAAAAGATAAAAAAAAAACAAGCGCCACTTCGTTTAAAAACAATGCTTATTGCTAAAGCGTCAAGCTTATCAGAGAAACGAAGAAATAGATCTTTGACTAAAATATGGAAACTTCCACAATTTTGGTTGTACAGTGCATATATACTTACAATTGACGCTGGAAAGCAATATTATAATCACACAAATAAATAAATACTAAATAAATAAAACACACGTAGTGAAATGTAAACTTTCTAAGTATGGCTTTATTGAAATTGTAATTATTGTGCTGATCAAAAATTTTAATGTCTAATAAAAAAAATGAATGAATGGTGATGTATCACAGCAGGTTGTAAACTTATAAACTACCCTAGGACAATTTCACTACTCGAGCTCACGTGTTAACTAGTTCTTAAAATTAACATACATGAACAAATTGTATACACGTTTAATAAATATATGTAAACATAAATAGAATGACACAAAATACATACAATTTTAGACAAACATCCCACCATTCGAAGACCCACGGCTGTTTTAGTATAATTTAAAGCCTTGCTTAGGGGTTTTCGCTTCACCCTTCGATATTTTGTTGTTTTGTTACGACCCGGTACATATATAGATGCAGGTACGGACCCAAAGGGGAAGAACCTTCTAATTAAACCCACGGTCAGAGGAGCAGGAACAGGAATAAATGATAACGAGCAACAAAACCCAAAAGAATAGACCTACAAAGAAATCACCCTGTATATTGTATTAATTTTAAATATTTGAAGAATTTTACCTTTCTATAAACTGAAAGGTCTTTTACAATACAATTCCCTCAAGGTAACTGATAGGGAAATATTACCTAAAATAGAAAAAGACTTTATCAGATTTTAGCACATTGGAGAAAACAAAACGAATTTACCTAAATGGTTTGCACTAGAACGTAATCCGTCTAATTTGACGATTGATCGCATATAAATAATCAAGCAATCATTCTGTTGAATGCGAGATTTTCTCCGCTGAAGCGAATTATGTCCAAAACCGATTTCCTAATATATCTCGCACATTCAACTTCTAATGCCAGACAGCCATTTTGTTACTCAACTCTACTATTGAGAAGGAGCTTAACCGTGCAGGTATGACTTTACGGTAAACAGAAAGAAAGGGAAACCCAGTGACAACCAAACTAACGAAGAAGCTTGGTTTTAAACAGTGACCGTCAAACAATCAACGAGTTGTAAATTTCAATGTTATAGATGGCCACTAGATTTTGATTGTGTTTGTCAGATCTTCTTTTTTTGGCACTTTTAGTTCGTTGTTATACCACTTTACCATTTTAATAAGTAACATCTGTAACAAATATTTACTTTACAGTAAATTCTTGATGTAATCTTCACTAAACCACTATTATCATAGATATTAATTTTTTTATGCTATTACTCTACATAATGTTTTTTATTTCCACAGACTTTATAACAATTCTTGCAAAAAATCAACTCGGGGTCTTTTTAAATATTGAATTTTCTCGGAAGATTCCCGTCCGTAATTGCGAAATACTATTAGCAGTTGTTTCTTTTCTTCATCTAAGGTGCTACTCTTGCCTGTTAAAATATTATCACAGTTAACTCACTTATACTTGTGGACTATTTTACGTGTTTATAATCAGATATATTATTAATTATTCCGTTATAATTATTCCGTTTATTGTGTACATACATATTACATATTAATTAGTTAAGACCTCGACACCAAACGGTATAAGAGGTAAAAGACAATATTATATTAATTAATTAAGTACTAAAAACTATTATAAAAGTTATCACAAAACACAAACATGTAAATTTTACACATAAGGGGTTAATTCAGACCGACCTAAAAGGGTCGTCTGATCTTCCAATTACCTCGATATAATAATACTAAGCAGCCTTGTCCCCCCGCAACAAATCATTCAGGCCAGCGACAGAATGCCTATTAGAAAACATAGCTCCAGCAACATGCCAATTTGAAATTAAAACTTAAAACATACATCAGATATATCAAAATGCAATCTAACCAATCCTCAGTATAAAATTCAAACGCTTTTTGAAACTGTTGAAATGAACAGATTTTATGTGATCCGGTATTTTATTATAAATAAATGTAATGCTATAATAATATAATATAAAGTTTATTTCTTTGTTAAATACATTACATTAATACAAGAATAGTTTATAGTAAGGCAAAGTTAAATACAATTTTATTTAATATGGCAAAGTTACAATACCGAGATTAATTTAACTAAACAAAAGTATAATAAATTTTAATTGTAATTATAACAAATAAATAAACAAAATAGCCCATAAAGTCAGTGACTGTCTATGGGATTTAAAACAATATTTTATTTAATGAACAACATTTTAAAATTAAATTTAAGATTTAACTATCCAGATTATTCCAGTAGTGAGACACCCCTCAGAATCTTTGCACTTTTTGGGAAAAATGACATGGGACATTATTGTGTGTAAAAACGAAGTCTCTATTTGGATACAATCGGTTATTTGAAGTATAAGATGGGTTTTTAGTACGTTTACGTATTGCTCTTGTACAATGTACAAACGATCTGGACCATGAATAGAATAAACACTCTACACCATAACTGACGTTGGCTGTTTGTGCCATGTAATCTGGTGGTCTTCACAATTGCCCAATATTAGAATTTCCAATCGGTCAACACATAACATTAGTAACTCTAGGCAAAAATCGTCAATTAAGGTTTATCTTTTCTCAGTCAGATGAGGATATGTTTGCTACACTTTTAGTCCAAACAATTCTTGCTTTTACTATTGTAGTAGTCTATTGGTGTTTTTGAAGCTAGTAAATTCGTTTCTAAGAATCCTCCTGACCGAACTTGGTGCAATAATGATTCCATATTGCTTCGTTTGGTTACTTAGTTGCTTAGATGTTTGGATGCAAATATTCAGAGATATATTTAGCAACCTTCTTTTACTGCTAACCGTCAGAATTTGGCTTAGCACCGCATTTTCCCATTCTATTATGCGAGCAGCCACCCTTTTTGTTGTGAGTGTTTTTTTCTGTTCATGGTCCAGGTTGTTCGTACATTGCTCAAAGTATAATAATAAAATAGCCTTGGTAACACTACCAAGTGAGAGACTACTACACAGTAGTCTTTCACCCAAGCTGCCCTAGATCAACTCCCGGTGCCGGTAAATCTAGTTAAGGTTTTCTGCAATTTTCCTTATCTGTGACACCAATGTGGGATTTGTGCTATAGCATATGTAAATCGGCTGCAGCCACACCATGGGCCTGCGTAATAATGCACAAGCTTCATATCTTCAGCATGGTTTATAAGTTAAGAGTAGTAGTCGTTATACTCGTTATTAATATATAATGAGACAAGAACAATACATAAACATGCTAGAAACCCATCTTATACCTCAAACAATCAATTGGTATCCAGATGGATACTTCATTTTTATGCTATAGAGAAGCCCTATGTTGTTCTGTCAAAAAAGCGCAAAAATTCTTTAAAAAAAGCTGCTTATAGTGTTGCCAAAGGCTGGAAATAGCTCTGACATGAACCCCATTGATAACTTATGGCCAATTGTTAAGAAAGAACTAAGAAAAAAAACATAATCACGAAACTATAAAATTAATTGAATTTATTATTAAGTTACCATGAAATTATTATTAAGTTCTTTTTTTATCGGTTGTGGTAGCCTGCTTGTGAATATGTTATGTTATGTTCATGTTAATATCCTGTAGACTGTAATTTGTTATACATACTGTAGTCTACAGTTTAAACAAATAAATAAATAAACTCGTTAATAGCATGGCATCATAATACAGAAAAAAAATGCAAAACCTTAATACATACTATGCCAACAAGGGTCAAAAGTCTTTTAAACAATAAAGGAATGTTTACCTCGCAATAAAAATACAACTTTGTTGGATTATTAGTATATTTTCTTTGAATAAATGGAATCCGGTCACTTCGCACACCCATCTTGTAGTACCATATTGCCCAACGGGGATAAATGTTCGCCCAATTTTTAAATGTGGGGTAAACTGTACAGTTATTGTACACTTAAGCAAACTTCCATTTTGTAAATTTCATAAATGCCTACTTTTTAAGATATTCCTAAGCATGGTTATGTCATTGCATTGATTATTTAATACCGATTCAGGGTAATGGCATGATTTTTACGAATCGTTATGAATAAAATTGTAATCCATCAAACACAAAAACGTCTAAAAGTATAAGTATTGGACACTTTTTACAGTAATTGGACACTACTGGTGACAGTTATTGGACATTACTATTTTTTTAATTTTATGCTTAGAGTGTAGCCTTTTTGGCAATTGAAACATATTTAAATAGGTAAAACCTTTAATTATTATTGCTAAATAGCCAACATTAAATTGCCGAAAGGCAAAACATATTATATAAACCATCGGTGTCCTCTTTCTGAGTACATTTCTTCTTCTCATTCCATTTCGACTATTTCATTGTCTATATTTACACCACTCTCTGATTCTTCTTGGTAACAGTTGTGGCAAAGAAATGTGTCGTTGGGATCAGAGTCGGGAATATGTTGTTTATGTACTGGTGGAATGCAGGAATGGTGGTATTGCTTTTTGCAGGAATCGCAGCACAATTTATTGCGTTTTATCGTTGTGGCACAAACATGACATTTTATCTGAGTAGTTGGCACCGGCTTTCTTTTCTGTGAATGGTCAGAGGTTTTCTTCTGTTCCTTTTCTAAATCTAAACGCTTTTGACGACGCCTTTGACTATTCTTAATTTCTCTTAGTTCATTATCCTGCTTTCGTTTCTTTGCTTTCTGTTCCTGTGCTTCTTTCCTTAAAGTTCCTCGTTTCTTCTCTTTTTCTCTTTCTTCCTCGTTCTTCTTAGAAGCTTTTTCTACATACATATTTTGTAACTTGTAATTGCAAACGGTAATCTCTCGGTGTTTCCTTTCCGTTTAGGAGAATCCGGCCAATAAAGAAAATCGGCGACAGGTGAAGCTTTTGATACTTTTACAACTGTACTTGTATGCAACTGAGTGTTGTTTAAATATATTTCCTGAAGCGCTACATCTTGTCTGTTATTATTTGAAGCTGAAGGTTCTTCGGAAATAAATTCCTTAGGCAACTCATTGCCTAAGGAATGACGTACAATCTCCGTTTGTACGTCAGGTGTCTCACCGTTCGTATCTGGATTTTGAAAATGCTTCCAAGTTTTAAATAAGGCAGAAAAATCTTCACTGCTGCCTTCTTCTGAAATAATTGCATTTACGTTTTTAAATTGCGCTATTTTTGCTGTTCGTACGATATTCACAAACGTTTCATAGTTTAGCATAGTACTATATGTCTTCACAGCGTTATTGCTACCCTTCTTAGAAGTTCCCAGACATTTGGTGTAGTCTACAGCATCTGGATCAAGTGGATATAGACCACATGCCTTGAAGCCATTTACTAATATATCTGGCTTGACGCAAATTCAAGTTTAGTTAGAGCTTGTCCTGTATGTTCAGTCTGCCACTGCCGTACTGCTGCTCGCCAAGCCACTTTGATAGGCCGAAAACCAGCTTCATCTGCCGGCTGTAAAATTCTAGTGGCGTTAGGATACAAAGCTATATCTTCAATTTGTAGCTTGTTTCAAAGAACGTTCAACTGGTAAGTCAAGTGTGACTTATGTCCATCAACGAATAATACTACTGGCAATTTTATACCTTCTGCAAGTAGATAGGGGTGAAACACTTGCAAAATGTACTCATAGAAGACTTCTGCCGTCATCCAGCCATTATCAATGCGGCCAATTCCCCATTCAGCTGGAACAGACTGCGCAATCTTATCGGGTATTTTCTTGTACGGGTAGATTATCATGGGACAACATGTAGAGCCACTTGCAGAAAATGTAAACATTACAGTTATGTTTTCTTTTGATGAACCCTGATCAACAGTGTACACGTTTTTTAATCCCCTGGGTGCCAAAACCTTTCCTGTTGCCGGACATATCTGAAAACCAGTCTCGTCGCCATTAAAAATTCTAGATGGAACGTTTATCACCTCTTCAAGATATGTTTCTTTTATATAATCTTTTATTGTGGCAAACCATTTTCAAATGTCGTCTTCCGAGACGCAAGGGCTTGCTGAAGTTACGGCTTCGCTTGTTCTTACAGTAATCTCAGGATGACGTTGAAAAAATGCCTGTAAAAGCAAACCCAGTATAAACACAACCGCAGTCTTTTGTTATAAAGTAAAAAGTAATTTAAACTAAGGTATGTAGTTTATCACCTTCAGCCAACCATCCCCTGGACGATTGTTTTTGAACGGATCGTGTCCAACGATCTGCAATTGATGTTGTATGGATGTTCTGTTCTTCTGCTTGAGAGTTTGAAAACCTCCTGGTTCGGGTTGCTCGAGAATATGATTGTTGCCGTTACCAGTAGCAGAATCCTGTTTCGCAGCGCCAGTTATGTTTGTTGGTTCACTTAAGTATATATTTTGATAAAACGCAATAAAACGTAATTGTTGTACAAACTTGTAACTTATTTATTATTCTTCAAAAATAAAAACGGACAAACAGCATGGTCTGCCCAAGCAAAAGTCAATACTGAATAGAAAATCACCTGATGTTTTGTGAATTCATACCATTTATACATAATTAAAAGTAAAAGTAAATGCTTGTGACTAAAGACGGTCACTTACAAAGTAAAAGTGAAAACAACTTAATTAAGAAAATGGATAACTCGGAAAGTTTATAAAAAGCGAAAAGTAAATAGTTAATAAACAAGTCGGAAAATGCCCGGAATATAATTTTATGTTTACTTAAAGCTGTACATATTATCATACGTTCGGTTGTAGTTTGGAATAGAACAGAACAGAACTGATTCATCTTTATAAGCAAGTTTCAAATGATGCTAAAATAAATATGTATGGTTCATTAAAGGTGGTTTTACATATTTTACATAATAAATTCATATTTATTTAGTTTGCACATAATATTGAATATGATAAATATTAACAAAATCAATAATAAAAGTATTACGCGTTATTTATAATTTTTATTGCGTTATTTTTAATTTTTAAATAATGTCCATAATAAATGGAATTTTATTGTAAAATTTAGTTTGTATTTCGTTTACACCTAATTGGATATATATCCAAATGTATTCCGATTCAATTAGGTATTTTAAAGATAGAACATGAAAAGTGAAAACATATATCAACTGCTTTTCGAATTGAATTAATTTTGTATAGAGTGCCATGCACGCTTACATAAATTGCGTTTATTGTGGCGATTTCCGTTGTTGTTTCAAAAAAGAACAACTTGTTCTTTTTTGTTTCTACAACTTCTTGCAAATCAGATGCCGGTTAAAAATAATAAACTTAAGTATTTTAAATCCATAGTTAATTAAACAACTTACTCACTTTTACTACAATCCCTTCTCTACTTTCTGCCAAACTTGACTTCCACTGATTCTTTCGCCTGTAAACCTAGCTTTGCAGGCAATTAATGACTGTAGGGTCAACATAAGATATTATATTATAATTTACTATTACACTTTAAATATTATTATTTTGTTGATATTACCTTCATTTGTGGTTGGCGATTTAAATATACCCAACAGCAAGTCATTCGTTTGAATTAAATATTTTTTTCTTAAACCTAAGAGCTTGTAGAACGTAGATATAGTACTGCCTTGACACGGAAATATTTTTAAAGTCGAATGTCATCTATATATAACAAAAGTGTTTTAGATTTTCATACATAATATTTGAACAAGCAAATGTAATAATACATACCAATGCGTATGTATCTTAAGGTATGCTTTAGTATGGGCCAATGCGCAAAAACTTCCCCCAAAGATATATTTTTTTAAATATCTAGTTCGATATTGTAAACAATTTTCCCAGTGTTGATGAACATCAGACCATGGTTCTGTATTGTGTCTCAACCAAATTACATAGTCATTTTTAATGTCTGCAAATAAAACATAAATCTACTTTTCCTAAAATCGCAATAAAATATGATCTTACTTTTATCAATTTCGGTATTTTCTTCATCATCGAGAGTAGTGTGTGCAAATTAGTGTTGGGTTCGCGATACCACCCGCGTATCACGACACTTGCGAGTCGAAACCATTAGCCGTGTGAAGTGTCGACTCCTTCACGACTCTTTAACGATACTTCGCATTTACACATCATGCATGCGCTAGTTCATATAATATAATTGAAACGAGCAGTCAAGATTCATAGCTAATACGTAAATCATAAACTAGGGATTAAAAAACAATTAGGTTTATGAGTAAATTCTGTTATGGTTATATATTTATGCATTAAGTACATTAAAAGACATTAAATTATTTATACACCGCATTCGTTCTAACATTTGCTGTAGAAAATTAGTATGGGAAATCTGAAATATGCCAAATAGTTCGTTCTCGAATAAAAGTCGGTGAGATTAATAGTTGCAAAACAATTTAAATAATTTGTTATTATTCTTTTATTCGAAAAACGTACAAGAAATAATACATTACAAATAAAAAATAAAGATACCCAATTAATAAGAAAATGTCTTATTAATTGGGTATCTTTATTTTTTATTTGTAATGTATTATTTCTTGTACGTTTTTCGAATAAAAGAATAATAACAAATAAAATTTAAAAAAAAGTTATGCTTGTAACGGGGTTCGATCTGCATTCCACCAGCCCGTGTAGTTTAGCAAGCCACGGTTTGCCGTCGAACCACGGAGGCGTTGCGTCAACTTTTCAGGTTTCGGCTTTTAAATTAATGTTTTGCAAATAATTCATGAATTTATAATTTTAACTAAAAAATCTACAACAAAATAGTTTTATATGTACGTCTTATTCAATGATTGTTAGCCAGTTCAACAAATCTGCCTTTAATTTCTTTGTAAGAATGATCAAGCAACTTCGAATTACACTCTAATAAGAGCGATACTGTTCGACACGAAGTGTCGCGACACTTCAAGTGTCACGACCACGAACAGTATCACGACACTCGACACCCAAGTTCCCATCACTAGTGCAAATCTAAGGTTTGGCCTTGCTTGAGCTCTCCTAAGAAAGGTTAATTTATTTCGGTATTTATCTATTAATGTAATGTATGTAAATTTTTAAAATTTAAAAATATAATTACAAAATATTGTTTTGCAAATTTGTAAACATAAATGTCAGAACACATTAACAAGTATATGTATTATAAAGTCGACAAGTATTGGTCATCTTTTTTTCTAAAGCGTATCCTTTGACCAATTTGTGGGATAAGACATTTTATATAGCTTTCGTCGACCACATCCTTTAATACATCGTCCCATGCTCTAAATAAATAAATAATAAACATATTACAACTTTATTAATTTAAATATTTAAAATAATTTTATTTTAATTATTTGTTATTTTAGTTATTAAGATATCATCTGCAAAAAGATTTATATCACAGGTACTGTTGGAAAATGCTCGAGTATTTATTTTTGGAGAATATTCCCGGAGCACAAACGAGAAAAAAAGATAATAAATCCTCAAAAGTGAGCAGGACTGGAGAATATACCTTTAACTTGCAAAGATATACCCAAAATAAAGATAATTTCAAAAGTTCTTTCTTGAAATTTCTCAAAATGCTGAAAATGCTCGAATGTTCTCCAATTTTCCTCTTCTCATTTATAATGCTAGTTGTAGTTAATTTGACTGTTGGAAGATAATGTGCTGAAAAGTAATGTAATAACAGAAAATTGGAAAATATTAACCTCGTTGGGCCATATTTAAATCTCACTATTAAGTTAATAATGTGTTTAATTGCCATTGTGACCAATCCTTATCTTTTTCCACCTATTACCTATTACCTATTAAATGAGATAAAGCTATCTTTTTTTGACGATTTTAATTAGAACTTTAGCTAGAGACACCTTTAGTCATGAATTTAGTGTGAATACGTCCAATTATATTTAGATTAGAAGCTCAGGTATGCATCTTTACGGCTATCGGACACAACGCTGTTCGGGGACACTTCGCCGACCTTTAAAATAAATTTTGCTACTGAACACTTTGCCGGCCGTGGATAACACGCTGACCGCGCAAGGTGTCCTTTGTTTGCGGTCGTAGTAGTGTCCACGGTCGGCAAAGTGTCCAAAACCGCCAGTCGACGCCCGGTGTCCAGTACACAACCACAAGTAATACATGTTAAAAACTTTACAAACATTTGTCACTATTTCTATAAACAAAATAAAACAAATTTAAATAAAAAGTTCGTATGTAACTAGAACAAAAAACAAAACAGGTGCTTCCGGGCGGTAACCCAAATTTCTTGTCAATGATGCTTTCAATGGTATAAATTGTGCAAACTACGTATGCCTGAATTTTGAACACCCGACACCGACAGCAGCTGCGAGAAACACGTGTACATTTTGCGTGGGCATGCGGTTTAAGATCGTTTAGTTTCGGTTTTATTCTCGATTTTTAATGTTTTTGTTTATGCTCGTTTGTGACGTTTGTGCGGTATTATTCTGAAAGTTCTCGAGAATTATTATGAGAACGTTCGCGAACGTGCTTGATTATGCTCCCAGCAGCTGCGAGTATCACCTGTACATTTTGCGTGGGGATGCGGTTAAGATCGTTTAGTTTCGGTTTTATTCTCAATTTTTAATGTTCTTGTTTATGCTCGTTGGTGCTGTATTATTCAGAAAGTTCTCGAGAATTATTACGAGAACGTTCGCGAACGTGCTCGATTATGCTCTCCAAGAGAACGTTCTTTTGATACTTTTTTATCAAGCGCGAACGTTCTCATCAGCATTTTCAGAACGTTCTTTCATTTGCAAAACACTAATCACAGGCATTAAGTTGCTTGCCTATATCATTGATATAAAGTATAAATAATAATGGACCTAAGATTGACCCTTGCGGTACCCCCAGATTGCATTGTCTTTTGGATGAATTGACAGTTAAACCTGGTAATTTGATGTCTTTTAGTTAAATAACTTCTAAACCATCTATTGGCTGAATCTTTAATCCCGTATCTTTCTATTTATCTTAATAAGATATCCCTATCAATTGTTTCAAATGCTCTTTGTCCAAAAACACCGCAACTATTTTCTTCTTTTTATCCATTTGTTCCTTTCATATTGCTATGATCATATTTAATGATGTTTCACAAGAGTGGTGTTTTCTGACAACTGATTGGTATTCCAAAAGCAATTTATTATTTTCAAGATAATCTGCTAATTGAATTTTAACAATTTGCTCCATAATTTTTTCTAATGTGGGTAACATATTTATGGGCCTATACTCATCGCATTTACTAGTCCCTGCAATTTTCGGTACTGGAATAACTGTAGCCGTTTATCAATTCTGCGGAAATTTTGAAGTTTCAAATCATCTATTGATTATGTTTACCAACACGTCTCCTATAATAGGCATCGAATATTTCATTATATTTATTGTGATCCCGTTTGTCGAATTTTTATTTTTTATATCGCTAATGACTTCTTGAACTGAAATTGGAAAAAAATTAAAAACCGCCTGACAGTTTCTTCCTATATTATTGAAATAGATTAAACTATTGCTGTTAATACTCGTATGAATTTGTTCAATGCTATTAATAAAATAATCATTAAAATTTCCAGAAATTTCTTTTGGATTATCAATTTACATCAATAGTACATCCTGACTTATCAGACACTTCTTATAAAAGCGGAAATAGTTTTTTCTAACATTGCATCTTGCCTAGGATTAAGGGAAGTTTTATCAATAATTTTTGGAAAGACTTCCATAGAGGAAACATTATTCACAGAAAGTTCCACAACAAAATCATACGCTCTTTCATACATATTTATTTTAAAAGCATGACCGAAATCCACATCTAGAATAAAAGCTTGAGCGACGGAAGGGATCAATAAGCATTTTATATTTTTCGTAATATGATCGAGAGTTATCGGTAAGGTAATTTCACCTTCACAACGTTGAGTAATCCCGTCGGCCGTAGTAACGTGAACCGACAGTGGTTTTATCTGAAACGGAATTTTATTCTCTTGTAAGAATTTAAGACCCAAAGATCCTATAACGGTATTTAATGCACCACTATCCAATAAACAAATAACGGGAGCTCTGCATATCCTCATAAGTAGAAAAGGACTATTACCATACGGGTCATTCCATGCGAAATCGATCACTAAAATGGGTCGATCTCACGGATTTCGATGAAAATCAATTATGAGGTAGTAATCAACTAAAGAACATAACTTTCATTCATCAATTTGCTATATTACGCAGAACTTCGGAAATATTCAACCTAAAAAAATTGTCAACACTGCTTGCACGTCTTTAAAGAAATATAAATATCTCGAAAAGTATTTATCCTAGAACAAACATTTTTTTTATAAATTACTCACAAGAAGACGGGCTTTTTGGACGGCCTAATAATTTTTTGCTACCAAACGTATTTTTGTTTTCTTAACGAAATATTCTAAAATTGCAAAACAATCGGTGTGGTCACATTTTTAAAAATCTGAAAAAAATTGTACAGATTCTTTGAACATTTCTGTATTTAAATGCAAAATGGCAAGCTGGACATTTTAATAGTTTTTGCAGGAGAAATTTTTATGGAGCGCATTACAAGCGTTGGTGCACCATAGCCCACGGTCGGCCGGTGCAATCCTATCGCTTTATAATACGTTTGGTAGCAAAAAATTATTAGGCCGTCCAAAAAGCCCGTCTTCTTGTGAGTAATTTATAAAAAAAATGTTTGTTCTAGGATAAATACTTTTCGAGATATTTATATTTCTTTAAAAACGTGCAAGCAGTGTTGACAATTTTTTTAGGTTGAATATTTCCGAAGTTCTGCGTAATATAGCAAATTGATGAATGAAAGTTATGTTCTTTAGTTGATTACTACCTCATAATTGATTTTCATCGAAATCCGTGAGATCGACCCATTTTAGTGATCGATTTCGCATGGAATGACCCATACGGCATCTTAACACAAAGAGGAGCGATTACTTTAGTGGACATAAAAGTTTTTACTTGATCCAACCAAGATTTCCATTCTTCAGAAGATGGTGAAAAATTTTTATTGATTGGTTGTCTGGATCGGATAATTGAATTGCACGTTGGCGAGAATTGATTAATTGAGATCTTATCTT
Organism: Agrypnus murinus; assembly: GCA_929113105.1. NCBI lineage: Eukaryota > Metazoa > Arthropoda > Insecta > Coleoptera > Elateridae > Agrypnus > Agrypnus murinus. The sequence goes on along the minus strand of OV816023.1, from coordinate 71,812,227 downwards.
CGGTATCTCTGGTAGGATGAGTTCGAATTGCTAATGCATGATCCGCAACGATACCCCCTTGGGCGTTTTTTAAATTACAACTAGAACATGTGCTAAAATACGCACCCACTTTACCAATCTATAACAAAATATTCGACGGTTCTTAGAACACTGTCGATGCAAATGTCCGAACTGATCACAATTATAACAAGCTTACCGTTTTTGATACCTCAGAAATTTTAATTCTATTTTCTATAGGCCTTTCTATCTGACTATCACTTAACGAAAGACAAGCTAAATCTGGTTCTAATAACCCATGACGTTTTGACCAAGGGGGATAATACTTCTCTGACCTTAGACCTCTTGAATTTTTCTACAAAAATCTTTTAATAACGATAAAGTTTTAATGCCCTGTAAACCTATACGTTCTGCAAAATAGGGATATAAATTTCTAATAATTTGATCTACCATTTCAATCTCTACCTTGGGGTGTTCTAACTTTCTGAGCAAAGCTTCCATCGACATTATATAAAAGGAAGCATTTTCATTAAATCCCTGAGTTCGATTTTTAATTTCATCTAATAAATCTAACTGATAATCGATAGGCAGAAAATTTCGCTTTAAACGTTTTACTAATTCATTCTAACTACTAATATCGTTCTTACTACCGCGGTACCATAAAGAAGCAGTGCCTGAAAATAAATCGATAGCTGAAACAAACAAATCCTGTTTAGAGATCCTGTATCCTGAAATACTTTTACAAAATCTGAAATTGATTCTTTAATCTGCGTTACGTTAGTCTTAAAATCATATGGTTGCTTAAATGAAACGGATTTAGGCATTTTTTCCTTAGCTAAACATCCTCGCAAAAGCGCGCGTCTCTGAAAATGACTACTAATTATTTTTAACCCTCGACATAATATCTCAAACTTCAGTTCGTCGCTCTTCAGATGATTTGACAAAATCGTCTTTACAAAATATTCCAAAAACTTTCCGACGGCAACTGTAAAAAATTTCGAACAAAGTTTTTCCGACGGTAAACTCCAAAAAAAACGTTGTTACTTTACCAGCTATTCACAATGCTTTTACAGCTAAATCATACATTTATACAATTCGGAAAAGAATTATTACTTGTAAACATAACACAAAAATCACCTGAAATGTTAACGACGACTTAAGAACGATACTTATTGTACTTTTTGCACCGGCGCACACTGATTCGTTCCATACACGCTAGACGGACAAAAATATTTTACACTGGAGTGCGTTCAGAAACTAAAGCGTTTGGTGGAGTGGTTTGAGTTTGAGCGATGTAATGTAATTCTGGAGTGTCCCTCGAGTGTTAAGCGTTTATGAACGGCATTGAGTCGTTAACATAACCTCACTATTTAAGAGTGAAAATCGAGAGTGAAAATGGAAAACCAAGCGACGTTAACCTGCATTTCTATATTTGGCGCAGAACAATTATTAGGCATTCCTATATCATTTTCTGAAAGTGAGCATGATGAAAGTAGTGAGGAAGAAGAAATAGTACTTTTATTAGCTTGTAAGAAGAGAAAACTGAATGCCCCCGCACGAATTCAACATTACATTGAAAGAACTGTATCAAGGTACACAGCCCAGGAGTTTCAGCAACATTTTAGAGTATCCATTGTTGCTTATTCACATTTATTGCGACTAATTGGCCCTGCGTTACTTCGAGAAGCTCCCACAGGAAGACCCACTATTGATGCTGAAAAACAATTACTATCGGTTATATGGTTACTCGCCACACCAGATTCGTATAGGTTAGTAGATGCATACTGTGTATCTAGCATCAATCTATTAATAAATTTATCATTTTAGATCAGTGGGTGAAATGTTTGGTTTAGCAAAGTCATCTCTTTCTGCATCCTTTGTCAGAGTTATTAAAGCACTCAATTCAATAGCTCCCCAAGTCATAAAATGGCCAGGTGGAGAACGTCTTGATAATATTAAAAGAAGATTTCATGCTATTGCGGGATTAGATAATGTTATTGGGGCAGTCGACGGTACGTTTATTGAAATTAAAGCACCTACTGAAGATCCACAATCTTACATAACACGGAAATGTAATTATGCATTTATTTTGCAAGCCATATCAGAACCATCATTAAAATTTACTGATGTATATATTGGCTATCCAGGATCTGTCAGCGACACCAGAATTTTCAAAAATTCAGATATTTATGGATTAATTAGAACTCATGTGGCAAATTACTTTCCTACAGACGAGTATATAATTGGAGATAAAGCTTACCCTGTTTTATCATGGTGTATTCCACCATACATCAACAGAGGAAATCTCACACCGGCTAGGGTGCATTTTAACACAGTTCAAGCACAAACTCGCCAAGTAATAGAGAGGTCCTTTGCTCTGCTGTTCGGAAGGTTTAGAAGACTGAGATTTCTTGATATGAACCGCACTAAGTTAATACCAGCGACAGTCCTAGCTGCCACTGTGCTGCACAATATATGCCTAGACTTCCAGGATCTGCTCATTGATGACTATATTCGTGTAGGCATGAATGATGTGAGAAATAATGATGACGAGGATAATATTGCTCCTATCAATGCTGTTGCTGAAGAGGGCAGGCTTCGACGTGATGCATTATGCCGACAGTTGTATGCCAACCGAAATTAGCTTGACAAGTTATCCAGCAATTAAATTTTTCTCGTTCTTATATAACTATTATCATGTATGATTATTGTCATTGTATTCTTATTTGAAATAAACCCATATATATAGCTTTGGTGTGTGGAAAAGTAGGTACATACTTACTTATATTTTATTTTAAATAATGTCGACAGTTAAATGATAAAACAATAATAATAATTCAGCAATAGTTCTTAAACCTAACAAAGAAAACAATAATAATTCAGAAATAGTTCTTAAACCTAACAAACAGAAAAACAGATTTATTGCATTTTTTAAAAATTAACAAAATAAGTCAGTCGAAGATTCCTTAATAGCCTAACGCAGACAGAAAAATGTGTTTATTTCAGTTTATTTATCAATTCGTCCATTTTTGTGGCAAACACAGCCACGGCATTTTGTCTCGCCTGTAGAGTTTCTTGGTGACGTTTTGCTCGATTTTCTTCTCTAGCCGCACCTGCAGCGTTTATTGTGTTGATCACTTCTTCAAAGGCAGTTTTTTTCCTTGATACTGTTGCTGTTACTACACTCCTCACTTTTCTTTTTTTGGTGGAAGTTCCACTTGATGCAGTGTCTACAGCAGTTTCTTCTTCATCTGCACTACTAACTACAACAAACCAAAACTCAGTCAATATAATAATTAATTCAATGCATCAATGTACCTGTATTGAAGACGCCACCGCAATGGGTGTGACGTTGTGTTTTTTCCCCAAGAATGCATCCATTACTTCGAAGTATTTGAAATCAATGCGCTCACTGCCTGACTGTCGTTCGCTCATATTGTCTTTTTTGGCGGCGTATCTGCCTTTTAAATATCGCCATTTATCATGACACTGTGTGGACGTATAGCTAAAGTTATGTTTCTCCATCGCAGCCGCCACTTTCTTCCAAATAACTTCTTGTTTACATGTGGTTGTTTTAAATTCATCATCAAATTTCTTGCGCATATTGATTAAGCAACAAATTGCAGAATCACCCCATTTCCGTGTTGTTGCCCCTTTTTGCGAAGGTTCTTGGCACTCTGGTTGTAACTGCTCGACATTACTGAATCCTGGAATGTTGAACATCTCCATCAACTCGTTGCTTCTTTCAACCGTAATTAACTGTCCATCTACACACGAAAAAGAATCTTATTACATTTTATCTATAATTATTTTTACTCCAATATTTACCTGATATGTTTTGCAAATACATTTTACCGTCGTCGGTCATTAGGAACCCTTCACCCACTTGCACGAGCCTATAGTTTACATTATCTATCACCCCTTCCATTTTTACTTCGCGCCAGACAAAATTATTAGAACAAAATGATAACAAACATTGAATAACAAACACAACAATAACCTTTCACTATAATAATTAATAACATGTGATCGCCAAAATGACTGACAGACAAGGTTAGTATTTTCACAATGCGCATGTCGGGCGTTCTTTCACCACGATTGCCACGATTTAGAGGCCGGCGATTTGCGAGCACACAGAGCCTTTTAGAGCGACGTTTATGAACGACGTTTTTGAGCGAATTCTTGTCAAGGGTTGAGTTTATGAACGGTTTGAGTGAAAATTTACACACCAAAACCGCTGGAGCGTGGTTTATGAACGCACTCCTGTATCACGTTCAGGTGACATTATTAATTGATATCTATTTAAATATACTTTAATTATAGTTTTGTTTTTTCTGTTTCCAACATTGTAATCGTTTTAAGGTAATTTAATTAAGGTCATATTAAAATATAATGTGTTAGTAGAAGTCAAAACAAATCGTAAAAAAATGTAAAACAAAACACTACAAAACAAAACTTAAATAACTGCTTGAAAACAACATAAAAACAATATATAGAAAGAATAATGAAATAACATATAAATATATATAGAGTGATTCAAAACTCTGGGAGTCTAGTAATATTTGGACGGAAAAACTTTTTCCGTTTTCTATATTATTTAATAAGATCATATTAAAATTACAATAAATATTTAAACCCGATGACTTTTGATTGTAGTAAAGAGCAATATGCATGTTTTCCGAAAAGCACAAAAATTCCTTATTGAAGCATGTTTTTGAACAGGAGAGTAATTTGAAATAGGGCAGTGAATGTATTCAAAAGCTGCTTGTCGTCTACAGAACTTAATTAATTAATTAATTACAGTTTGCATCCGTTTCGTTCATTCATCTGAAAGAATATGTAACATACATTGTACAATCCAAGGCCTACTAAACGTCAAGAGTTTTGAATCACTCGTTATATGATAATTAATTACATTGCTTCTTTATCTGAATAATCGTCATCACTGCTTTCTACTTCTGTAGAATCTTCTACAATGTACATCTCATGATTTTCATCAACTTCAACTTTTTTATTAATGCTTGTTATAGAGGGCTCTTCCGTGCCTTTAAGCATTTCTTTGGCCTCCACTGACAGTGCTAAAGAAGTCTTTCTTGGAGTGTCTCTAAAACTATTAATTACTGGATCGGACGTAATTTAAAGCATCGACAATAAATCCCTGTTAGTATTAATCCGAGATGTTTTTCTGGTATTATGTTCCCTAAATCTTCTACAGTCCTTATGCCTTGCTTTCTCAGCTTCTTCAGACAACACTGTCCAACAGGAAGCAAGCTTGTTTTTATACTAGTTCCACCATACATCGATATTTTATGTAGCGTCACTTATGGCATCTTGTGCCAAGAATACAACTCTAAATATTTTGTTCTTGTTTCCTCGGCGTATTTTTCAAATTTCACAACTTCTATTTCACAGCCAGATGACATCTTGCAATAGAACATTAATTTTTCTTATCAACTCTACATCCAATCCAGTAATTTGAGAAACAGAATTTCTAATAAACTTGCGGGCAGTATTGCCATCATTTGTTGATCCACATGACGGCTTTGGCCTATCTACAATTAAGCCTAATTCCTTTCTCAGTTGAGCTTGAATTAGAGCTTTGCGATTGTGCATTAAAGCTTTATCATCTTTTTGTCGAATTTTCCTTTGCGCGTTGACAGTAAAATTTCCTGCATTCAACCACGATTCAAGTTTTTCAAAAAATTTTCGCGATCTTCCACACTTTTTCAATTTTTTCTGAAATTCTTAGTGAATATAGCGCTATTTTATTTTTAATATATTTTACATATTGATCAGAAACATAATGTAATTTAAATTTTTTATTAAGACAATCAAATATTTTCAAGTTTCTAACATTTTTTGCGATATTGAAAAATAGTTCACAAAATTCGCGTCGAGAGATTCTACACGCCTCATCTAAAAAAAATAAAAGTCTGCTTTATGCAATGTACTTCAATATAAACTATGCACAAAATGATAGTAGAGAAATGTAGTAATGATACAAAAAAAAATTATTAATGTAGTTTGGTGTAAACACAAAGAAAATCCTTAGGGAAATTATCGAACTTCTTACACTTATTGATAATTTGATCATTGGCTTTAATTAAAGATCGTAGCATAACAAATTAACCTAATAGTCTAAAATATAGATGTAACAGTGTTACATACCTTTAATTTTAACGTTCATAACTAAAATAATGTAAACCACTCTAAAATACACAAGGGGCTGTAACTGAACTAGTACCCAATTGCAACTGATAAAGAAACGGAAATTTTCCTACCTGTATTAGGTAACTTTGACCCTTTATTACTAAGTTTAGGAATGCAATAACGGGATTTATTATTACAGTTTAGCTACCTACAATGTTCTTTATGATCTAACATAAACCACATTTTATAATATAGATTTGAATTTTGTCCTTCTAGGATATAATATTATATTATGGCAACAAACCAGTGTGCGGCGATAGATCTCTTGACAAGGTTGACAAATTATTTTTCAGAGGTAGGTACTGGTTTCTCTGGTCCAACATTGTTTAATAAACAATGGAACCACAATTTATTTACTATAATAAGAGGGGTCGCTTTTTAATATAAAGAGTAATTATGTAATTATTCATACTAACAGTTTGAATATAATGGGTAAATATAAACAATCTTAAGAACTAAAAAAACTTACTTAGGAAATAATGCTCGTCAGTTAATCCAGAATAGGTGTTAAAATCTCTTTAATCGCTCAAAATCTCACACTACTAGATTGCCTTTTTGTTCACATTAAATCACAGTAAACTTTAAGCACTAAATACATAACACTTTTCGCAGAAGGAAAAATTATGAATCCTGATAAAGATGTTAAAGTTAATAGTCGGATTTTAGAACTGAAGTTTTTTTGCTGGAATAATGTCGTTAATAATTGGCTATTGTTTTTCATTAATAAAAACTTTAAAGTCATGTGATTCCAATAGGAACAGTACTTAAAGTTGCCAAACGGTAGAATTGTTTTAACACAGTAATATTCCAATTATAAATTGTCAACTGACGCACACGGTAGTGGTCATCGAATCCATAATACGAAATGCTGCACTTTAACTTTTAATCTAAAATTGAATTCCATTCGTATTAATTGATAAAATTATTAACACTACGGACTAAACTACTTAAAGCCTTTAGATCAATTGTTAATTTTATTAACTCGGAGAACTAAACTGTATTATAAAGCAATTTGTTTATATTTTACGGTAAACGGAATGAAAGGATCACGAAACCATTTCTAATAAAACCAAATAGTTGCACTTGACGGACCGCAATAGAATCTCCGTTTACTTGCCGAAGTATCAACTCTTCTTCTCTATGTATGTTTTGAACAGTTATACCGTCGTACGAAAGCGTACAGGGGACATTCAAAAAATATTTTTTTTGACTAATTTACACTTACTAACTATAAATTTACACTTACTAACTGTAAATGTACACTTAGTAACTGTAAATTTACACTTAGTAACTGTAAATTTACACTTACTAACTGTAAATTTACACTTACTAACTGTAAATGTACACTTACTAACTGTAAATTTACACTTACTAACTGTAAATGTACACTTAGTAACTGTAAATTTACACTTAGTAACTGTAAATTTACACTTACTAACTGTGAATTTACACTTACTAACTGTAAAGGTACATTTAGTAACTGTAAATTTTACTCTTTAAGTTTAGTTACTGTACATTTTCTGGAAAGTGAAGACATCAACTTATAATTCCTGCATCCGACGAATTAAGACAAATGAAGACAAATTAGTGAGTGGTACAGTGCGAAAAGAAAAGCGTGCATGTGTAAATGTATTTAAAATGAATCGAAGAAATGATCTCGTGAGGCTATACTTCAATTTGGGACTAAATCACCTAGAAATATTATCGTTTCTAACACTGAGGCATAATTACAGTTTATCACTACGTCAACTTAAAAGAATTTTACGTAACTTGGGTTTGTATAGAAAGAAGCACTTTTCGAGCATAGAATTAGTGTCACAATTTATAGAAGAAGAAATTGAAAAATCAGGTCGTTTACACGGATATAGATGGATGCATCTTAAATGTATTCACCGTGGGTATATAGTGACACAAGAAACCGTAAGAATATTGCTGTCAGTTCTCGATCCAGTTGGTACATCTTTAAGGCGAAGAAAGCGATTAAGAAGAAGGGACTATTTTAACAAAGTCCCTAACTTTCTTTGGCATGTCGATGGATACGATAAACTAAAACCATACGGCATAGCCATTAGTGGTTGCATCGATGGTTTTTCAAGAAATATAGTTTGGTTAAATGTAGGATATACAAACAATGACCCCAAAGTAATATCTGGTTTTTTTATCACAGCAGTCGAGACGTTAAAGGGTTGTCCTAGATGTATAAGAACTGATTTCGGTACAGAAAATAGATATATTGAACAAATGCAAATGTTAATGCGTAACAAATTAGAAAATGATGCAATGCCAGCATTTATTTATGGTTCAAGCACCCACAATCAAAGAATCGAAGCATGGTGGGGTATATTACGAAAGCACAGTGCACAATTTTGGATGAATTTATTTGAAAATTTGAAGGATCAGAACCTGTTTACCGGTAATTGGTTTGACAAAGCTTTGATGCAAGTTTGTTTTGTTCAATTAATACAGGTAATTGTAATTATAATGTTATTAAAGTATGCAATTCGTCACAAACTTTTTTAGGAAGAATTAGACAATGTACTTTTAGAATGGAACATGCACAAAATTTCTTCAAGTCGTAACCGAAGAGCTCCAGTTGGAAAACCATTTGTAATGTACAATAATCCAGAGTTATATGATACACATGACTATAAAGTTCAGGTATCTGATGAAGAAGTATTAGCTTGTAAAGAAGAATGTAAGTTTCTGACATGTCCTTCTCGAGATAAAGACGTTTATGAACTTGCTCAAATAATCATAGAAGAAAATAATCTTCAACTACCAAGCACTCCCGATGAAGGCGTTGAGCTTTATATTAATTTAAGGCAACAAATGTTAGCAATGTTAGAGATGACATGAATTTATGTTATAATCATGAACTAAAATATTATTTTTTTTACACGATCCACTATTATGTATAGTATAGTTACTACGTACCTATGGCCATCTTCTAAAGTAGTAGTTAATTATTTTGTTGTATGCAATAGGTATTTAGTTAACGTTAAACGGTTAAATGTAAAACTAGATTTAATGTTTATTTATGTGAATATACGAAGATAGTTTAATGAGTAACTTGATTTGATTGATATTAAAGACAATGATTGAATTTTATAAAGATACATAAACATAATCCTCTCGAAGCTCAACGCATTTGCTCCAACGTTTCTCAATATTCTTGATTCCTAAGTGAGAGAAATGCGATATTATACGCGTTTAAGAATTCCCACGTGCTTTATAATGGCATTTCGTTCACATGTGATATACAGCGTTTATCTTACAGGTAAATACAGAGTAACGTTGTTCTTGTCACAATTTGCACAAAATTGGTACTTGAAATGGATGCCCTATACCTACCGGAAAACATTCAATTGATTACATGTGGAAGCCGTCGTTTCCACCGTTTCCAGTTTGTTTTATTAGTCACTGGTAGGGAGTACTTTATCTCACTTGTGAATAAAATTTGATTTCTCTCACAGAATAGTCGATTTTTGTTAACGACAAGTGGAAACCATCCGCTCGTTTGTATACCTTTGTATAAGTACACAGGGTGGGGTTAACTGATGCACAGCAAAAGTAGTGTGGAAAGAAAGGAAGCTGCTATTCAAGATAATATGGCTGCGGGAATGTATAGCTTTGAAAAAAATCTTGGTATACCCAAACGCCACACATTCCAGAGCGGTGTACTTCTTATGTGTAACCTTGTATGTAACACACTAACTACAATAATTGACAATGATAATTATAATTGTAGTTAGAATACATGTAGGGGTATATTATCACTTTCAATAATTTGTAAACAATTAATTAAATTTTATTAATAAAAAGTAATAGTACAAAAAAAACACAAACTATAAGAAACATTCTGTTTAACACAACTACATTTTCATATTATGTCCATAATCCAAATGTTGGAGTTCAATACAGAATTTATTTCCGAACGAAATTCGGGGTACGATTCATACGTCCGTGGTAGTTCTAGGGTCGAGGTACATGTTCGACCAACAGGACAACGCTCGAATCCTTTGAGATTATTAAATGTTATGAGAATACTTTCACCTGTTAGCATATTTGCTCCCGTAATAAAACGGATTAATTTTTCAAGAGTTTCATCTGAAGATTCTCGTATAAATTTTTTAACAAAACCGACAACAGTGTTGTCGTCTGAAAAATTTAGCAAAGGTAAAATGTTTTCCGGTATGGGAATACTTTTTTTGTATAATGTTTGTAATTTTTCCAAAGTTATAAAATTTTTTAATATTTCACTCCAACATTCTATGATATATTTAGGTTTTTGGACAAATTCTTTATGAGCAATATCAGTAAGCAGTGTCTCAAGATTATTGGCTGTTGGAATCCACTTACTTTCTAACGATTCAAGGATGTCAATTAAAGACTCTGTCTCAACACTTTCAAAATTTTCTAAACCTTTCTTTAATACTTTAGCGTCCCTAGAACTAACATATTGGAACAGTGAATCTTTCATTTTGTCTGAATGTCCGTACATACATTGTTCCATAAAGCATGGCGCAAGTTTTAAGGGAAAATAGTGGCATTCAGTATATCCTTTATATAACACTTTAGCAATTGATTGCCAGTGTTTCTTTTGGAAATCATGACGAATGAACGGAATTTTGATTTCCGTTCCAAGAGTGCATTTTTCATAGAACGTGTCCCAGAATTCACTAAGAGCATCTTTTAATACACCTCCAAGATCAAGAGCTTGTTCAGATCTTCCATTTTCTAACATTTTTATTTGTAATTTGCCACAATTTAGTGGGAGCTCCAGAAAATATTCTAACATTTCATTGAAAATGTGACCGCGATGTACTGTTATAAACAGAATGTGAGGTTCTTCTTCTTTTGGCTGCTCTTCGGAAAAACTATGTAAATCATCAAAAATGGTATCCGGTAAATCATCTGTAGCGTATGATGAAAACTAATTTCCTAAGTGAGAAGATTGGTCAGCTTCAGTGAAATTGTCGGCATGCGTTTCATTTGAGCTGCATGCTGCTGCAGCTTCAAAACGAAAACTGTTGTTTTCTGATTCTTTCTCAACAGTTGCTAAGTAAAATCTTAACTTCGACAAACCTGTAACTTTAAATAAGTCTTCGACAGTAATGTTCGATGACAAAGGATTTCTTTTAAAATCCCAAAGATCAAAAGAAAACCTTTCGACAGATCCTTTAGAAGAAACTCCATCTGGGAAAAATAATGGAATAGCTTTTTCTATTATCTGCTCTTTCTTGAAATTTTGTGGGACTAAAACATGCCGCGTTCCACCGCCGTTTCGTGTTCGAACTTGCTTCGCTTCTTCCTTCTTATTTCCATGAAACCAGCCAATTTCGATAAGCCTTTCTGTTTTTTTCCTTTTTGAACTTTTGTTAACAATTTCTTCTTCTTCACTTTCACTACTGTTGCTGGCAGCCTTCGATGATGGTTTATTGTGTTTTCGTAACTTTTTCTTCAGTCTTTCAAGTAAACTATTTCTTTTTTGCAAGACACAACCTTTTTTGCAAAAGTTCTGTACTGCAACGCAGTCTCCAAATTTGGGAAAATACTTTTGCAGTTGTTCTTCACTCATTATTGATATAACATCAACATCAATCTGAAACAAAAAGAAGGTAAAAGTCGAGGTAAAAGTCTATGTCAAAAATATACACATTTATAATGCCTTGTACATAATCTCTATCCACTTTGATTGTGACCACTATGTAAAACATAGGAGGCGCTGTTTTGCTGTGTGATGCGGATCGTAATTTAATTTAATTTAATTTAATTTAATTTAATGTAATGTGAAAATGTCAAAAGTGTCAAAATGATATAATGTAAAAGAGATTATTGTTTCATGGTTTCAATCGTTACAAAGTTTTCCTTATGCTTTTTCTTGGTTCTTTTAATAAATCTGTAGAAAAACACGAAAAAAATGTTAAAAAAATTCTTCCGATGCTTTTTTGTTTTTCCAGTTTTTTTACTTTTTTTTCGTAATACCCATGTAGTTGCAAGCACATTATTAATTGACTACGATTGAAGTAAAAATTTTTTAGTAAAATGTCAAATTTTTATCCTAAAATAACGTAATGATGTCTAAAAAAACATAATTTAATTAGAGAATATTATTGCAATTGAAGCTATGGTAAGTAACAAATTAAAGTGTATAGCAGCACATTGTTAATAATTATTATATAATAATTATTATTATAATAATTATTGTAAGTAAAACCAGTTCACTTATTTCGTAAACAACGCTACTTCACGACTATAGGTTTTTGCAGACTTGGCAAAGGTATTGAATAGAAACAAGATTATGTTTCCACTTCTTCGTGTTGCAACGAAAAATGAAAAATTATTTGATCAATATTTTTCACTGCAAATAAGTAACTTAACACAGTCGTGAAGTTGGCGTTGTTTACGAAACAAACGAACAGGGTTTACTATCTGAGATTTTGCAGTTCCTCATCTCGTACTCTTACGTGGATAAATCTTATTTTGTAGTTACATACCTTATCCATAAGGAGTTTTTCTATGATCTCCGGATCCACATGCCGCTTTCTTAAAAAATTTAGTAAGTCCGTGTCCATTTTCCAATTCGAACTCTAAACAAACAACATTATGTTATTAATACCTTAATTATTGAAATAAAATACATTGAAACTTCGTACCTACAGGTTATTCACAATAATTGGGCTATTGATGGGCAATAGGGCAACAGACCAAGCCAACGAGCATGAACTACTGCGCATCGTGCGCATCTATGGTAGCAGCCATAATATTATTATGCGTCATCATGACATGCGTTTAGAGGAATTCGAGAAGGATAGATTAATATTTGTAATTTTTTGTTACAATGAAAAAGAGAGATGTGTGTGAGGTGTAATAATATGTTATATTTTCAGATTCAACAATTCAACGTACATACGTATGTAGGGAATAGCCGTATATTGTACTAATACCTACATACATCTATACGCTTTTGACACATTCTGCCAAATTCGAAAATCTGTAATGTGCAAAAACTTGTGTCGAGTGTGGCAAAGTCAGTGTTCGTTTTTCGTAAGACAGAATCATGCATATTGCACACGTTTTCAAATGCTTCAACGAACTCCAAAAGGCGATAATCAGAACTAGGCTGTAGATATGAGGATGGTAGGTATATTATTAAGCAGACCAGTTGGGTGACATTTTATAAACTTTAATTTTAGACCATTTTACAAAGCCAACATTTTTGTCACACTGTATGAGTTCATAGTGGCTGCAATTGTAGGTACATGGTTAATGTGCAAAAGACGTAAAATAACATGTAATTATAGAATTTTAATTTTTTTAAAATAAGGTAGGTATGTATCTAGAAATTGTTGCTGTAGTATAATAGGTTGCGGAAAACACATTTTTTTAAATACCCTTATATGGTGAATAACACTGGTAAGTATATTTCGTGTAACGCTCCATGAAAAAAATGACTTCAATTTGTGGTTAACTTGTAAACGGTGATTACAATTCTTACAATCTAAAATCAAAATTAAGTGTTACTTACCTATATTACCCGTCGTATTTTAGGTAACTAATAACTAAACACAAATTACACCCTTAATGAGGAAACAAACGTACATTTTTTGGATGTCCCCTGTACGCTTTCGTACCGTCGGCACCGACAGCGAAATTAATATTTTTTAATCGACTAATTACTTATAAAACTTCTTGCGGAGTGGTTGGAGAAAAGAACATAATTATTGTTGATTTTTAATAAACGAAGTTTTTCAATAGCGCTATTGTTATTAATATTAGACATTGTATTTTTTATTAAGTTATCAGGTATGTTAGTGAAGTAATTATTAAATGCATTTGTAACAACGTTTGAATCATCAGTGTCGACGTCATTAATTTCAGTCATTTTAATCAGACGAAAAACAAATTTTATTGACTGCTTAATAAAATAAGAAGAGTGATGCGCAGTTGTCAAGTTCTTTTACCTCAATAGAAATCGTAACGCACTTGCCTTCACTTTACTTCTTAATACGAACAATACTCACAGCAATAGAGAACAACTTATTTTTCTCACAACAAAGCTTTAAGTTTATCATAGAATACTAATACCAAAGCCCCACCGGTACCACATATGACGTTTGAAAAAGCTCCTTTAAAGAAGGCGACAGGTCCTTCATTTTTCATAATTTTCATCCAATAGTCTGCCGTATTCTTGTATGCCATATCTTTTTTAGCTCTACCCGATTGCATCATCACACGTCTTCTTACTGTGTCAAATGGATAAGATGTGATACCAGCAAATGCTGTTACAATCTGAACAATAAAGAATGAAACTAGAAAGGGAGTATTTTTGGGAGTATTCGGGCAACATTCCTTTCGCTGTATCGAAAAATCCGAAGTATGTCGCACGATATGTATTAATGCCTGTACTGACACTACAATACCTCTATACAGTCCAATTGCACCATCACTTTTATAAGTTTTGATTGGCAATCCACTAGAGCTAGACCGTTATATAGTTGGTCTTTTTCGCCTTTACCAATATGTGCTGCTAACCTGGTTCGAGCATAATCAAGTGGATATACAAAGCATAAGGATGATGCCCCCTCAGCTCCACCTGATCTAGATTACCAGCAAAATATCTGCAAAACTGTTTTTTCTTGTCTACTCCCAGTGGAGTAGACAAGAAATTAGCCCCAGTGGGCTAATGTAACATTCTTTTTCTTGTTTGGCTGCCTAAGTTTCTCATAATAAAAAACATAGAATCACGATGTCTTGAAAGACAAATTCTTCTGACTTTTCAAAAAAAAGTAATACCTTTTGAATTTAAAGTAATACTTCCTCCTTTTTCTTGGAATTGTAATAAGTGAGATTTTAATGTGCTATAACTTATTCCTTCTCGAAAGGTAGTATTTCCAGGCATTATTAGTGTCATATTAATGTCCGTTCTTTTAGGGATTTATTTACCGATTGACATTGGGATTATACGAAACATTCATTGCAAGATTTTCGTATCGAATATTTAGTGGTTTAGACCGACTAATCCCTTTTTGTACTTGCGGAAGATCTCTTTTTGATTGGAGTATTAGTTTACGTATGGTACTGTGTCCCCGTGTACAGTCCCAGCCAAGTTTCATTTCCGCCATCCCAACCATATGAAGTAACAAACCAACTTGCCATTAGATTAGAAGAAGTTCCTGAAAATATCCCCCAATATAAAAGAAAGATAAGTGAATTAAAAATAATGATTTGAATAAGAATTTGAAAGGCACAGAATTTCATACAAAACACCCCTAAACAATTGTTTTGCCCTTACTCTAGGCTCCTCAGTAGGGGAAGCTTTGTCTGAAACCCTGCACTTCTCAAACCGTCCCACACTGGGTCCAAGCGCACCTTTTGGTGGCCAAAAGTATTTTCTTTGCTTATTTTGTTTTTTAAGATTTTTGGTGGATATAACGAACACGTACGTTGTTACAAAAATAAACATCCTGAAAAATCTAATTATGCCGATTATCGACTAACGGTGTGTTATCTTAAATTATTGAAATACTCTCTTGGTTGCTGTTCAGTGGATCCATAACAGTTGGTTGGCTGTAGAGTGGTTCTATTATGAATTCTTCGTTTGTCTTGGGCTTGGGAAGCTTGCGTCTCCTGTTGGCCCGTTTCTTGCACTGTTTGTAACTGAACCATCCTGTAATTAGTACTTAGGACTGTAATTAGTAGCTAATAAGTTTGATAATATGTAATGATGGTTTAGGGTATTCCATTGAGTGGTTTCCAATTCCTGCTGTATGTATATCTTCTTTCTCTTGTAATAGCTCCAAATGATCTGATGTTTTGAAGACTTGTTCCTTTTGAAAGGAGAAGTTCCGGTGATCGACAGTTAATGTGTGGAAAGAGAAATTCACTGGTTTGTTATATCCCTCATTTGCTGAGATATTACTAGTATATCTCTTTGGGGTTAAAATATTTTCTTTTGATTATGCCATCTTGGGATATTTGAATGATGCCAGTTCTAGCCAAGGATGCATCCTTACGAACACCATTGCAGATTACAGCTATTTTAATTGATCGTGGAGTAATGAATAACCATGCGTTTGTAGTGTATAGTTGTTTCCACAGTAATGACGTAATATTGTACTACTGTATGTTGCATGGGTGGCGTTCTTCCCTCAAAGATTTTGTCTAATATATAATTTGGACTGTTTTCAATACTCTTTACAACTGATGGAGAGGTTAGTGCAGCTGTAAGGTCACGTAATCTTGTGTAAGAAATATATTGTTAAGAAATGTATTACATCCATGCGATACATAATAATGTATCGCATGGATTCTCCTCGACTTGATTATTAGTAACATTCAGCCTTCCTGATGGTCTGGTGCACTCATCAGTAGAAGTACTCATAATTGTGGATGTGTACCTAAAGATATTTACTGCTTATCTACTTGATGACAATAATTACAATGTAAGTAAATAGAAAAAACATTTCCTCTCTTATTAGTATGACCTTGTTTATTTTTGGCTATTTACCACATCTCTATTTACAACTGTGTTCGCTGTTACCACAGCCCAACTCTTATTATTCTTGTTATACACTGTGAGCTTTGTAACCACTTAATTATTTTCAACTGTATTACCACAGCCCAGAATTTTTATATACCACCTGAACTTTGTTACAACATATCTATTATTAACTGTGTACGTTGTTACCACAGGCTTTTTGTTTTATAACATGTGATCTTTGTTACTACATGCCGATTATCGACTGTGTACACCTTGTTGCCACAGCCCTCTTTTGGTTATACCATGTGGTTTTTGTTACCACATGTTTTTTGTCGACTGTGTACCTTGTTCCACAGACCCTTTTGATTTATACCATGGGATCTTTGTTGCCACATGTCTTTTGTCAACTGTTTATCTTGTTACCACAGCCCTCCCGTTTTTGTGTTTTCCTTTTAATAATACGCTCTGTAAACATACTTTTTATTTATTTATTGATTAATTTTTTTCCAAAACGATAGTACAACCAAACAATACAAAATGTTTTATCTAACATTAACTACATGAAAATAATTCATATGGTATCTTAAGTAGGGCTCGAATTATCTCTCCAACAAATCAATCAATTCGTCAGTAGAATTAACAGCGCTGTTGGTTTCATTGTCCATGTCCTGTACTATCCCACTTCTGAAATATTACATAATCATAGAATTTTATATTATATATTTTTAAATTGTTTTACAAAGTTTTACATTTATTTGAGATACAAATAAATTTGATAAAGAGGGAAATCCTCCCTCGAAACGTCATTTTAATACAAAAACTTACTCGTATTCATCTATGAACTCAAGAACCAAAGAAAAAATCTATATATAAAAAAAATTTATCAACACATAGTTCAAGAAAAAACAACAAAATTCGTTTCTAATGTAATCTAAGGTGATTCTTGTTGATGTAGAAATTGCATTTGAATAGGATATTTATTTGCGTTCAAGTATACCTATCTAAAATTTCTACATACTGAAGATTCATCATCAAAATCAGTAGACTTTAAAACAGTTTTTGCACTTTCTGTGTCCTGCGAGGACATTTCATCAGAAGGTGGATTCCAATGGCTGCATCCTGACTTTGAAATTAGCATCTTTTTCTGTAGGCACAACTTCTGCAGCACATCGTTTTCTGGGACTTCTGGTCAAATATTTAATTCTGACCTGTAATTTATAGAAGACACCATGGTATTGCTGATTACCACGCCATCCTTATCTTTATCCTTAAAAGTATTCGGATACTTTCTACAAATTTCGTCAGCAATATACTTCAAATATTTTGCTGGTATGTTATTTTAAACAGTTCTGATTTAATCAGCGACAATATAAGTAACTCATGTAATTACTGCTTCATTATTGATTTTTTTTAAGAGTTTGCATGCCCAACTTGCTTACTTTGTTCCAAGATATTACACAATTGCGCCATATCTGCTTATTGTTGACAAATTATTCTTGATCTATATCCAGGCCAATTTCGTCCTGCGAATTTAGTTTTTCTGGATTCATAATTGTTTCTAGACCTGGGAAAGATCTACCGCCGGTAGTTAATGTACTGCAGGTTCTCAACTCTTCATTTAATTTCCATCATTCAAGGGGTTGTAACAGTAACAATCAGGGCCGGACTGGGTTTAAAGATCAGCCCGGGCGCAAAATAAGATTACGGCCCGCTTCTCATTTTCAGTCAATACTTTGCATACGGAGCAATCAGTATTTTCATAAACATCTTTGAGATGCTGTAAACTGGAATTCAGAGATAAGATTTCTAGAGAATTGCAGATAACACTAGTAATACAGATGCACGACATACAGTGGTCGCCAAAATAATAGGTGTGAGGCGTACAGAACAGAAACTTGAGTCGAACATTTATATAAAAGGCCTAATCATTTTTTATATTTGTGTATTAATATTTTACACTATTGAATCAATAACATGAAGGTAAATTTGCAAATATTTTATTTTATAATACAAAATAACACAATAATAAACATTCTAAATGGACAAAATAATAGGTGTATAATGCAAACATGTTAAAGAAAATCCACATATCTAAATAAAAAAAACCGTAAAATGTTTGATTTAATGATGAGATAACAGGCTATTAATATTTAGTAACATTCCCTTTGTTTTGAATGACAGCCTTGCATCTTCGATCTACAAGACGCACTATGGTCCAGGATTGTAATGTGACGGGACATGTACAACGTAAGGATATAATATGAAAAAAAATGGTACGATTTCAACTTTTTGTCTTGTTAATAATAAAGTAGCGTAGTTTTAATAATAATAATAATGTTTATTATCCAAGAGACCATACTGTATAGGTATCGTCAATTAGCAAATAATTACCATACAATATAAATGTAACAAATGGTATAACTGTTTAATCTCCTTGAACATTTATTTTAATTAGATTTAATTTAAGATTTTTTATGGTAATATTTAAAAAGGGAATATTTTGTAAGTTTCTATTAAGAAATAATTTTGTTTAATTAACTAAAATGTAATATGAAATATTTTCGCTGAACTGCAAAGTATGCCAGTAATAAGCATTTCCTAACCAAAATTGGTGCAATATAAAACTCGCGTCAGGTAAAATTTGTAGTAACTACCTGGTTTGACGTCATAAAGGAGCACACTGTTTTTGCTATGATCATTACATCCAAATCATATAAATACAATTGTAATTAAATTTAAACTTGTCAAATTGACCGTAAGTGGCATAGACTCCTATCGCTTTAACCTTTACTTGAGTCTTAGTAAAGGGCTTACGGGACCAAACGTATATTTTTTTGTCTGTTTTGTGTTTTTGTCTTTTTGTGTGTTTAATAATATTTTATTCAAGCTAGATCCTCTACTAACCGACGTATCACGTATTGTGAAAATTAGGGTGGTGAACAACTACCCAAAATATTATTACGGCTGTATTGGTCGTAACAATAACATACAAGGACATACATATACCGGGTGTCTTAAAAGTGTGGGAACGCTTGAATTTCTCGAGAACGACAAATCCGATTACAAAAAGAAAAAACACGTCTTCCTTTATTTTTTGAAACCTATTCAGTTATGATATGCAAACATCACTCCCACCCCCCTGGGGGGTGAATGGGAACACTTATTTTTTATTGCACTTTTGCATTCTCCATAAAAAACTGTTCTCAAATTGCAAATTTCGCCCCCCCACCCCCGACCCTTCCTGGGGGTGGAAAGAGGGAAAATTGCACATGTCCGCAGAAAAACGATCTTTTTTTCCTCCAAAATTTTTTTTTGTGATTTACAAATTGTCCGCCACTCCCCTACGCCCCCACCCCTTTGTGGGTGGAAATTTTGGAGGAAAAAAAAGTAAAAGAAGATCGTGTGCAATTTTCCCTCTTTCCACCCCAAGAGGGGTCGGGGGTGTGGTGGCGAAATTTTCAATTTGAGGACAGTTTTTTATGGAGAATGCAAAAGTGCAATAAAAAATAGGTGTTCCCATTTAAATTTTCACAACTTACTCTCGCCCCACCCCCCAGGGGGGTGGGGGTGATGTTTGCATATCATAACTGAATAGGTTTCAAAAAATAAAGGAACACGTGTTTTTTCTTTTTGTAATCGGATTAATTTTGTGTCGTTCTCGAGAAATTCAAGCGTTCCCACACTTTTAAGACGTATAAAATCGTAAAAACATATGAAACATAAGAGTGTACAGCAATCAAATCATTTTCATTCTGCGAGCTCATCATTAAAAAATTCGTCACAAGAGTAATAAGCCCTCTGTATGATTACACATTGAATGCGTTTTTGAAACATTTAATTACTAACTATTCTTTTATAACTATTTGGTATTTTGTTATAGAAACGAATAGATGCCAGCATTGGACTTTTTTCATAAGTTGCTGTTCTATGATTTGAAACTTGCAGAGTGGTGGTGTTTCTTGTGTTATATTCGTGATTGTAAACCAAAGATCTAAAATTATTTAAATTAGCACGTGCATATAGTATGAGTTGATAAATATACTGACCGTATACAGTCATTATTCTTAATTTCCGGAATAAATCGCGGCAGCTGCTGTCTTGTCTGTTATTTAATATCAATCTTACAACCCATTTTTGCATCTTTAAAATTCTCTGTAAGCTAGAGGAAGATCCCCATATGATTAAGCCATAGGAAATAATTGAGTGGCCATGGGCGAAGTAGTACATTCTAAGTACTATTATCCGTAGTTTTCTTATTGTGTAGCAAACTACAGCAAGCTTCTTGCTTATTTCTTGTACATGCTCATGCCATTTTAGCTTGTGATCCAATGTTACCCCTAATAATTTAGTATGTTGTACTTGTTTTATGATGGTGTTTTTTGATCTAATTAACAACGATGTTCCAATTCACTATGAGATATAGAAAATTGCATGCACACATATTTATCATTATTGAGATGAAGTTTACTACCTGTAAAATAAGAAGTGATAGTTTTCATTTCGTTGTTAGCTTTGTTAACCATACCTGAGATTGTGTTTGATGAAATTAACATCGATGTATCATCAGCAGATAATATTACATTTTTGTAAGGCCTGCTTGAGACATACATTATATATAATAAAGGTCCAAGCACAGATCCTTGCGGTACACCTGGCTGCAGAGTTAGCAAGCTAGATCTTTTTTCGTTAAGTCGTACATAATGATACCTATCTTTCAAATAACTTCGAAACCAATCTAACGTTATACCTCTCACGCCATAAGAGAGTAGTCTTTCGAATAATTCCTTATGATCGACAAGGTCAAAGGCCTTGCTAAGGTCTAGAAATATTCCTAAACAGACTTCTCCATTATCCATCTTTTGATACACCTCATTCATAAATTGTGCCATAGCAGTGATGGTCGAGCATCCTCGACGAAATCCATGTTGTGCCTTATTGAAGAGGGAGTGTTTATTAAAGAAATTTACTATTCGATCTGCTACTAACCTTTCAATTATTTTAGAGAATGTACTCAGAATTAATATTGGTCTATAATTATTCAAACATGTGGTGGAACCCTTTTTGTGAATGGGAATTATTCTCGAAGTTTTTAATAGAATCTGGAATTTTCCCTGAACAAACGAATTATTTATTATGATTGTTAACGGTATACTCACTATTTCAGCACAGTGTTTTATTAACCTGGAGTTGATATTGTGATCTGCAGAATTCGACGACTTTAATTGTTTTATTAGCTTTGTAATTTCTACTTCTGTAGTTGGCACAAAGAATAAAGAATGTTCATTATTTTTGTTTATTGATTTATTTTCTTCGCAGTAATTTTGTTCATTCTGAATCATATTCTCAGTTATTTCATTGAAGTATTTGTTAAAGTGTGAAGCATTTTCTTGCTGATCTGTAATTAAGTTACCATTTATTTCTAAATTGACATTAGATTTAATTTAATTTTTACTCATACCTAATAGCTGCAATGCAGTCCTGCTTTTATTTTTGGATTGTCGTGATAGTTCACTGTTATGATTTTTCTAGCTTCAATTATAACATTTTTATATATCCTTTTATAATCTTTGTAATACTGTTTAATCCTATTGCTTCCTATCAAGGACATAATGTAAAGCTCTTTTAATTTTTTTTAAGAAATTCGGATACCTTTTGTTATCCACCTATGAGACATTTTGTTTTTCTCATCATCAGGTTTTAATTGTTTTAAAGGAAATGCTTGGTTAAAGCAGTTATTGATAATATTGTCAAATACTGAATATTGATCATCTACCTCAGTAACTGATATAACATTTTCCCATTTAACATTTTCTAAGAGATTCCTAAATTTAAAAATATTTTCTAATTTGTTTAGTTGTCTATAATATGTAATGCTTAGGGTCAACCGGGGTAAATATGAAACACCAAAAATTTGGGGTAAATGTGAAACATGTTGATAACCACCCTATCTTTAATTTTTATAAAATTCTAAAAAGTTAATATAATTACTACAGGTTTATATTACATGATGTATAATTATAACATGTTGGACTGCCCTTTATACACAATTTATTTTATTCAATATAAAATCTGCTAAAAACCGTCAAAACAAATTTGAAAAGCATATATAAAACTTTTCCAGTAATTAAGATTCTATACCAGCTAGTCTATTAATTTTCAATTTTTTAAAATAAGGAATAGATTATTTAACACAGCAAATATAATAAATTGCTTTCATAACTTCTTGATTTTGTTTTATTCAGTTACAAAGTTCAGGGAAAAATGCAACACAAAATTGGGAAAAAGTGAAACACGGCCTGGGAAAAAATGAAACACCATTTGCAAGATTCAACATGAGTTCGAGGCAGAGATGTTATTGGATTTACTTCTCATTTCTTTTTAATGCTTTGTGTTACTTACTAAATAAAAGAATGGTACTAAGTATTCAAGTGAAAAAGTTGAAGCGGGAAGAAAATCGCCAAACCTACTACAACATTGGGCTCATTCAGCAGGCCTACCGGTCACACCGGTCTGGGTCACCGTAAGTTGTTTTGCTCACCACATTTCAAATACGGTTTGTTTACGTACCGTACCGGCACAATTGAAGTGAGGTTACAACACCGCCCCTTGACGTTTAATAAAAACACTTCTATTGATTCCATTCTATGTATTCCAAAAAGAAGATACCTAAGCTAAGATAATAACAGTAAGACACAATGCACAGAAGATATGTACTCGTGTATATACAGAAGCATGTATATATACAAAAACCTTATAATTGGGCTCTTACAATATTTTTTTTAAAGGAAGAAAAAGTAGACTGTTGTTAAGTATGACAAGCCATGATTTTCAAATTATTTTATTTTAGCGCATACACGCTTGTATACCTAGGTTATTAGGAAGTTAATAATGAAGGTGTCAAACCTAACAATTGAATAACGACTATTTAAAATGTTCGTTACTTTAATATGTATTGGTTTAGTATAGTACCGCAAAATACATAAAATTAAAATATATAATGTTAATTACCTATGATCGACTTTGAGAGTTGACACCCAGTATGGCCTTGACGTACTTGATACCTCATTAAATAAGGAAGTGTATACGGAACCACCAGTGGTTCCTGAACATGATGTACTAGAAAGCCGCTAGCGGCTCCTGTGTACCCTAAATAAGAAAACCGCTAGTGGTTCTACAATGCAGGACATCTGAGAACCACCAGTGATTCGTTAGCACTTATGTTCTAGTATATTATGCCGCAAAAAATATAAGTTATGACTTCAAAAACCAGAATGTTTTTTTGTACATCAACTGTCAATACAACACATATTTAAAAAACTGTTCCTACTAAAAAAAAATTGTATTTAAGTAAGCAGCTATCAATATAATAATATAATATATTCTATTTTAATTTAAGTACATATTTATTATAAGTATACATATTTACTTGTGTTTAGCTTTTTTTCTGCAAAGTCCAATTGCAGTTAACAAGTGACCTTTTGGTCTTCCTTTGCGTTTTCTTGGTTTCGGAACGATTACATTCTCTAGTTCTTCATCATTTGAATCATTACAGTTGATTGCACTAATTGAGTTAACGGCATCATGTTCTTCATTAGCCGTAATTTCCTCGACAATAATATCAGCATCATGTTGATTTTCTAAAATTTGATTTTCTAAGACTGGTGCATCGTTTATTTGTGCATCTAATGGCTGATCTTGTAAAATTAACGCTATTGTAGTCTTTTCTCTTTGGGCCCAACAATTAATTAAGAAATCCAGTTGTTCACAGTGCTCATTAAAATCTTCTGAGTTGAAATCTGAGATAATAGAAGCAATCTTTTCACCTCTGATCAACGCTTTACGAAATTTTTGTTGGCTGGTTAGGATTGTATGATCTCTGTTCATTTATTAATTGCGATATTGTTATCTATTATTTCAAAATTTTCAGACACGTTATTACTTTTCTTATACAGCTCTATATATTTAGATTTATAAAAACGAGGTTGTATTAGATTCTGATCAAACAGAGGATCATCTTTTACCTGCCTAACTTTAAATATATGTTCACATGGTAAAGTAGTTGTAGTATAAAAGGAACAACTGCAATGATTTGAGTTAGTGCAATATTCTTGTCCAGAAATTTTAACTATATAATTGGATACATTTTCTATAATTTCTGCTTCACGTTTAGATTGTTCAATTTTTTTCATCACCAGTTCATATGCAAAGGGAGTTAGTAATTTCAAATATAAGTCTTGAGCTGAACCTTTAGGAAAATCTGTTACTGAGTTTTTACAGGATAGCATTATAGAGTCATGACGTCTTTTAGATCTCATACATACCAAGAGCGTTATGAAATATGTGAAGAAATCTTGTAAACTCGCCAGCTTCTCACAAATTTGTTTAATTTTTTGGTTGAAAGATTCAATGTGGTTTGTCGTTTGGACATTATAAGTTAAAACAGTTCTTTTAAAACAACTTACCCACTGATCTCTTATTGGGTGCCAATTTTTTATAAAATAATCAGTCACTTTTTGAAAGTTTAAATTGATTAACGCTTCATAATATGTATCATACTCAGTTTCATTTCTGGAATATGCTATTTTTTGCAATATTTCTAAACAATATTGTCGTTTTTTGCTGTCAATATTCATTTTTTCAGAGGTAATTGAAGTACGAAAACTTTTTAGAACATGAAACAGACAGAGCTGTTGAGTTGCTTCTGGAAATTCCTCTTGTAAAACTTTTTTCTCTGTGAAATCTTTGTCCGTTAAAATTGTTTTGATGGCTGACCACTCTGGATTTTCACTTTTAAAAATGTGTATCATGTGAGATATTGGTTGTGTAGATTCTTCAGATAAAATAAAAACACCTGCTACGTCCCCTTCATTATTCCCATTGATGACCATAATTACATAGAGGGGCATACGTAAATTATTTAATTTGTAAGTGGCATCTAACAGCATTAATTCCGGATATGTTTGAAAACAGTCCTTCATATGTGCATCTTGGAAAAATATTCCTGACAAAAGATTGTCTTCATTGACTAATACCTCCACTGTGGCACCATCTCCTTTCAACATATTTACCACAGACACGATGTCAGTTTTACCACATGATACACTAGTTTTTAAATTAGTAAGGTCTCTCAATTGCACTAACTTTCCACTTTTTTCTTGAATATATGATTGCAACAATTTTTTATTGCACTTTAACTTCATCAAATGTGAAACTTCTTCACTCTCCGATTTATCCAATTTTCTCTGGCGAGGCAATGCGTTGAATTCATCTTTTTCAGGTACATGATTATGGTTTTCATTAAGTACATTTACTATTAGATTTCGACCGTCATCAGTAAGTGCTATTTTAATTGCCATTTCACAATCATTTCTCAATGTTGCACTATTTCTCAAACCTTTTCCTTTAGATTTAAATTTTCTTCCGCCCTTGTAACAAGCATATGTTAGCGAGTAATATTTTAAAGCAGTGTTGACATTTTTCAACTTTTCTGGACACATTTTTTTCATGTTTTCTATAGTTTTAGCGTTTCTCTTCCATAACTGTACAAAATTTTCAGTTTCGTAAGTCTTAATACTTGAGTAGTATTAATTAAAAGTTCTTCAAGAGAAGCAAACTTTATTCCTTCATAAATAATGGCTGACTCATTCATTTTGGACGTTATTGTAATAGACACCTTCAAAAGAAGACTAATATTAATTTATCACTTGAACTACCCACAGTTAAAAATGGTTACGTACCTTGTCGACATTAACACCAATTTAAACATTCAACTTTGATTTTTTCTCTGTTAGTAAACAATCCGCTCCGCAAATAATTAGGTGGTTGTTTGAGGTTAGAATCTTCGCGGTTAACCAGAATGCAGAGCTAAAAAAACACTGGTGGTTCCCTCACGCGCTGCATATTGTAGAACCACTAGCGGTTTTCTTGTATAGGGTAACACAGGAGCCACTTGCGGCTTTCCAGTACATCATGTTCAGGGACCACTGGTGGTTCCGTATACACTTCCATTAAATAAAGACTTAAGGTGATGTTTCACTTTTCCCCGGTTGCGTTTCATATTTACCCCATATCCAGGTTAAAAATGAAACTCAGTGTTTACCTCTTCATGACTACAAACATAATTTTATATAAATTGCTTTTATATGGTCGCATAACGCTAAAAGGAATCTATTGATGTATAAAAACGAAGACTTTTTAATTTTAAGGTAGTTTGAAATTAAAAGTTTTATTTTTCGTTTCATATTCACTCCGGTTGACCCTACCTGTTTATTAGCTAATTGAGATGATATTGTCAATTTCTGTGCAGAATGGTCTGATATACCATTATGCAATACCTCACTTTCATACAATGTATATTCTTGAACAAATATATTATCAAGACAATTTTTGTGTCTTGTTGGCTGATTGATTGTTGGTATTAAACAAAATGATTTAAAAATATCAACAAGTCAACTAAACTGTTTGATGGAGCTAAAAAATTAAAATTGTAATCTCTGCAAATCACCAATTTGCAATCCCTACCAATTAAAGATATTATCTCCAATGCCTGCATTAATTTTTCTAAGAATATATTTTTTTCACCTTTATCGCTCCTGTATAGCACCATAACAATAATCTGATTATTGTCGTAATTTATTTTACCTGCTACGCATTCAAAGTGCACATCCATCGAGAGGTTTAATTTCCTAAATAGGTTCCATCTTTATATCTTTTTTACAAAATAATGCAACTCCTCCATGAATATGATTCACCCTGCTGTAATAATCTGCAACATAAAAGTCATTAATAGTTACATTATTAATGGAATTAAATAAACACCAGTGATCACTAACTGCAAATATGTGACACACTTGTGTGCTAAAAAATACATCAAATTCATTAATTTTGTTTGACAGGTTTTGTACATTTTGATGTATAATAATTAATTTTTTATCCTTTTTTTTCTTTTAATTTTGATTTACTATTTATGTGATTTTCATAAAACGGCAGTCATTACTCCCATTATTAGAAATATAAATATTATTACTTATATAATTTAAGTTTGTTTTTCTGGGTGGTCCTGTTTCTTCAATTTCAAGATTTGTCCAGACGGCGAAAAAACTTGTTAATTGTTACTCCTGTGGGCCAAAAGTCCCCATTGTGTACAGTACCACAGCCTCCTACAATTTACAAGCCATGAAACTTAAATGGCAACACTGCATTCTGTATTTGTGGGGGTCCTAGAGATCCCACTAGTCACAGCACTATAGTTAAACTAATTGCTTAGATCAATTTGTTATGGAAAATAGATGCTACAATTAAATGAAACACATTTTATAGCAAGCCTTTATTATATTATAATAATCTATAAACTTAAATTATATTATTTTAGTTTTAAAAGATAATATATACATTATATATACACATTTGTGGTACTACTAAGGTTAATTTTTACCACTAGTAAATGTAGTTCTTTTTTTGGTATTATTTTGACAGTTTGAATTATTTACAGCTTTCGTATAATTATTTAAGATGATGTTACTTAAAACAGATAAAATGCTACGGTAAACTTTTTTGTGACTTGTTCCACAATAGCAGGCAGTATTAAAATCAAAATCAGTTATTTCTAAACTAGTCATTGTTAACATAGAAAGTAAACTGTGGTGATCTTTTTTGGTTAGAAAAGTTTCAATGCATTTATTATTAATTATATACTCGAAAATGCCACATATATGAAGATAGATACGTTTAACATTATCTGTGGAGAGGGACAATCCACCTCGTTGAAGATTATCAAAATAGGCATCTGAAATATTATTTCCTTTACTTTCTACAATAAGAGATTTGCAACTTGTACAAGAAAGTCTTTTTTGTATTGCATGTGCAGCATATCCACATACATAATTTTGTACAGATTGATCGTATTCAATCACTTCCAAATAATTTGTCTGGAAAATAAATAAGAATTCAGAAAGCTTACTAGCATCATCAACATCATCAAAATCTGAATCACCTTTTTTAAAAGAATTCATATCCAAATTGTGTTTGAAAATATGTTACCTTATTTTTTTTCTGATTCTAAAATTTGTGTAAATGACACATTATAATTACAACCCGAAAGATTTCTATACCTACCAAATCTTCTAAACAATCTGTTTGGAATTTTCCAAGTAATATATATTTTATAGGAAAATGTAAAAACGAATAATTAATTATTTCAAGTAAGACTGATACACTAATCTTTAATGCATTATATGTGTCTTTTGACAAAGCAATTCCAGAAAAACTATTGTGCCACTCATTAAGCCATTCTAAAAAAATTTTGTAAAAAACATTGTATATTATCCTTAGCTTTCTTGAGAAAGTAATTGATATCAATTGGAACATCGGAAGTCAAGTAATACCTTGAAAGTACATTTTCAATCTGCGACCACCTGCACAATTTACTGTTTTCATGAAAAATCCACTTTAAGTCGCTTGGTGATAACTCACTACCTCCAATAAACACCTTAACTTTCATATTATTAAACACTTTAACTGTGCAAAGCACTCTCACTTCTTCCTCAATGATATTAGCAATATTATTTAAAACTTTCACTGTCCACTTGTTTAGCACTAGTTTTGCAGGAAGATCTTATAAAATGTTCCAAATTCTTTATCATATCAGCTTGCAGAAACTCTTCAATTTCATTATTTTCTTTTTGAGTCATCCTATCTCTTCTTTCCTGAGGATCTTTTCTTTGTGGCAGTTTTTTAATTGTTAAATATCTTGGTTGTCCAGGAAAAATTCTGGGTATAGCGCCCGTTTTTAATTTAGGATTCCTTAAACTTTCCAGAACTCTTTCACCTAGTTCATTACAACATATTTTTGTTTTTTCTATATCATCATCTTCAAAATGATCAGAGCATACAACTGAATTTTTGGTTATTGTAAAATTTTCTCTATGTATCGCCTTTAACCAAAGTTGTCGTAAGCCCTCTTCTTTTGGAAAAGAAAAAACACTTTGTAGCTTCCATTTTTTAAAGAAGACGCGTAATTCGATTGACAACTTGGAACACAACACATTTTAGGCATCTAAAAATAAATAGTTTAGAGCTTTATTACAATCACATTCTACAACATAACATAACTTTCTATTTTACTAATGTTCGTGATTTTATACTAATATATGTACAATTATTCACAAAACATGTTACACTTACCTTAACTAATGTCAGTTGATTTATAATAAGCAATTATTATTAAACTATTTGATAAATTATTAATAAATAAACTAATAAATAACAGAAAATTCACGTATTCAACTTCTACATGCGGTAAAGAAATCACAACTGAACTCTGTACTGTAGGACTCCGAAAACGTAGCCAAACATACTTAGTTTCATGGCTTGTAAATTGTAGGAGGCTGTGACAGTACTCATGTGTTCGAAAGGCACAGTTACCTTGAAACTACTGTAAACGGTTGGATGTTTGGATAACATTTTTTGGAAATTCACATTGCTTATATTGTTATTACTAAAATACTTGTTAAGTTGTTCCACAGTAATATCTGGTTGTAATCTACTCTCAGGCTTTCTCCTCTCAGGCCAACTGATTCCGTTTTATTCCCTCGAACTGGAAGGCTTCGATTGTATTTACCAATACCCTTGGATGAATTTACTTTCTTCCAATCACAGTTTTCATCTGCAGTAGCAGTCACCTTCATTACTTCTTTTATTCCTTTGATAATCATTTGTTGATTTAGCAAGTTATTTTCTTCTGCATTGGATTCTTCTGTGTGGTCTTTAGAATTCGTTACAGGCGTATTTGTATTTATACAATTCTTCTCGTTGTTTTTAATAGAAGCACCTTTATCATCTTTACTTTCGTGTAAACTTTTTGTATGTTTAAATTTCATAACAGCTGTATCTGTAAATGTGTATTTCTTCTGTCAGCACTATCTGTTCCCAGTTCAGACGATTTTTCTTAATATTCTTGAAATCTACATTTAAATCACATAACTTTATTAAAGATTTATTCAGAAAACGGGTGGTAACATTTTCAACTTTCATCGAAATTCCCAAAGCAGTACAAAAATTAATATAACTAGTGTCTCTAAAATAATTAGCTAGTTTAATACAACAATCATAGTTAAGTGACATTTTTTAAAAGTAATTAATTATAGGGAGGTATATACTTATTCTTCTTATTGGTGTTACAAAGAATTATCTGTAGCGATGACACACACAAGTTTTTATTTTTAGTAATTTCCAGAAAATACAAGGGAAGTACCGATGTTCTGTAATGCATACATACCCTAACTTCAAACTGTTCCGTCTATTCAAATGCCCTGTTCTTTTACGAATATGCACACAACATACAGTAGGTATATGAAGATTGTCAATACGACACTAAAATAATTGGTACCTAACACGTGTTATTAATCTGATAAAAGGCAAACCAATGAACCAGCCAAAACAAATTTGGCTGTATAATGGCTGAAATATTTGTCACACCCATTCAAAATACACGCTTAAATTTGAATAATTTTATAGATTTACGAGCGGACTTTACTTTCGGGAAATTGTATAACGTGTCCGACTTTAATATACAAAACTGCACTAATCAATAATAATACTAATGCCAATATTGTAATCCTGATATTCAAATAGTTTACACAACATAGGGGAAGGTGTGGAGGATTGGGACGTTTTTTATATTATTTTATATACAAATATCAGTATCATAGAAAAAACAAGTTTTATATATTAAAAACTTAGTAAGTACATTAACAAACAAATGTATACCTCTAGAGCTTCAAAAATACGAGTAGGTTAAGAAAAAAATTGTAAAACAAAAATCCTCGCAAGGTGTACCAAACCTCCTTACTAGCAGGATGTATGGGACACAGTTCTAGGAGGAATAGACCACAATCAAAAATTGTTTTTTAACGCAATTTATTGTTATATTCTTCCAGAATAATAGGAAACGTGTATGTTCCAGCCATTCTGGCCGTGCCCTTCTTAATTCTTGGAGCTGGAAGCGTTAGAATTATATCACTAAATTGGACTTCATATTTGTCTTCAATTTCGGGATACACAAAAACATAAGAAGTTCGTCTTCGCCGTAGAAAATTCACTGTGTATTTACCGTTGTTGATATCCGTTATTTTTCCAACATAGTAAACGCAGTTTTTATTTGTCACGAATTTGCAAAGAATAAAACTGTCAACAGCAGCTTCAGAGGGAGAAGTATTTTGATACTCATTGGTGCACTCACCATCTGAGAATTCTTCGTCCATGTCAGAGGAACTGTCTTTAACGATCTTATCGGGGACATCACTGTCACTTGACGAACTGCTTGCAACCCTCAGTCTTTTAGTTACTTTTTGGATTTGAGTTTTATTTTTATTCGGTGTTTTTTGCATTACTATTTCATTTTTTTCTGGAGTATCTGTTAAGATTCTTGTTTTGCCCTTGGCTCGTCCACCTTTCTTGGTGGAGCTTTTGGAAATGGGAAGAAGTCTTCAGGTCTCAACAGACCCTCAGATGATGTTGAAGGTTTAGGAGAGCTCTCATTCAGTCTAGCTGAAATATTGCAAGATGGTGCCTCATTAGTATCCAGATCGGGCTCCTTATGTTTGTTATTATCATCAGTTTTAGTTGATGAACTAGACAGGTTATTATTATTCAAAATAGGTTCATCAATTTCCACATCTGATTGCTGTAGGGGACGGTCTGTCACTGAACTCATCAAGAAATCGTCTTCGCTAAAGATTTCAGAATTAAATGGCTGAATTCCAGTTTTTCTGAACCCTGACAAAATGTTTTCCTTTTTCATCGCACCGTTAAATGCTTCAGCCTATAGTTGGGCAATTTCGTAAATTGTAATAACTTTCCCGGGATTATTTACCATCCAATTGTTAAGAGCTACATTGTATCGACCATACAATTAATACAATTTAAATGGACCATACACAGCTACATCCAGGGGCTGAAGGCGGTGGCTGCAGTGTGGTGGAAATGTTAAAATGTGCACCCCATTTTCTCTTGCTAAATCTATCACATCAATAGTGATATGACTTTCGTGATTGTCCAATATTAACAATACTGGATTGTCTATATTGGATGCTTTTGAATGCTTTATAAAATGATTCATAACATGTAAAAAATTTTCGGCTGTCATCCAACCGCTCTTGTGGGCTAAACCCAAACTTCCCGGTGGAGCACCATGCAACATGTGATTGGCAAATTTTACACGAGGGAATACAAATACTGGAGGCATTGTGTTCCCTACAGCATTTATGATATTGCACATGGTTACAAGTTGACCTCGTTCCGCAGAGGTAACCTGACCGACCTGCTTTTGGCCTTTGGGGGCGAGTATTTTCGGGGGCTTCTGAACAGTTGTCAAGCCCGTCTCATCAAGATTGTAGATATTGTGGGGAGGAAACTCTTTTCTTTGCATAACATCTTTAAGATTCTCAAAGAACTAGGACACATTGTGCTTATTAAAGCTTGTTGCTCTACTTAAAGATGTGCTCTCTGGTGTCCTTAATGACAAATCTTTAGATCTATGCATAAATCCTATTAACCACTCTTCCAGCAATTTTTCTTTCATTCCATGTTTCAGGATATTTTATATTAAGTTTTTTTAGCATATTCATAGGCTTTTTTTCTAAGATCTACTTTGGTAAGACCATAATGCATTTTAGAAGAAATTTTTATGTAATTCCGTAGCATGTCTTCCTGTTCGTTAGAAAATACCTGTACAAGAGTAACAAATTACTAAGAAAAAAAAAAAAATTTGATCAATAGTAACCTGTTTGTTGGATATGTTTTTCTTTACGCGGTATTCTTCGTTAGGATTTTGTTTCGCTATTGAGACATGCTTCTGCAAAGCAGTTTTTGAAATTCCAGTGTCCTTTGTAACACTTCTTATTGATAATCCTCGCTTTAGAACAAGAGAAACGGCAGCTTGTATCTGTTCGGGCGTATTTCTTTCCCGATTGGTCTTTCTTTTGTAAAATCGAGGCATACTGGTATGTAGAACGAGGCCTTAAAATAATTTACTTTATTAACAAACCGTAAATACTAAGTTAGGAGAAATGGGACAGTGTCCTATTTCTCCTATGCAAAAATGTCCCGTTCCTCCCAACGTGTTGTACAAAACTTTAAAAATAGATTATGGAAAGTTACAAATAATTTGAGGTTACGTTAACCGCATCAAAAAACTCTCCTGATATCATGCTTTGATGTCAATATTAACTAATTCTAATAATTACCATTCAAACATACCTCTTTTGGTCTTAAACTGCACCGAGAAAATGTAGTTTTGTTGCCAAAAAACACAAAAAGTCTCTAAAAACTATGCCGGCTTTTTCGGTTGACCAACAAATTTATACTATACTTTGGTGTATTATGGGTGACCTATACTGACGATTATTAGAGATTTGCACTATTGGCGCAAATTTTAAAAGCAATGTCCCATTTCTCCTGCGTCCCAATCCTCCACATCTTCCCCTAACATTTTAGGTTATGTTATCACTTTTGTTTATAAGTGTTGCCAATACCCAAAATGACGAAAAAACTATTTTTCTAAATAGAAATTTCATTCAAGCTTACTTTTTTTTATTACTAAAAATAAAATAATATTACTATGTAAACACTAAAGATAAAGAAATCCCGAATGTAAATAAATTATACGTTTCAAGATTAGTGAAAAAGTGACAACGTTGCCTTAAATTGGTACCATTCTTTCGTTTCTTCTTCTGATAAAGACAAATTAATGCCGTCATGACTTTGACTCAAGTTTTTAGGTTATCTTTGCAAATATTACAAATATATGTATATAAAACGATAGATGAAATACTATTTATTTAGATTCATTTAAAACGTAGCAGTAAGAAACTTCCGAATTATGTATCTTTTTGTTTAACACATCTGATTTACATCGCTGTTACTTTGCGAGCTATATCGAGCGTTCAATCGACGAATTCTTCGTATTAATATTTCTTTTGGCAAAACTATAGTTTGATTTATAAACTTTTCCGTTGCCGTTCCCGCTTACCGTTCCCGTTCCCGTTCAAACATGAAAAGGTTTAAATGCCTGTGTGCGTTTATAAAGCACCGCTGCCGTTACCGTTTGCCGCTGCCGTTCGTTCGAGATAACCAACTTTTAACTTTTGCCGTTCGTACATCGGTTAATCAAAATTGACATTAATTTAAACTAAAGCTTCTAATAACAACATATTGTCTCTTTCCAAGTTAATCTTCACCAAACTAATAATAATACAAACTACAACTTGAAAAATAACAACAAACAATAAGGTTATGTTTATGATAATGACGTTTTTTACATTAGCAAGGTCAAGTAAACCATTACATGTGCGCGTGCGTTGCGGTTCCGCTCAAGAAAGTTTATAAATGGGCCCGTGGCAACGGCAGTGGGAACTGCAAACCTCAACGGGAGCGGGAACGGTAACGGAAAGTTTATAAATCCAGCTTATCTTTGGAACAACTGTTTACCCGTACGTACTGGTTTTTCCAGTGTTTTACCGCTAAAATATTTGGCTGTATAATGGCTGAAATATTTGTCATACCCATTCAAAGTACACGCTTAAACTTAAATAATTTCATAGATTTATGAGCGGACTTTACTTTCGGGAAATTGTATGACGTGTCCCACTTTAATATACAAACTGCACTAATCAATAATAATACTAATGCCAATATTTTAATACTGATATTCAAATAGTTTACACAACAACATTTTAGGTTCTGTTGTCACTTTTGTTTATAAGTGTTGCCAATACACAAAATGACGAAAAAACAATTCTTCTAATCAGAAATTTCATTCAAGTTTACTTGTTTTATTACTAAACCTAAAATAATATTACTACGTAAACACCAAAAATAAACAAACCTCTCCCAAATGTAAATAAATTATACGCTTCAAGATTAGTGAAAAAGTGACAACTTTGCCTTAAGTTGGTACCATTATTTCTTTTGTTCTTCTGATAAAGACAAATTAATGCCGTCATGACTTTGACTCAAGCTTTGAGGTTATCTTTGCAAATATTACAAATATATGGATATAAAACGATAGATGAAATACTATTTATTTAGATTCATTTAAAACGTAACAGTAAGAAATTTGGCGCAATGGTTTTTGATTTTTTGATACATAATACCAGTCAACATTATCTTTAAATTCGCGAATAAAATTTTCTGATAATTCTCGTCTACTACAAATACATTCCCTGTTTATATCATTTTAAAATATTTTTACAAAATTTGAGGGTAGTTTCTGTGTCATAACCAGGGCTGCCAATGCAAACGAAGTGTATAATCCGTTTCCCTCTCCAAATTACACGATTTTGCGCAGTTTTACACGCGCGAGAAACAAATTAAATTTCTACTGTTTTACACACAGAACAGCAGGAATTTGGGAAGAATTAACTATTAAGACAATTTTATATTAAAACTTGTTTATTACAAAAAAATACATAAATTTTTTTGTCTATTTCCAGATGTTTTCGCGTAACATACTTTGATCTGGTTCAAACTGCAGTATGCCACCGGAATTTTTTACTTCTTCTTTTGTATATATTATTGCCCTAACAGTGCTGGTGCTTAAACTACTTCTTAAGTCCGTTTTTATGTCATTTAAAGAACTGAATACCCTTTCTACAGACGCATTCGAAAATGGTAATATTAAAAGTAAATTAATAACCACTTTTAAATTTGTAAAGCCACATATGCCAGCACTATTTTTTAAGTCAAACACTTTCTGCCAATATATTTCAGCTGGGTCTGATGTATTTAAATCAAATATTTTGAAGTCTAACAATGCATGTTCACGCCATTCATTATCAACTGCCTGGTAGTTAGTAAAATCTTTCAGGAATGGGAACCTAATAAAAACATTATTCAAAGACTTAGTATTAAAGGCTTGGGCTTTTGCTGGGTCTACAATTTCAATAATATCAAATATATCATCATTAAATTCAAACCGTGTTTTAATATCAGAAACCAGTTCAATGTAAAACTTTAAACAATTTTCAAAAAACATTGTTACGTCAGCTGTTGATGCATTTGAATCTTGCTTGATTTCATTTACATATTGGGTGGCCTGTATTCCTAAATACAACTGATCAATGTCAAGAAAATGTTCCGGGTTTCTGTGATTTAATGTAAATATATTCTCATTTCTCACACAAGATGGTTTCATGTAATTTAGACACAAAATTCTGATCATTTTCTCAATTTCTGGTTTTAGTTTATAGAGTAATGGTGTCTCACTCTGAAACAGTTTATTAAAATCTGTGAGAATTTCTAAAACATAGCTTAGAAAATGTAAATATACTTTTGCGAACTTATTGGACATAGTGGTAATCATAGATTCAGTAGTTCTTGAAGGATCACTAAATACAGTTTCTCTTAAATAGGCATGCAGGGGCTCATATTGTTCTAATACTCTGTCAACGCAAGATTTCAAAGAGAGCCATCTTGTGTTTGCCGGATGCAAAATTTGGTGAATTTCAACTCTGAAAAACAATTGAAATTCTTTAAGCCTTTCCTGTCGCCCAAAGCTCCTGCTAAAATGTGTACCTAAATTTCTTAAAAGATCTTCGATAGACCTTGGAAGAACTAAGCAAGCTTTAGACGCAGACAGATGTATTAAATGGCAGGAACATTTGATACAAACTATATGTGGTACATTTTTCTTCAGCAAAGAGTAAACAGAATTATGCTGTCCAAACATTACGTTTGTTGTATCTGAAGAAAAACCTACCATATTAGTTATTGGAATGTTTTTAATCGCGATTACATTTTGAAGACATTTGAACAATTCCTCAGCTGTTCCCACACTATTTTCAACCATGTCAAAAAATTTGGTGACAACTTTTTTGGTATTGTTACAGTAGTATATAACTGTAAAGGCACACTGTTTAGTAGTACCTTTATCTGTGGTTTCCTCCATTATTAATGAGAAAAAGCAGCCTAGAGCAGATAAAGTTGAACACATTTTCTGGCTACATTTTTCACCTAACCCATACTTTAACATTTGTGTGGCTTTTGTTCTCTTCAGTAACAAGGATTTTGCTATTTGAGAGTCTGGAAAAATATTGGCACACAGTGGACTTAAAACATCCATGAGTACAAAAGGTAAATTATTTGATGCTAAAAGTGCACACATCTTCAACTCCGCTCTTCTAGTAGAGTCTTTTACGTTATTGTCATTATCAGAAAAGAAACTCATGTTTTTAATGTTTTTGTTAGTGACATATTGTCGTTTGTTAAAAACATGCTTTTCTGATTTGCTGTGGCGCAATATTACATGTTTATGTGCAAATATTTGTACATTACAAAGCTTACAAAATGCGAATTCATTTCCTTTTCTGGTAGTGTCAGATTTTACTAACCAACCTTTAAATTCTGGAATGTTTTGCCAAGATATACAAAATTTTCCTGAACCTTTGGAAATATTAACTTTACGACGCTTTGGGTTTTCAGTACTATTGAATTCGTCCAAAACTTCTGCATTCTGCAACAGATATTTGTTTAAGAATTTATTCAAACAAGATATTCATAAAAATACTTGCCTCAACTTCAACTTCATCATCATTATTCTGCTCCTCATTTACACCTTCTGATGCCACAGCTTGATAACTCTATATAAAATAATGTAATATTAATATAAAATTGGTAACCGAAAAAAAAAATGGGACCTCCACTAGTGTTATCTCTGCAAGCGAAGTAGACTCGGAAACTCCCAGTTGTCCGTCAGAGTTCAAACAGCTGTTGCTTTTGCTACATACAGGATCAGGAATTCCCTCCACCGAACTGATTTTTCCTGCTCCCTCTATCTTTGTAGACAGTTTTATCAACCATTTATCCATGATTTAATTCTTTAATGCTAGGTACTCCAAAGCCTTCTACAAAAATCTAATACATATAACCGAACTGTTTATTGTAGGTGCAAATTTATAATGACTTACCACCTCAGCAGTCAGCTTTACGTTTTTACGACCACTACACCACACTTGAATGCATACAAAAATACATTCCTGAGAACACAATTAAAAAAAGTTAGGTTATGATGCCAGTGATGTTGATGGCGCGCGCCAAACCGATGCGATGACAGAGAAATCAGAATAATATCCCAGATCCCAGATCGCAGAATATCAAAATATCCCTAATCAGGAGTCAAGGACGATAGTGTCAAAACTCAAAACAAAAGAAAGCAATGAAAGCAACCGCACAATCGGTACAATGCGGTAAACCGCACAAACAAAAGTTACTAATTTCGTGGAAGAGTCGATTACACGATTTTACACGCACAAAAATATTACACACAAGGTACAATGAATTATCCGCAAATCGTGTAATTACACGCACATTGGCAGCCCTGGTCATAATAATAATAATAATGTTTGTTGTCCATAAGGTATAGGTATCGCCAATTAGCAAATAATTACCATGCAATACAAATGTAACAAACATAGTATAACATAAAATGACATACATATATAAAATCGTAAAAACATATGAAACATGAGAGTGTACAGCAATCAAATCATCTTCATTCTGGAAGCTCATCATTAAAAAATTCGTCACAAGAGTAATTAGCCCTGTAGTGACACAAGGGGGGTATCGTCATGTTCATAAGACGGGACATAACAGTAAATCAGGTTTCCGCTAACCTGTTAAATTTTCTGGCATGGACGTGATCATATAAATTGATAAAATAAAAATAACTAACTTACCTACTTTGTGTAAAAGCTTATGTATAACTAAAGCACTTGCTTGAGCAAGAATTTTATCATAAAGCACATGATTTGACCCTAGGTTCTTTTCAAAGTAGTGCTCAGGACTAGTGTAATTTGAACGAGCTAGAGGGTTAGCCTCTATAAACAAATCAACTTCTCGAACAGAATTATATACATTTTATTTTCACTATTATATTAAACTCAAATTCATTATTTACAAATTGATAATAATCTCGTGACAACAGAGCCAAGTGATATTTTATTATTTTACCAAAAAATTGATAGGAGTAAAGACCTAATTAGATGCCTATTGCTAACTCTGTGACCTAGTACTTTCTACTATGTGTATCTATTATCAAACCAGATACTGCCTATCGTAAACTCTTTCCCTTTTGAAATAATTTTACAATTTAAATTTCTCCCTTTTTTTTCTCGCCTTATATTTGTGATTTCTGGATGGACTAAATAGCAAGTGATCTTTGAAATTAAAAAAAAATATATATATGTTTGTTGTGTCAATTTCTTCTTGATAAACCCTTTTTGTTTTTGTTGAACAAATATACAATTTTGTTAACCTGCTCGCCTGTTGGTATGATTGCCCATCACTTTGGCTAAATTAAATTACTTTTGAGTAGGTATACAACAAGAGAACGAGCCCAAAATCCCATGTTATTTCTTATGAAGGTCCGATTTAGCGAAAAGATCACAAATCCAAGATGGCGTCGGCTCGCGACTCGAGGTCATCCGCGACTCGGTCCGGCGCGCGACAGCGCACACCTGTGTAAGATCTTGACATCTACACGATTTCATGTTAAGACAAGCTTGTAGAGCTATTATAAATACATATTATTTTAAACTTCAAACGTGTTTAAATTGTATCGAAATTGTTTATATTATTAACAAAAGTGTATATATTCTTTCTAAGTTTTAACAACAAATCAAGGTAACCTTTATCATTAGTTTTATAACTTTTTTTTAAATACCGTTACATAACTATTATAAACATTATTAGAAACATAGATCCGAAATATCAAACTAGAGAATTATATTAGTTGAAGCCTCCATAATATCACGTTTTCAATAAATACTAGATATAATTAATCAGCTTCATTATAAATTTAATAGAAAGCATTATATATTTTTTTCAATTCAATTCTTTTTATGAAAAACAGTTCGTAATAGAGTTTACTTTAAGGATATCTTATACCTACGCTTATCGAAAACAAATAATAATAGGCAAGCAGATAACATTTTAATAATTTTTATCTAATAAGGTACTAAACTGATTAGGACTCCTTTGCAAATTTATCAGGCTGACATGACATGAGTCGACTTAGTAACTGTGGAATTTTATTGATAAAAGTAATTACCTAATGTTCTACCAATAATAATAATAATTTAAGATAATTGATATAATTTCTATTAATAACGAATTAAAAAATCCTGAGAACATTCGAACATAATTCAACATTAATATACCTGTAACGGTTGACAGTTAGAAGGGCCCGCATTTTACCCATATATTGCCATTAAAACGTAACATTTTATTTTAATTACATAAATCTAATTAATTATATAATACCCATAAATAACATTCTATTAATAATGAATTGAAAATATACACAATTCAAATTTAAAATACCTTTCACGACTAACCGATACGAATGATAAATGAATACTACGCTTGGTAATCAGGCATCGACACAATTCGGAGGGTGACCTTCAAGCCTTTTACCTACACAATAATCTAGACGATATTTAATTAAAATACTTCAGAATAGTTAGCTACCCTCTTCTATCCCCAGGAGTTTAATATAGATATCTCTCATCATAACACCTCCTCGGTATATACATCGTACATAAACTCGATCTTGCATCTTATCAAAAACTAACAAGATATACTAAAGTTTCTCAGTCGATATGAGTAGGGAAAGAATGGGGTTTCTGGGACCACCTCCCACCACTTTCTGCTTTCTGCCAAGGTCAACCTTCAAGGCTAAATTTTCTGGCGGTTAAAGGTCAAGGCTTCACTGATTTTTAAGCTGAAGTCAAGGCTTCTCTGACTTTTAAGGTGAAGGTTTATTATACTTCCTGCTAAGGTTAGATTTTTAGCGGTTCAAGGTTAAGACTTTCTGCTAAGGCTTCTCTAATTTTAAGGTTCAGGTTTTATAAAAAAAATGTTGTAGATCAAAACAATGAAACAATTTATTAGTTGTTTATTAAATTGCTTACAACAATATCTCGTAAATAATTAAATACATAACAATTATTTGAATCCATATCTCTCGTCAGGTAAGGCGTGACTCCCGAAGGAAAACGTTTTTCACGAAATCTGAGTTCTCTTTCATCGTTAAATTCTTTTTCCGTAGGTAATATCATTTTAGATCGCAGGGGATGTATATTATCATTAGAATAAAAAATACGTTAACTTGTCTGAAAGGTGTAAAATATCTTCTATTTTTTTGCTTTTCTTGTAGACATTTCCAGCATCTGAGTTTTACTGTTGCAAATATTAAGATCTCTACTTGCTTTTCTTGGAGAAATTCCTGCATTTCATATTTTACTGTTGTAAATATTAATAGTTTAGAATCTGTTATTAGTGTATTTCAAAATACACGTATATACCTTCAAATGTTCATATCAATCTGATGTTACGTAAATAGAAATTTTTGAACCTTTCAATGCCTCGATTTAATAAAGCTGGTAACATTATATATAATTCTTTTTTGTTTTATTAAAACTGCGACTATGTATTGTTAAAATTTAATGGATATTACGTGCGGTTTCTACGTAAATATAAATGGGATATTAATTAGTAATCCATTTTTTAAGAAGAAGAATCTATTTTCAAGCTCTGTAATAATAGGAAGATGCAAATAACCAATACCGGCATAAATTAGATTTTTAAGATCTAGTATTATGGAGACGAGAGCATTAACGACCATTAAACTGTGATTTGGATAAATGAATTGCTTTCTTAGAAATAACTTACATAAAAAATACCGCTCTCAATCCCTTTCCCCCGCGATGTCCAGAGGTTATCTGTATGCATCCTTTGTTGTATTGAGGTAAAAAGGTTGATATAATATTATGATATCCGCCTACCTGTGAGGTAAACATCTGCGTTAATGACAACCTAATATCTTGTTCAGACAGGCAAAAATGTTAATCTATCTAAGAATTCTTTCGATAGCTTTATCGGTTATAGTTTTATTCACTAGTTTATCCTTTAAAAATGATCATATTTATTAGGTGTTACAAATTAATTATTATTATTATTTATCTCGTTAATAGACCCGTTGTATGTCCTCATAATACATATAATAATACGTTTTGTTTTCGTATTCGAACTAGAAATTAATAAATCTTTTTAAATCGTTGATACAAACTGATCACCTGGTGTTGAATGTATAATAGTATATAATAAATTATCCTTTATTAACGTGAAGAGTTGTCAAACTAATTAATTTTCTTTCTGGACAAACTGAATTTTACGAACGATATGTGGAAATGATATATGTAATATTGCAATTATTTAATAGTATTTGATAGACTGGTGCGTTTAAGAGTACCGTAGCTATTACCTGCCTACAAATGTGACCCTTTTTTTCTACCTGATACATATCGACTGAGAAACTTTAGTGTATCTTGTTAGTTTTTGATAAGATGCAAGATCGAGTTTATGTACGATGTATACCGAGGAGGTGTTATGATGAGAGATATCTATATTAAACTCCTGGGGATAGAAGAGGGTAGCTAACTATTCTGAAGTATTTTAATTAAATATCGTCTAGATTATTGTGTAGGTAAAAGGCTTGCAGGTCACCCTCCGAATTGTGTCGATGCCTGATTACCAAGCGTAGTATTCATTTATCATTCGTATCGGTTAGTCGTGAAAGGTATTTTAAATTTGAATTGTGAATATTTTCAATTCATTATTAATAGAATGTTATTTATGGGTATTATATAATTAATTAGATTTATGTAATTAAAATAAAATGTTACGTTTTAATGGCAATATATGGGTAAAATGCGGGCCCTTCTAACTGTCAACCGTTACAGGTATATTAATGTTGAATTATGTTCGAATGTTCTCAGGATTTTTTAATTCGTTATTAATAGAAATTATATCAATTATCTTAAATTATTATTATTGGTAGAACATTAGGTAATTACTTTTATCAATAAAATTCCACAGTTACTAAGTCGACTCATGTCATGTCAGCCTGATAAATTTGCAAAGGAGTCCTAATCAGTTTAGTACCTTATTAGATAAAAATTATTAAAATGTTATCTGCTTGCCTATTATTATTTGTTTTCGATAAGCGTAGGTATAAGATATCCTTAAAGTAAACTCTATTACGAACTGTTTTTCATAAAAAGAATTGACTTGAAAAAAATATATAATGCTTTCTATTAAATTTATAATGAAGCTGATTAATTATATCTAGTATTTATTGAAAACGTGATATTATGGAGGCTTCAACTAATATAATTCTCTAGTTTGATATTTCGGATCTATGTTTCTAATAATGTTTATAATAGTTATGTAACGGTATTTAAAAGAAAGTTATAAAACTAATGATAAAGGTTACCTTGATTTGTTGTTAAAACTTAGAAAGAATATATACACTTTTGTTAATAATATAAACAATTTCGATACAATTTAAACACGTTTGAAGTTTAAAATAATATGTATTTATAATAGCTCTACAAGCTTGTCTTAACATGAAATCGTGTAGATGTCAAGATCTTACACAGGTGTGCGCTGTCGCGCGTCGGACCGAGTCGCGGATGACCTCGAGTCGCGAGCCGACGCCATCTTGGATTTGTGATCTTTTCGCTAAATCGGACCTTCATAAGAAACATGGGATTTTGGGATCGTTCTCTTGTTGTATACCTACTCTTTTGAATATACTTGTATTGTTTTCAAGGTTAATCGCATACGCTAGCTTAACTACGCTTCCATGCACTTTTCTACGCTTTCGCCGTTGTCGGGAAATAATACAAGCCAAAAAAACACACGATATAAATTAGACCAACAGAACGGTATGCATTCTCAACTCGATGAACTCCGACAAAGACTGTTGTTGATGATAACGTGCAAAAGCACAAAATACTGATGATTGGTAAAGATGACTGCCGTGCAAAGCACGTAAATAAACTGATGATAGTTAAAGATGATTGTGATGTAAATATAATTATAGTTGTTAGGTAATGTTTGGTCAGCTGCACTTTGCTAATACTGCCAAATACCTATGATAATTTCCCTCGTTGCCCTACTAGGTAACGAGGTCAGCTGCGCTTTGCTGATACTGCCTGTTTCCCTAGAGAGTAATTATTTGCCGATCTTCTGCTTCGTCCGCAAAGAACAACTAGTCAAGAATGCAAACATAGCAGCAACTAAATATTACCCTAAAACCATGAAGTGTCTATGATTTTAACTGTAACTCTAAATTCTTTCATTCCTGCTCTAATTACTTTTCTAATCAGTATATATGTCTCATATTTAATCCCCTCTAACCTAGATATGTTACTCAAAT
This sequence comes from Agrypnus murinus, assembly GCA_929113105.1. Lineage (NCBI taxonomy): Eukaryota > Metazoa > Arthropoda > Insecta > Coleoptera > Elateridae > Agrypnus > Agrypnus murinus. The sequence continues at coordinate 71,767,261 of OV816023.1, read as the reverse complement.
TTGTCTATATGCTTCCTGTTTTCGACTTCAGATATCTGATGAACATCTTGCCTTTATAAAAGTACTATTTGCCTGTCTAACTCTTTATTTCCACTACTAAAATAAATATGTGTCTCAGCCTTAGTTATGTGCCTAGCCTTATATTATCAGTCCGATCAAATCAATTCAAGTTGATGTTTGTAATTATTAGCATACCTGTAAAATGCCTTAAACGTTCGCAGATTCCCTTAGCAAAGTCCTACTTTGACGAATGGCTCTCCTCTCTTAATTTTAACGGCACTAAACTTAACTTTCTACCTAACTAAAACTTAATTACTCCACTTAACTAAATTCACTTTAATTTTTGACTAATTCACTTAGTAAACTGAACACAATTTTAACTACCCTTTCTTTCCACTAACTCTACACAACTTTTTCTTGTGCTCCACTTTATCTATCCGGTCTGCCTTGATCAGAGATCAAAAACTAACTCCCTGCTATTTTCCTTGTTTAGTTTTCTTCTCCCTTTACAACTTTTTTTTCAATCTCCACCCTCTCTAGACTCAGCATCTACCCCATTTACAATTTAAGTCACCTAGCTTTCCTCTGATCGGCTAATTCTTTCCCATGAAAGATTCCACTCTACTTAACGTGAAATTTGCATCCCCTCAACCATTTTGTTGGATTTGAATTATATTAAGTGCGAATGATCGCAAATGAAGTTTATAAATAAATTTATTTATAAATTGTTTCCTCGGAAACAGGGCAATGGATGAAGCTGTCAGGTTAAGTGTGTGGTAGAGAAATTCGTGAGAATTCTCGACGGTTACTCATACCGATCAGGGGGAGCCCTGGTATAGTTATGATACCGGTGTGGGCGGATTCGAATCTCGCCTTGGATAATGTCATTTATGGTCACCGACGAAACCCGCTGCTTGACCGAGGTCATTTATGGTCACCAAAGGAACCCGCTGTTTGACTGAATCTTAAGTGAGGAGAATCGAAGTGAGGTTTATCCCGCTTAGGCAGATGGGAAACTGCATGCCGCCAGGTAAATGTGCTTAGGAGCTATCCCGACCACCCTATGATCCGGACTGCAGCCGGGCACAGTGATTGGGAGAAGCTCTGAAAACCATTACACTTAAGGAGAGTTGAAGCGAATACATAGCCTCTCACAATCAAGACAACTTCACCTTAACGGGTAAACACTGGGAGTCTATAATGTGTAGACTTAAACGAAGCTCTGTCGAGGGCCCACCAAGCCTATATATTGGTAGATCGGGGTGGCAAAACCATTAAAAAACCAAGTCCCGCCACAATTGAGGTTGGATTCGATCGGGCAATGGCCCCAACCCCTGTCTCGGGTTAACTGAGTTAAGTTGGGGGAATAGTCCTATTGCTGGACGAGGTACTGTTGTGAACGACTCACAACTCATATATTTTTGCATAGATACGAAATGGTACTAGGCAACGCGTATCAATAAACTATGAGAGTCAAATAAATAATTCATAGAAGTAAATCTGAGTTTTATTTCCTTCTACAAGAATTAATAAATATAGCCCTAACACTTCACCCCACAGTGTTAAACGCGCTATAAATGGTGACCCCGACGTCCCTGAAGAAGAATTTAGTAGCATTGGTCTTTGCCTGCTACCCTGAATTCTCCAGGTGAACATCTAGTTATCCCTGCGTCATCTGTCATCAGTTGCTACTCGACTCCTGTCATCCGAAGAACCTGCTTGCGTGACTTGTCGTGGCTGGCTGAGGGTGACCGTTGGAACCGGAACTAGTGCTCTTTCTGATCCGATAAGTTCAAATCATTTATTTACTTATTTAATATTTCAAATGGCGACTGTCAAAGTTCCATTTCCAGTTTTTACGAATAACGATATCGACCTGTATTTTATTTTGGTAGAAAGATACTTTACTCGTATGCTGATCAACGATGAACTCGACAAATATAACTTGTTAACACTAAACTTACCTTTCGACGTTTTAGGCGCTCATCGCAACTTGACCATTAAAACTCCTAGACAAGAACCATACACTACCTTGAAACGGGCAGTAATAAAATCTATTATAGGCCCAAGAGAATCTCGCATTAATAATCTTTTGGAGACTCTTCAATTCTCTGGTAGTGTCAAAGAATTGCTTTTTAACATTGACCAATTAAAGAATTGACCAAAGACTTTTTAATAGCTAAACTACCACCAGAACTAAGATTCAGTCCTTAAATTTCAATGACTTACCATTAATATCCTTTGTAGAAAAATTAGATTTGATTTATTCTATGCAAAAGGCACCACAACCTTTAACTACTACTGCATTAGAAGCGAAACTAGACAGTTTGACGACCAATCTTACAATCATTTCCAATGAGCTTTCTGCTATGCACAAACGGCAGTCCACTATGACTTCCAGTATCTCTCCGAACCCCCAAAATCTTCAGCATTTCAATAAACGGCGTTCCATGCCTTCGGGCAATACTAATTCCCAATTACAACCGTGTTATTTTCACAAACGCTTTCAAAATAATGCACGTAATTGTACGGGAAATTGTTCATACCAAACAAAAAACTGACTTCGCACTCTCCTGGCCTCCAGGGAGGGCCATGCAGGGTTAATTCAATCCCTCCAACTTCTAATTTAATATTTTTACAAGACCTAACCTACAAAATTAATTTTGTGGTTGACAGTGGTGCAGGTTTTTCCATTTTACCAACCCACATTGCAGTTTCCTGTAACAAAAAAATCACGCCTGCCAACATTTCATTTTTGGCCGTGAACGACACGTCAATTCCTGTGACAGGTATTATAACTTTGAGGTTACATTTCCCAATTCCTGGCCTACCGCCATGCACCTGGAAATTTTATGTTGCTGACATATCTACAGCCATTCTAGGCCTGGATTTTTTACAGCAGCACAACCTACCTATTGACTGTTTTTCTCGACGAGTCATTTGCACGGCAAATGTCAAGCTCACCCGAAACCGCAGCCAAGGTTGTCAATTTCCAACCCCACCAGTTAAGACTGACTGCTCTTCTCAACGGGTCATTTGCACAGCAGATGTCCAGCCCGCTCGAACTCGCAGTCAAGGTTCCTCAACCCAACAAGTTAAGACTGGCACTAAACGAAAAATATTTTCCGCACAGGCTAATGTTTTGAATCCTCCTTCCGAGTCAATCATTACTCCTGCGATTTCTTCCCCTCTTCTTCCCTTACCTTCAAACATTAACGTACACTCTTCAGGTACTGTTAACAACATGTCTAGCAATCTTGATGTTTATAGCAAGATGCTAAACACACACTTCCCAGAACTTTTACGTAAGTTCGACTACCATCAACCAGTAAAACATACTGTAGTCCATCACATTGACACGACCGGACTTCCAGTTAAAGCACGCTGTCGCAAACTGAACCCTAATCATCTTTCTTTTCTAGAAGATCATCTTAATGAGCTCTTGGACGCTGATGTAGTACAGCGGTCATCATCTAGCTACGCCACGCCAATTCACATCGTCAGAAAGCGAGCAGTAGGCGCGGCAGAGGCACTACCTCCTGGTGACGACCAAGACATCTCAGCCCGCATCGCCCCAACAGACAGTTATCGCTTCGTTGGCGATTATAGAAAACTTAATTCAGTGACAGTACCAGACTGTTATCCAATTCCTTTTTTAACGGACTTTACAAGAAAACTTGCTGGTGCAACCATATTCTCGAAGCTAGACCTCAAAAAGGCCTACTTCGCAATACCAATAGCGGCAGAGGACATTCACAAGACTGCTATTATCACACCTCTGGGACTCTTTTGAGTTCAAACGGATGTGTTTCGGACTACGGAATGCAGCCAGCACTTGGAGTCGTTTCATGGACACTGTGTTATCAGGGCTCCCATTTTGTTTTTCTTATCTAGATGATATATTAGTTTTTAGTGCTGATTCGCAGCAGTAGGTATTGGGACACCTGGCCCAGACATTTTTGCGGGGATGCAGTCGTCGTTAAGTACGGAATCTGCATTACCGACATTCTGTATTACCGGCATTTGGTTCGTCACTCGGCTAAATGGCAACGCTGTTGCTAGGGGAAAACAGATGGCGCCAGTGTCGTTTTTGTACCGACATTCTGTATTATCGGCATTTGGTTCGTCACTTGGCTAAATGGAGTTAGTGTTACTAGGGGAAAACAAATGGCGCCAGTGTCGTTTTACGTGATTTTTGTACCGACATTCTGTATTATCGGCATTTGGTTCGTCACATGGCTAAATGGAGTTAGTGTTACTAGGGGAAAACAAAGGGCGCCAGTGTCGTTTTACGTGATTTTTGTACCGACATTCTGTATTATCGGCATTTGGTTCGTCATCATGAAGAAAGTTGTATTACCGATTACGGGCGTTCTACTGATTGTTAATAGGGGGAGCCAAGGTTTATCATTTTATATTAATAAATTTTACCGATTTCTTAAAATAATTATCGTCGTCATTAATACTTTTAATTACATATAATAATTTAAGATAATTAATTCGGCATTAAAATTTTAAACGAAAATCACGGAACAATTTACGGATAATAATAATAATAACAATAATTATAATGTCTTTATTTCCCTTACAGGCTTACACCCATATAGGGAAAAATATGAATTTACAAATGTTTTCATCGTTTATGCTATTCTCCTGTAATATCTCAGGGGTAATGTGTAAAGAGCGGAAAATATGCAATGTGAATTTTATGATGTTGATGAAATAAGAATTATTTGTAGATTCAATTAAAATGCCTAAAACCTAAAATTTAAGGCTTTAATATTATTGTTTATTGTATATTTTATATCAATAAATGCGAAACTCCGTGTAATGCCATGTAATAATAATGCAACAATGTAACATAACTGTATACATCGGTGTATACATAAAATAAACTTGATGTTGATGAAATAAATAATCGAAACAAAATTTAATTTATGATTTGATTTATTGAAATTTCCTTATTCTTATAACAAATAAGTTTTTACTAATAATATTTAGTTATTACTAGTTAGTTAATAGTATATTATATACATATTTGTTGCATTTTTTTTTTGTCGAAACCCATGCATTTTTTGTCAAATTTCGTTGCATTTAAATGTGCATATGTTTTCTTTTTGCCTTGCATTTTTCCGCTCTTTAGTAATGTGTATTGTGGTGACAAAATTCACTTGGTATTGTTATGTCTGTTTGTGTTGGTGAATATTTCACCATTTACAACATAATCATGAATAAAGTGGTTGGTGTATTTTTGCATACGAAACAATGGAACATTTATTTGCGTTTAAATTTAGGCGATTAGCTTTACACCAATCACATAGAAAGTTAATGTTAGACTGCAAATATAAGCAATCATTGATATCTCGTACTTGATGATATATTTTTAAATCGTCAGCAAATAATAGTTTCTCGCAGTGTATAGATTGATGATGATGATGAATACCACGTAGACACGTCCATTCGTGACGGGTATCTTGGAATACGTTCTGCTTGGTTCGGACATCTTGTATCCCTACCCTCTGGCGTTTAATGTCATGCGTACCTTGCTATCTCTCTCTCTCTCTCTCTCTCTCTCTCTCTCTCTCTCTCTCTCTCTCTCGCTCTCTCCTTCTCACTCTCTCCTTATCATCTATTAGAGAGGACGCATTAAAGAGCCTTCTCTCTCTCTCAATGTCTCCTCTCTCACTCTCTTGCTCTTTCGCTCTCTCCTTATCACCTATTAGAGGACGCATTAAAGAACCTTCTCTCCCTCTCTCACTCTCTCGCTCTCACGCTCTCTCACTCTCACGCTCTCTCACTCTCTCTCTCTCTCTCTCCCTTCATCCTAATGCTAGTAAATGAAACAGTATTGGATAGAGGTAACCGTTAGGTCTACTGTTCTGGGATTGGTTCGGACGATAATTATTCAAAAAAGCGTAAAAGCATACGATGTTTACTAAATTAAATGCGGGCTGATTACGAGAAGTCTCAGTACCGTCTACGATTATGTCTGAGAACATCCGACGAACTGTATAAATCTCATGACGTATTGAAATATGTACATCATTGCGCTATGAAGATCTCAGCTATAAATACTGTGTATTCTGTTCATGCGTGACAGTTATTTGTCATACGTCATCATGAACACAATAGATCTCTTCGGTAGAGCTATGATGAGTATGACAGATGAAGCAATGGCTGCAACAAAACGTGGACCGAGAGGTTATGGTTTCAAATTAACACCAGAGGGTAATTTCGATGTTGAGAACCGTCGTATAACTAATGTAGGCGCTCCTATCAACGATAACGATCTTGTCACGAAGCGTTCTGTACTAATGTTATCAGATAACGATGAAGGTGTAATTGATGTTAAGAAAAGAAGGTTAGTACACGTTAAAGAACCGCTTGACAACCACGATGTTTGTACGAAAAAGTATACCGACGAGCTGGTGGACGATGTTGAAAGAAAATTACTCTCTAATTGTTTGAGACGACGACGAGAGGATAAAGGACAGGGGTCGTACTATGATGCTAAAGATGGAAGAATTTGTAATATAGGGGAGCCTCTAGAGGATAAAGATGTAATCTCTAGGCAGTATTTTAACAATCGGGCTATGCATACAAACGATCAAATGCAGTTTAATGCAGATGGTAAACGTATTGTTTCAGTAAGTTACCCTATAGATGGCACGGATGTCACTTCTAAAGCTTATGTAGATGCTCAATTCGACTCTGCTGTACAAACCTTCATTACAATGACTACCGACACTCAGAACACTATTAAAGATCTAAAGCAAAAGGTAACAAAGGTTGACATTGAAACTAGTAAACTTAACAGTTTGCTAACAACGTTGGAAAAAGAAACAAAGAGAAATCACCTAATAGCGAATGATGAGATGGAAACTAATCATTCGAGTGTGTTGACAAAGATAGAAGAAACGAATAATACCCTAGATAGTAATTATAAAAAATTATTAGATAAAGTACAAGTGCTCGAGGATACTCAAAAAGTTATGCGATCATCGTTTGATGCCCTAATAGCCGAATCTGCAACACGTACGAACTCTTACAACATAAAGAGAGTGTACAATACCGACTAATAACGGAATTTACTACTACTATCGGTAGACCTAATCATATTTACACCATTTCTTTTTATTCTAGTTTTAAGTGTATTATATCAAATGCCTGATTAGCGCAGATAGGAAATGTGGTGAGCCTTACGGGGATGCTGCGCAAATGCTTAGTTTGCTTATATCTACGCTAATCAGTTATTTTTTTTTCTATCTTAGCCTAAATGTATCGTTGAAGAAATAAAAATGTATTTAAACAAAGTTTTTAGTTTTACTAATGTCAATAACTCTCCAAACATAGCGATTTGTAGCAACAGCAGCAGCAACACATCGATATGGTAAAGAAAGTAAGTTTCGCCGACGCAAGCATGAATAATATACATCATATGATAGTATGGGAGTATGCATACAGACAGGCAAGAAAGGGAGACTGGCAAACATTAGCTCTGGACAGATACCGTTTTCAAACAAGAATACATAATGTTGAAAAGCATCTGTGTGAAATTCTACAAGCTGATCATAGAGACTTTATCTATACGCAGAGATTTCAGAACACAGATTAGTCCGGCTGCAGCGGTGACCGAGTATAAATACAGGTACAAGCAGTCTCTTCTCTCAGTACCAGATGTTAGTTCACGAAGGTAACGGCTTTGTTAACAAGCTCATAGACAAGCTGCCTATTGAACTACATCTTCCTTCCTATCAGTACTGTGGACCTGGTACTAAATTATCTAAAAGATTACAACGTGGCGATAAAGGTATAAATCCTTTGGACCAGGCGTGTATGCAGCACGACATCTCGTACGCTCAAAGCTCCGATTTGAACAGTAGACACCTGGCAGATCGTGTATTAGAAGAAGCCGCTTGGAAGCGTGTTAAGGCTAAAGACTCTAAATTAGGGGAAAAAGCATCAGCTCTGTTTGTAACCGGTATAATGAAGGCTAAAAGAAAGTTGGGAATGGGCGTAAAGACAAACAAACCGTCGGCGAAACAGGGTCTCGCTAAAAAGATGAAGAGGAAAACTGTCACTTTCAAAGGTGGCGTTTTAAAGAAGCTTGTTGGTGTAGTGAATCGTGCAAGCAAGAGACTCACGGGTAAAGATTTAATACATCATGCCCTGAGCGCTGCCAGAAGAATCATTCAAAACGTAGGCGGTCGAAAAAACGTTAAAGTACCCCGAATAATTCCTGTGCCTACAGCTACAGGGGGTATTTTACCACTCATACCAATTTTTGCTGGCCTCTCGGCTCTCGGTGCAATTATAGGAGGCGCCTCAGGGGTAGCAAAAGCTGTTAACACTGCTAATAGTAATAAGAGACAGCTAGAAGAAACTACACGGCATAATAAAAGTATGGAAGCTATAGCTTTAGGCGGCAAGAACGGGAACGCCCTTTACCTGAAGCCGTATAGAGCTGGCGGAGCTGCACTGTACTTAAAACCATATGTCAGGCGGTCAAAAAACTGAATAACTTGCCTCGGAGACCACTTACAGACCTAGATATAATAAAACATGCTAAAGACATTCCCTATTTTAGAGGTGTCTATATGAGAACAAGTCTACCTGCAACGAAACCTTTGCAATTCGAAAGAGCTATTGTTAATCTTGACGACGCTGGAGGACCGGGTACTCATTGGGTTGCCTATAGAAAGGATCGAAACGTGGTTTTGTACTATGACCCCTTCGGAGACCTGAGACCACCATCTGAACTTGTGAAATATTTAGGACCTCGCTGCTCCGTATACTACAACGTAGCCCAAGAACCAAAGTTCAATACATACAACTGCGGACATCTGTGTCTACGATTTTTGTATAAAAGAGAGGTGAAAGTGTAAATCGGTTAAGTATGGCTAGGACCATCACGGTGTACGGTACAGGAAACAGGCTTTCTACGGATCGTATTTATCCACCTATAACACTAGATCACGTGCGTTACGAATACTCACTAGGTTTAGTCGGCTTATATACAAGTCACACGATACGGAATATATACCCAGGCAAAAATAAATTTTATTACGGAGAAAAGGCGATAACTATTGAACCGGGTAGCTACGAGTTGTCTGAAATCGTTAACTATATAAACAATCAAATTAGTGACGATCCCGAAGAGGGAGATCTACTACTACTACAAATCAAAGCTAACACTAATACGGGAAAGTGTGAGATTGAATCAGCTACCGAGTTGATTGATTTTACCAAACCCGATAACATAGGATCACTACTAGGATTTAAGAAGCGCGTGCTAGAACCCGGTAGTAGACACGTATCAGATCGAGTTGTCGATATACTTTCAACTCCAAACATCTTTGTAGACACGAATATTACAGGCGGCTCATATAGAAACAATCAAGCAGGTCATACAATCTTCGAATTTGGTGTTTGCGTACCACCCGGTTATCTGATTGAAAAGGAGCCATCGCATGTGATTTACTTTCCCATCACTGTCACCGAGATCGACAACATTACCATTAGACTGGTAGACGCGAGAGGAGAGTTGATAAATTTGTCTGAAGACACTTTCACGAGCATCAGGCTAGAACTTAAACGTGAAAAATGGGAATAAACTTTAGCTATAAAAACATCAGCATATGTCCATCAAAGGTCATTCACCGTCGAACGTCGGCACGTGCAGACCTTCGATTAAAACTAACTAAAGCTCGTCGCCTTTTTCTTGAATCTTTAGGCTTTAAAGTACGATAACAGCAGCAGCAGCAGCAGCATGTCAAAACGAAGTAAAATGCATATTAACACCGACACCTTTACCATTGATAAATTAAACATATTTGGGAAGCCTCGCGTCGATACAGATATAATAAAAGAGGATTTTTATACCTATCTGCCGTTTACGCTAAATGCCAATCATTCCGACACCATTAGAATCAGCATACAAAATTCCGATAACGTTTTAGCTTTGTATGACAGCTATGTACTTGTTAAAGGTAGCATAACGCGTGCAGAAAACAAGCAATTCCTTCTGGTAAACAATTTTGCCCACTTTCTGTTTGATGAAATTCAACTAATATTAGGCACAAACCAGCTCATAGATGTCTGTAAACAGCCCGGCATTACAAGCACTATAAAAGGTCTCGTTTCACATGGCGCCGAGGATAGAGCTTTAACCAGCACAGCATGGAACTTAGGGATTACTAGCGATAATGATTTGTTACATAACCAAGGGAATAACGTCTTTCATTTCACGTGTAGAATACCATTAAAAGATATCTTTGGATTTGCAGACGATTATAAAAAAGTAATACCTCATATGAGTTGTCAGCTAGTTTTAATTCGCGCCAAGAACGATTTTAATTGCTATAAAAGCGAAGCAGGTGATGCAGGTACCGACGTAGATATCAAGATTGATAAGCTTTCGTGGGAAGTTCCGCATATACTGTTATCAGATGAAAGCAAAGTGAACCTGGTGGAGAGTTTAAGAGATAATTCTTCTATTATCGCTCCGTTTAGACGTTGGGAATTACACGAGTTACCCTCGTTGGGAACTACTAAAAACCAGGTTTGGCGCGTAAAGAACTCCAATGATCTAGAGAAACCGCGCTGGGTCTTTGTAGTTTTACAAGACGAGCGTCAGCTGGGTATAAGAACGGGTAACCCGACTACATTTACTCATTCGAACTTGGTCGACGTTAAGTTGTATTTAAATTCGCAAGTGTTCCCGCATCAGCGTTTAAATCTCGATTTCGACCGTAAGGACTACATTCCTGCGTATCTGAATTATACTCGTTTTCGCGAGAACTACTATGACGGTATAGGTAGAGGTGCGGCTGAGAGCTGTTTACTCAGCTACAAATCGTTTGAAACGTACCCCATTTTTGTTATTGACTGTTCAAGACAGGTAGAGAGTTTTAAGGATTCCACTGTCGATATTAGACTAGAGCTCGAGTCTTCAGCCGCATTTACGAACACAACTAAGGCGTATTGTTTGATCCTACACGACGCATTAATCGAGTATAATCCGTTTAACGAGACCGTGACTAGACACGTACGCATACCGTAATGAAGGTCGTTAAACAAAATAAGTCACTAAACATATGTAACCTAGACGACTGCGATGATACATCTTTACAACGACGATCAGGCGAGGATGTTAGGAAACATGGCGATCTGTTACCTGTATCATGTAGAGCAATATTGAGCGGTCCATCTTCCTGCGGTAAAACTAATGCTATGTTAGGTTTACTTATTAGCGAAAACGGATTAAAATTTGAAAATATCTACCTATACGCCAAGTCTTTATTTCAACCTAAATATGAATTCTTAAGACGTGTTATGAAACCACTTACGGGTATGGGATATCATGAATTTAGCGAAAACGATGACGTAATCAGCCCCGGTGATGTTAAACCTAATTCAGTGTTCATTTTTGATGATATAATTTGCAGCAAGCAGGAAAAGATTAGAGAATATTTTAGCATGGGTAGGCATAAGGGTGTCGACTGTTTTTATCTAGGCCAAACGTACGCCAAGATACCGAAACATCTGATTAGGGACAATGCAAACCTAATTATTCTCTTTAGACAAGACGAGCTGAACTTAAAACACGTGTTTAGCGATCATGTTGTAGGAGACGGTATTAGCTATGATCAGTTCAAAAACATTTGCTCTCTGTGTTGGAAGGAGCCGCATGATTTCCTGGTAATTAATAAAGACAGCTCTCTAGACCGTGGCAGATATCGGAAGGGTTTTGATTCATATATAAGTTTATAATTAGAGTCGATTCGTTTAGTAGTCTCTGTATAGCCGACATGTCCAACACGTATGATCTGAGTTTAAAGCGTAAAATAATACACGCTCGTAATGCTATACGTAAGAAGTTTGCATACTTTCGTCGTGATAGAGCAGAAGCAGAACGTATGTATCGCGTCACGCACAATCCAGTTATATCGCCACTGGAAACCATTGCTAAATCAGTTAACACCTCTAACGTACCCCTATTGAAAGTTAAAACACAACCATCTGCTGCTACTACTATTACTACTACTGCTAGTTACATTCCCCAGTTGAAAGTTAAAAAACAACCTGCTACATCATCATCATCGGAAGCAGACGAAGAAGAAGAAGAAGAATCTAATAAAACTCTTGATCTCCCTACTCATTACGGTATGCTGATAGCTAACGCTGTCGGAAACAAAAATATAGATAGAACTAGATTCGGTATTAGATATAAAATTGATCGAGACGCGTGGACATTTGCATCTTCCCCTGTGACTATGCGTGATACAAACATCATAATTAAAAACAACGTTTTCAAAGCAACACCCGGTCTGTTTGACTTACTCACGTTTAGTGAATTAGAGTCTATACCAACGCAAGCTGATATCAATAATTATATGCAGATAATAGCCCTTACTAATGCGCATAAGAAATCATATAGACCACAGGGTAAACTAACAGCTGTTAAACATTGGAAGTATGATTATATAATTAAACCGAACTTACCCAGAATCAAAGGTTTAGGCATTAGACTATCATCATCATCATCGTCAAATTTTAAAAAATTAAGCGATTGCAAAGTCGAATACGTCTACTGGAATAAGGCTAACGAGCTAGTCGACCGGCTTCGTTTGTTATATGCTGTAAAGAGTGCCGGCAACACTAGTCCACAGAATGAAAACGAAATAATATCAATTATAAGCGAACTTAAGGAGGAAGGCATCATAGAATAGAATATTTCGGGGGTATATAATGATATATTGCTTTAACATTGTTCAGTATTCATCAAACACGGCTGCTGCCAATATAATTATTTGAGACGTTGCTCTCTCGGTGTCGTTGAGATTAATTGTATGATAATGACTAGTGCTAAACAAACCGTTGTTGATGAAATACACAGGGCTGCTAGAAAAAACTTTCAAAGACGTCGCACTATAATAAAAGATTTCCAGGACTTGTTCCAGGCTGACTTAGCCGAGTTTATACCCTATGCTAAAGTAAATAAGGGGTATCGTTACATACTGCTGATGATAAACTGTTATTCGAAATATCTGTATGCACGACCGTTGAAAACTAAATCCGGAGAAGAGGTGACAAAGCAGGTCCGCAGCATCTTTAAGAGTTCAGTCATACCCAAGAATCTTCAGACGGATCTCGGGAAAGAGTTTTACAATAAACATTTTAAACGATTAATGAAAGAGCACACTATAAATCATTACTCTACATATTCCGTAATTAAGGCTTCGATAGTTGAACGCGTTATCCGTACAATTAAGCAAAAGTTGTATAAAGAGTTTAGCTACCGAGGATCATTTATATGGATAGATATATTACAGAGGGTAGTTGACAGCTATAACAACACCAGACATAGAACGATAGGTCGAGCTCCTGCTACTGTTACACCTACCACCAAACTAACCGTTTATGACACTAATGTAAAAGCAGATGTCGCTGCAGGAAGTAAACGTAAACTAGACTTGAATGACCTCGTACGTATTAGTAAGTTCAAGGGGGTCTTTTCTAAGGGATACACGCCCAGCTGGTCAACTGAATTATTCAAAATAGTTAAAGTTCAATTTACAAAACCTGTCACATATCTGCTGGAAGATCTTCATGGGGTTGCTGTTCGAGGAGCTTTCTACGAGTTCGAGCTACAGAAAACCAATCAGCCAGACGTTTACTTAGTTGAAAAAGTACTTAAACGCCGCAGCAATGGTGACATGTACGTCAAATGGCTCGGCTTGAATGAAAAGTCCTGGATAAAGGCGGAAGATGTTGTTAAATGACAGTTCTTGCCTATATAAAGTTTATATTACTAGATTAAATAAAGTATGTTGTTGAGGTTTAAGTTTAATATATAGTTAATATTCTATTAAGTAAATGTTAAGTGTTAGAATATATATATATTTATAAGCTGCTCTAAGTTATTTTGTTAGAAAATTAATTTGTAACATTCTGATATAACATATCTAGTTTATATTGAGTAATAAAGTAATATACTATATAAAACTATAATCACCTAGTTTAAGCTGATTTACAATAGAATATTAGTAATATTGTGTAACTATACGAAAAATAATAAAAACAGTAAAACATTTATCGATGTTTTTTATTTTCACGTATGAAATAACAAAGCCGTCCGAACCAATCCCAGAACAGTAGACCTAACGGTTACCTCTATCCAATGGTGTTTCATTTACTAGCATTAGGTTGAAGGGAGAGAGAGAGTGAGAGAGCGTGAGAGCGAGAGAGTGAGAGAGGGAGAGAAGGTTCTTTAATGCGTCCTCTAATAGGTGATAAGGAGAGAGCGAAAGAGCAAGAGAGTGAGAGAGGAGACATTGAGAGCGAGAGAAGGCTCTTTAATGCGTCCTCTCTAATAGATGATAAGGAGAGAGTGAGAAGGAGAGAGCGAGCGAGAGAGAGAGAGAGAGAGAGAGAGAGAGAGAGAGAGAGAGAGAGAGAGAGAGAGAGAGAGAGAGATAGCAAGGTACGCATGACATTAAACGCCAGAGGGTAGGGATACAAGATGTCCGAACCAAGCAGAACGTATTCCAAGATACCCGTCACGAATGGACGTGTCTACGTGGTATTCATCATCATCATCAATCTATACACTGCGAGAAACTATTATTTGCTGACGATTTAAAAATATATCATCAAGTACGAGATATCAATGATTGCTTATATTTGCAGTCTAACATTAACTTTCTATGTGATTGGTGTAAAGCTAATCGCCTAAATTTAAACGCAAATAAATGTTCCATTGTTTCGTATGCAAAAATAGACCAACCACTTTATTCATGATTATGTTGTAAATGGTGAAATATTCACCAACACAAACAGACATAACAATACCAAGTGAATTTTGTCACCACAATACACATTACTAAAGAGCGGAAAAATGCAAGGCAAAAAGAAAACATATGCACATTTAAATGCAACGAAATTTGACAAAAAATGCATGGGTTTCGACAAAAAAAAAATGCAACAAATATGTATATAATATACTATTAACTAACTAGTAATAACTAAATATTATTAGTAAAAACTTATTTGTTATAAGAATAAGGAAATTTCAATAAATCAAATCATAAATTAAATTTTGTTTCGATTATTTATTTCATCAACATCAAGTTTATTTTATGTATACACCGATGTATACAGTTATGTTACATTGTTGCATTATTATTACATGGCATTACACGGAGTTTCGCATTTATTGATATAAAATATACAATAAACAATAATATTAAAGCCTTAAATTTTAGGTTTTAGGCATTTTAATTGAATCTACAAATAATTCTTATTTCATCAACATCATAAAATTCACATTGCATATTTTCCGCTCTTTACACATTACCCCTGAGATATTACAGGAGAATAGCATAAACGATGAAAACATTTGTAAATTCATATTTTTCCCTATATGGGTGTAAGCCTGTAAGGGAAATAAAGACATTATAATTATTGTTATTATTATTATTATCCGTAAATTGTTCCGTGATTTTCGTTTAAAATTTTAATGCCGAATTAATTATCTTAAATTATTATATGTAATTAAAAGTATTAATGACGACGATAATTATTTTAAGAAATCGGTAAAATTTATTAATATAAAATGATAAACCTTGGCTCCCCCTATTAACAATCAGTAGAACGCCCGTAATCGGTAATACAACTTTCTTCATGATGACGAACCAAATGCCGATAATACAGAATGTCGGTACAAAAATCACGTAAAACGACACTGGCGCCCTTTGTTTTCCCCTAGTAACACTAACTCCATTTAGCCATGTGACGAACCAAATGCCGATAATACAGAATGTCGGTACAAAAATCACGTAAAACGACACTGGCGCCATTTGTTTTCCCCTAGTAACACTAACTCCATTTAGCCAAGTGACGAACCAAATGCCGATAATACAGAATGTCGGTACAAAAACGACACTGGCGCCATCTGTTTTCCCCTAGCAACAGCGTTGCCATTTAGCCGAGTGACGAACCAAATGCCGGTAATACAGAATGTCGGTAATGCAGATTCCGTACTTAACGACGACTGCATCCCCGCAAAAATGTCTGGGCCAGGTGTCCCAATACCTACTCGCAGCAACATATTGAACATTTACACCAAGTGTTTTCCCGATTAAAAGACAATGGCCTAATTATAAACCTACCAAAGTGTCTCTTTGGAGTCAATGAGCTCGATTTTTTAGGACATCACGTTAATACACGCGGTATCAAACCAATGGCTTCCAAAGTCCAAGCTATAATTGATTACCCATTGCCTTCAAGTCAGAAAGCACTACGCAATTTCATTGGTTTAATTTCGTATTACCATAAATTTGTACCAAACTGTGCGAAAATTTTGGCACCGTTAAATTCTATTGTTATTCCTGGTAAAGCTTCGCTAAAGCCAGTCCAGTTAAATCATGAACAAATAGAAGCCTTTAGGCACGCGAAGAATGCTTTCATTACCGCTACTTTATTGGTACATCCGCGAATTAATAACCCTATCAGTATAGCTGCAGACAGTTCGTCTTCCACTATAGCTGGAGTATTACAATCTATTGTAGAACCAGATGAACGTTTTACTAAGGTCCATCTCGACCTAGTACACCTTCCTTCTTCGGGAGGTTATAAATTCCTCCTTACCATTATTGACCGCTACAGTCGGTGGCCGGAAGCCATTCCTCTGAAGGATTCTTCCGTGGAGTCAGTAATCACTGCATTTGTCGACACGTGGGTGTCCCGCTTTGGAATTCCCAAGTACCTCACCACGGACAATGCAAGAATATTCCTTTCGCATGCATGGATCAACTTCATGGCCATGTTAGGAATTAAACACGTCAAATGCACGGCCTTCCATCCGATTAGTCAAGGCGTTATCGAACGTTTTAATCGGACACTCAAGCAATCCATTCAAACCACAGGAACTTCCTCCTGGTTAACGAATCTCCCTTGGATTCTATTGAGCTTACGTGCAACCCTGAAATCACAAGTTAATGTTTCTCCTGCAGAAATCCTGTATGCTACCCCTTTACGACTACCTGGTGATTTCTTCGAAGAAGAACAACTGGCTAACGACATGAACCTTCCTAATTTCATAGCCAATCTCAAACGTCGTATGAGGAAGCAGAAGTATTTTTTTACAAAAACGTATTCCAGTCAGTCCTTCGTCCTCAGCGACTTGACCAACTGCACACACGTATACGTTCGTAATGACACGCACACCTTCGGCATGAAAGACAGTTATTTAGGCCCCTATAAAGTGTTAGAACGGACAGTTAAATACGCCACTTTAGAAAATCACACTGGCCCTATCTCTTTAGATAGGCTAAAGCCTGCATATTTTTTAGAATAGTTACCATTTAATGTTAAGCCAACAATAAGCTGATTTCAAATGCTACGCGAAGGCATCTTTTGAAAACCTTTTACCTGTTGACTTTAAAAATTTGAACACTTTTCTGTTTTTTTTTTCTTTCTGTTTACAGGTTCCAAGAGTTGCCGTCGCAAGTTCCGTAGTGTTATTTAGCTTAAGTTTTTTTATTGTAACTACCTATACTGCCTAGTAGAGTTTTTGTAGCTGGAGAATTTTAAAACTTTGTTCAAGTTACCTTAAAATACTCAATTTTTTCTCCTAAATACCATTCCGTATTTTTTCTTTTTCATGTGTGTAATACCCACGTTTCAGATCGGGCGGGGTAATGTTGTGAACGACTCACAACTCATATATTTTTGCATAGATACGAAATGGTACTAGGCAACACGTATCAATAAACTATGAGAGTCAAATAAATAATTCATAGAAGTAAATCTGAGTTTTATTTCCTTCTACAAGAATTAATAAATATAGCCCTAACACTTCACCCCACAGTGTTAAACGCGCTATGGTACTTCACCCCGTATGGGTTAACTGTGGGGGTTATGTTGGTTATAGGTACCCCACGTAAAAACAAAGACATTAAATCTGTATATACATATGTTGTACTATTGTATAACATCATATCCTCTCCGTTGTGGACACCCCTCTATAGTGGACACATTGTCTGGTCCGGAGAGGTTTCACTGTAATAACTACAGTAGGTAATGGGTCAACCTTGAGACAACCTTTATCTCCGAATTTGCTAATATGTAAGATATATAATATATACTATATAAGATGTTTTCAGTGCGAAAGGCATTTTCCATTTGAATCCCGATGATGATATTCGTCCGTAAAATCGAATATTTAAAAGGTTTCAGAAAATTTTTGTTTTTTGTCTCAAAGTTAACACCTTGATATAAATAAATAGACATGTAAATTGTAAATGTAAACTTACTTTTACAATGAGCAGCCGACCACATCGTATGGTATTGTGCCTTGGATTGTTTACAGTATACTAGAAATAAGGCTACAGCTTCCTCAGGACTAAATTTCTGAGGCAAGTCTTTTTTAGCTGTTGTTAAAACCGTTTTTGGGGAAGTAACTGCGAGTGTCACTCCTTTTACTGCTTTACTTGTGTTCCCTTCTAAGAACCGAAGTAGTAGCATATACCAGTTCGACAGATAAGTAACTACCCCTTGAATCTAAATAAATTTAAATAATTCATACATACACTTTATAAATAGTAATTTCCCTTTAGTTGATCTATTTTTTGCTAGATCGATAAGTCAGAGAAGCATTTTTTCGTCTTTGATGGACCAAGCTTACCATCTGTGTTTTTTTCTAGTTCAGTACGTCCAAGCAAAGGCACATTCAACCAAGATGCATTCCTAGAAATAAACTTTCTCCAGCAGTAGCCACTGCTCTTCCATCATCTCATCCAGTTGTAAACAATCCTACTAATTATTCCTCTCGCTTCTTCATCGGAGAGTAGTAACTCGTTTTCTTTGTTTTCATTTATATATCATTTCACCAATAATATCTTTTGTTTTACGATTTTTAACTCCATTGTTTAAAAATTTACTGCATATATATCTACGCGACAATACACCTGCGAAGTAAGTTTAATATTATTGGATTCTAGCGATGAAAAACTCTTAAGACCGTATACAACTAATTATTCTACCTTAAAAATCTGACATATATTATTTTAATACAAAAAAGTTGTTCCAAGTCCGGACAGTATTATTTCAAGCTTTTACACTACTATAATAGGTGTATTACTAGATACCGTTTTTATTGCATATGTAATAACTCCTCCAAGATCGGAAGGGTTTAAAATAAAACGATCTACATTGAACTAAATAACTTTATTTCTTTCCTGCTGTCTGGTTTTAACTCAATCATGTACTCGTTATTGATAATATTATATTGGCAAGTTTTATGTTTTAATTATTACAAATTTAGCAACTTTAAAGTTCAACGGATCATACTTTCTGGTGCAGCACCATAGATATTGTCAATCTTTCAATTTGCTTTACAATAAATTACATTTTCTTAACTAAGTTTTATACGTAATAATTATTTTATTTTGATCGTTTCATAATTTGATTGATTGAGTTTGTTTACGTCACCACACATATAATGGCGGCTAAGGACCCTCAATCTTTATTTTATTTCTCATAAAAGATAATCTATTCACAATTATATTGGGAAATATAAAATAGTTTACAACTACAAAATATCGGTGTATAGTATTGTCAGGTACAAGAGTAACAGTAAACAAAATTAACCTACATTAAAAGAACTCATTGATAGAATAGCACGTTTTGGTTAACAAAAATTTCTTTATTTATTTTAAAAGAATTAAAGCTATTTGCCTCTTTAATATTGACTGGGAGACAATTAAACAATTCTGGTCCAAGATGATTAGGTGACTTAACAGTTATATTAAGTTTTGCACATGTTACATAAAAATTATGTTTATTTCTAGTATCTATATTATGTATTGCACTGTTCATCACAAATTTATGTTTATTTCTAAATACATAACAATCTGGTATTTATTAAATAACCCCTTACACGAGTAGGAACTGGCAACTCCAGCAATACTTCTTAAGATGCGTTTTTGAGATTTAAAAACTTCCTGCGCAAGAGTATAGAAGTCCCCCAAAAAACAGATTCCATATCTTAATCTAGAATCAACATAGGCATAATACAAATTCAACAACTGTTTGATAGTCAGTACTTCTCTGAGATTTTTAATTAAGTAAGTTATTGAGGCTAACTTATTTATTAAGAACTCGCAATGTAATTTCCACGTAAGATGTTTGTCCAAATAAATCCCTAAAAACTTTACATTAGAGATATTACTACTATTAATGTTAATATTATCAATGCTTAAATCAATACCAACAGACTGTTGCCAGTTATGAATTTGATTTAATTGAGTTTTTTCAGTCAATGCACTTATTCTCCAGTATATCATGAGCATTGTCTGCAGTTATAGTTGAAAGGTTATCAGCATACATGGAGAAACTATCATTAGGTAATACTGAGCTTATTTCATTGATATAAAGGATAAAAAGTGCAGGCCCCAGCACACTTCCCTGAGGCACACCAATATTAGTAGTTATGTAATTAGAATTTACCGTATGAATGAAATTATCAATGCTACACTGAATCGTAACATATTGTTTACGATTTTCAATTAATGTTTTTATCCATTATAGGGATGTACCCCTGATTCCATAATTAAATAGGCTAGCAGTCTATCATAATTAACGCAATCAAAAGCATGACTTACATCAAAAAATATCCAACTGGGTTTTTTCCTGCTTCCATGCACGTAACAATCTCATTATAAATGAATGTAGAGCAGTGATAGTAGACATATCCTTTCGAAAACCATTTTGATTTTCGCATGATATCTTAAAGGAGTTAACAAAGCTCATTAATCGTTCTAAATAACAATTTTCAAAGATCTTTGAAAAAGTATTGGAAAGAGTAACTGGTCTGTAGTTGTCTAAACCGTTAGGGTCTTTTTTCTTAAAAACTGGAACAACCTTTCCATCTTTCAAGAATTCTGTAAAAGAGAGATTTACTAAATGTGTTAATGGTTTGACTAATAAGTGAATTACTCTTTTAACAATAAATGGGGGAACACCATCAGATACTGATGTTTTTTGGTTGTTAATTTGTGCAGTAATAGCTTATACAATTCTTCTTCCGTAAATGGAAACAAAAACAATGTATTTGCCTGGAAATTATCGTTATTATTACTAGATGGATTTGTACAGTTAATCTTGCTTACAATATTAAGGGGAGTTTCCACAAAATCATTATTAACCAAAGAAACCAATGCTTCAGGGTCATGTATTCTTTGACCATTTAGATCTATTGCCCATTCTTTTTGATTTGGGGTTGTGTTAGATAGGTCGGAAATTACATTTCAAGCAGTCTTTATAGGATTCTTTAATTTTATTTTGATAATAATCCTTTTTAGATTTTTTAACTAGAGCAGAATGCTCTCTTTTAGAATTCTTATAATGCATTTCTAATTCAGGATGTGCATTTTTTAAGAAGTAGAGATCCTTAAAGTGCATGCTTAATAATTTAACTGAGCCGCTAACCCATTTTTTTTTTATTGAGACGATATTTTTTTTCTACAAAATACATATTAAAGTGATACATAAATATGCGATAAAAACAATTCAAAATGATTGTAGTAAAATTTTCATGTTTGGATACAGCACAACAAACTTCAAAGTGTTGTCCAGTACAAAAAAACCATTTAAGTCAATACTTTTAGCATCTAAACCTTTATCGGCCCAGATTCCTACTCCTCCACATTTTAAAGAAGGCCTACAATAAAAATCAATTAATTTAAAACCATTAATATAAATGCTATCAATACAATCAGATTTTGTTCCAATTTCGGTAATACATAGAAATTTTAAATTATAATTTTCAATATCTACAGTGAGATAATTAATTTTATCACTACTTAATGTGTTTACATTTAAAAGCAGGATACTTGGATCAAAATTTAAGTTTGATTTTGAGCTTTGGGTCTGATCTAGCAAAAACGACTTATACAAGCGCATTGTGGCCAGATGGATATCGCTTTCTTGAAGCTACTTTCATACACACTAATTTTAAACGATGAATAAAATTCCGGGTATTTAGGTCTGAGAGCCTCGCACTTTAGTTCTGGAATATGTGATTTCAGCATATTATGCTGAAATAGTTAGGATCTCCTTTAACTGATTCCCGAATTATTCGTTCGAAGTTCGAATTATTCCCTGTAATAATAGAACGCCGTTTTCGAGAATTACGTACCATTGGCCGTTCTTTGGTTTTATCATGGTTATCTGATTGTTTTGGTGGGTTTATATATTCTTGCAATTTAAGACTGTTTTCAACCTGGATAATACCAGATGATAATAGGACCCAACCCACAACCCTAACACAAAAGACAAGACAAACTATGCCAGTTCATCACGGAACAGATGTCAGTAGCAGCACAATTAGAGAGGGTGAGTAGCACAGCCACCCTTGCTCCAAAATAAGGACTGCCCGAAAGCAATCCCCCTTCGGCAAGGAACTGGACCACTCCCCAAACTAACGGCCAGTGGTCGTTCTAACACAAGGGCATTAGAACAACGAAATGAAGAAGAATAATATAGGGTAGAAGATGAATGAATAGATGAAAAGTCAAAGGCGAAAAGGACATTTACACACAATTATACAGCAAGACACAAAAGCATACGAACACAGATAGGATGACAAACGACAGAGAAAGAACACAAGATCTAGATGGGAGATCGGAAGTATGCCCGGAAAAAGGAAAGTGGACATACCCTACAAACACAGAGTTGCCATCCAACGCCCAAGCAACCACCCGATATGCGTGGACAAACAAAAATCATACGAGGCTAACAGACAATATAATCGAGAGGATGAGCTTTCAAATCTTTAATGTGCCAGACCCCACAATATTCCCATTATTATTCTTCAACTCGTAAGTCCAAGGCGACAATCGTTTAGAAACGGTAAACGGCCCTACAAAAGAAGGAGCTAACTTTACTGTAAAATATTTCGTAGCATCCGACAAAACATAATTGCGACGCCAAACCTGTTGATGCGGTAAAAATTGATCACCACGACGACGACGGTTATACACCTTTTTATTGGACTCGTAAGCCTTTACCAATTTATCCTGGATATCGGAATAAAGTTTGGAAACTCTTTCGGACTTGTTATTAATACCCTCACTACGATCAATTATTATAGGTTCGCTAATATCACCAGCAGTATTGAGAGTTTCTATTTCACGACCAAAAACTATAAAATTTAGAGTATGCTTTGTAACTTCGTGAACAGAAGGGCGAATAGCTTTTCCTACTTGGCCTAAATACTTATTCCAACAACAATGATTTTCGGAAACATACGCCCTAAGCATAGTTTTAACAACTTTATTTATCCTTTCACACGGATTTGCCTGTGGTGGGGCATGTCACAACGGTAGTAGGAATACAGTTCCAGGCTCGTTAAGCTATAGAAGGCTCTGGGTAAACCCGATATCGAGAAAAGCGATTCTAATGTGGTATTGGGTTTGCGGTCGTCGTAGCATCATAGCTCGAGAGATATAATTAACTTCATGCTGTTTATATTTTTGAGGTTATGTGCTGGAAATTGTTTACTTTTCTGTTTATTGTTATTATTTACTTTAACAGTTATTCGTTTTTTCTTAATCGTATTGTATTTATTCAAAAAAAAGGTAATATTTATTCTATAATAATTCAATAATTAAGTTATGCTAATTATTTAATTACTTGTAGAAATATGTTTCCAATTTTTGATAATCATTTGAGAGGAAATGAAAATAATCCAAGACGTCGACTCAGATTTCAGCGGCGTTTATTAAGAGATAATAGCAACCCTTTTGATTTACCAACCAATAGGTTTATCGAATTGTTTCGATTAAACAAAGAAATCACCAGAGGTTTAATTGCTTCCCTTATTCCAAATCTTATCCAGCCTCAATACCAATCTGGCATTACTGTAGTAACAAAGGTTTTAATAGCCTTACGATTTTATGCAACAGGATGTTATCAAAGAGCTGTAGGTGAGGATTATCACTTGGGTCTCAGCCAAACTTCCGTTCATAGGTTAGTAAATAATACAATATTATAAAATATTTTTTTATTAACCAAATTATATTATTAGGTGCGTCCATGAAGTTACAAGTTGCATTGACACACATTTAGCAAGGCAACATATTAAATTTCCAACTACTCCTAGAGAATTTAATAGGAATAAGGAATTATTCATGCAGAAACTTCATTTCCCTAGAGTTATCGGAGCAATAGATTGCACTCATATTGCAATTCTAAAGCCAGCAGTGGAGGAACGCAATTTTATAAACAGAAAAGAATATCACTCTTTAAATGTGCAACTCATCTGTGATAGTGACTTGAAGATACTTAACATAAATGCAAACTTTCCTGGTTCATCGCATGATTCTTTCATTTGGAGGCAATCAAGAATTAAGCACTTTATGGAGCAGGTACATAGAAATGGCAACAGAGGCTTCTGGTTACTTGAAGACTCAGGTTATCCATTAGAGCCAAATCTAATGACACCATTTCTAAATCCAGAAGAAAATTCACCAGAATCGCGATATAATTTTAGACATGCAAGTGCTCGAAATTGTATCGAGAGATGTATTGGCACTTTGAAAATGCGATTTCGGTGTATCTTGTTTTCGGTGTAAGAGAGGACGGCACAATACACACCAGCGTTTGTTGGGCAACTTGCTAACACATGTGCAGTATTGCATAACATTTGTATTGAAAATAATATACCTCTTATAATGAATGACGATAATTATGCAGAAGATGGCAATAATTTCAATAATCAAAATCACAACACTCTGAACAATCAGAACATTATTGACGGACGTAATATACGCCAAAATATTGTAAGATATTTTAGACAGTTAGGATTAGTTTTATTATACGAGTTAGGCATGTATTATGTTATAACATTTTGAAATATGTAGTTTTGTTGTATAGGTAAGTGTTATTAAATGCACTTTAGTGATTTAGGGTATATAGGACTTGTGTTTGTACGTTATTATTGCTATCCAGTATTGATTGTGTAGATAGCTTGTTGCATGTAAATATTTTTTATAAATAAGTAATTTTATAACAGGAAGGTTCCTATTGATTTATTAGATACTTCTGATTGGGACTTATTGCAGTTAGGTATTATTTTATTTTAATGAATGTATATTTTTAGTACCAAGAGGGCAAATGACTTTTTCTATGAAATAAAAAACCTTTTTTTAATATTTCACAAGAATTATTTATTTCTAATATAACACACTACAGGAACTACTAAAACTTATTAATCCTATACATCATAATACTATTAATTATTTGCATTTCTGCACATGGTCTGTGTTAGTATAAATATGTTATTACTAATGTTAGTGAGATTTGTATTTAGGGAAATACTTACATACCTTACAGCATTAGACATTCCTGCAGTGCTACTTGCATTTATAATAATAATAATAAACCGATTTATTCCCACACTTGTTACAAATGAAAAATTATTTGATATAATAAATATAAACATTGATACACTGATACAATAAAAAAAGAACACAAATAAATCTTTTATGTAATAACAATAAAACATAGAGTACCTTACAAGTAACAAGTCATGGAAACCACAAGGTTGAGATTCAATTAGCAACAAGTTGCCATAATTGTTCTACCATCACAACCTTGACTGATAAAGAAAAACTTAAATTTAAAGAAATGCTTAATCTTACATATAAAAAAACGACTAATATTAAACTATACTCTGTGATGCCAGCTCATAATTAAAACAATTACTAAGAATAAAGAAAATAATAATAATAAAAATTTTAAAGAACGGACGATAAACGATTAAATGTGTCAACTAGCAATTTGTCCCATAAAGAGCAACCGGTGGAGTTTGGTCTTAAATAAAACAGGTGAATGATGTTTGAACTCTAGAGGTATGGCATTATATATTTTCGGTAGATTTACTAGAAAGGAACCTTTAGTTAGATTTAGACGGTGTGGCGGTATCGTTATCTTACCTCGAAAACGTAAATTTAAATGATGGACATCATTTCTAAAAGAGATTTTATTATATAGATAAGGAGGTTTTTGTGTAAAAATTATTTTATGATAGAAGCAAGCGGTTTGCAAAAGTCTCCTATTTTTCATGTTAAGCCAGTTAATATCTGATAATTTATGAGTGATATGATCATATTTTCGTATTCCGTATATTAACCGTAAACATGAATTTTGTACTCTATGAATCCGATTAGTAACATCTAATGTCAACCGAGAATCATAGATTTCAGAGCAATATGAAAATTGAGACAGTACAAGGGTATCACAAAGCATCTTCTTAACACTGTGAGTAAAGGAATGCCTGTGCGGATAAATTAGTCTAAGATTCATATAGGCCCTTCCAATGCAGTTCCTAATTTGAGTTCCAAATCGAACACCATTGTCCATTACTAGACCAAGATTTGTAACTTCTTCCTTTATAGGCAACACCTGCCCGTTAATAGTTAGGCAAATGCTTTCTTTTATAGACTCTATTAAACGTTGGTTTCCGAACAAAAGAACAACAGATTTTTTTGGATTTACAATCAAAGAATTTTTGTTACAAACATTGCTTATGTTATCTAAATCGTTCTGTATGCATGACACAGCAGCCTTAGTATTTTGTATATAGAAAGATTGATACAGTTGTGTATCATCGGCGTACATGAACATTTTACAGATAGTCGCTGTTTTAGGAAGAAGGTAGGTATAAATTGAAAATAATAGTGGACCCAGTACAGATCCCTGAGGAACTCTTCTTGAAATAGCTCACCAGTTACTTTGACCTGCAGGTATACGAACACTTTGGCTCCTATTAGACCAGTACTCTCGAAACAATCTAACCGCAGAGGCAGATAAACCAATGTTATTAAGTATAGTTAAGAGGTTATCGTGACTAATAGTATCAAATGTTTTACTAAAATCAAGAAGAATTAATACGGTAACCTTTCCACGGTCAGTAGCAAACAATACATCATTGACTATATTAGTAAGGACAGCTGTGCAGCTGTATCCAGAACGAAATCCAGATTGCGTATCAGGAATTATATCAAATTCATTTAAATAACTTCTCAGTTGCATATCAATCACCCTTTCCATAATCTTCGAGAGCACAGGGAGTAGACTAATTGGTCTTAAGTCAGTTAAATTAGATGAATTGGAGACCTTAGGAACGGGAACAACAATTGCCTTCTTACAAGAAGGAAATGAAGCAGAACAACACAGTTTTATAATGAAAATGTTCAATCCATCCTATCCCACAGCATTACTTTCAATTTTACTTATTATTTTTATCAGTGTTTCAATAGAGATAGAACTCAAGGTAAATGTATTGTTATTTTGCAGTTCATCATTATTATTATTGTTATTATGAAAGCGTGTATAGAGCAGTGTAGGTACGTTATCAGTAAAGAAATTATTAATGTCATCGGGATTATTAAAGTGACTAGGTAGTTGTTTATTATTTTTCGAAAGGACATTCAATTTTCTGAGTTCACTCCAAGTTTCCTTAGGTTTTTTATTTGAAATAAGATATTGAAAGTATGCTCGTTTTTCATTTTTGACCGCTTGATTAGTAAAGTTTCGTAATTGTTTGTAGTAGTTCCAGTGAATTAGAGCTTTAGATTGTTTGAATTTAGTAAATGCTTTATCACGAAGTTTCATAATGTTTTTATAAGGAGCATGCTTATCTAGACAATTTACGATATTTTCACAAAAGAATCTTACTTTATCCTCAATTGATACAGTCCAATATATCCTTTGCCACCGCATAGCTTTAAGGTCCCTTAAGAATCCCTCATGATCAAAGTTATGAAAGCATCTTACAGTTCTAGTAACTGAAGAAGTTACAAAGGGAGGCTGAATAGCAAGATTACAAAAAATATTTTCGTGTTCTGAAAATTTTTAATTATTAGTACCGGAATTGATAATTAGACTAGCATTAGAAACTAAAACGTGATCAATAAGTGATTCGCGGCCATTATTATCAAATCGTGTGGTCTCAGTAATTAGTTGAGTGATTCCCAGATTGTCTATCATAGAGCAATAATATTTGGAACTCGAATCACCCACATCAAAAAGATCTATATTTATGTCTCCTAAACAGACCAAGTTCTCAGATAGGCAATTCAAATATGCTACCGCCTCTTCAAATTCATCGCAAGATAATTTATAATTAACACGAGGAGTTTTGTAAGTATCCCGAGTAGCAAAATCTGTCTATACCAAATGCAGACTGCGTGTACGTGCTTACATTTCATCAATAACATCACATATATTTTTATTCGTACGTGTGCGCAATCTTTCCTGGTATAGACAAATTTTGCTACTCGGGTAACGCCTACAATTATTGTTAAACGATTAAAACTTAGTTTAACCCAGACTTGAGGAGCAACTACAGTGTTAATTGGAATTAATGAACATTTTAAAACCTTTTTTACATATAAGCATACCCCATTACCTCTACCACCATCCATACGGTACACATTAAAGCCTTCAATTTGCAATAGGCCATCCTCTATTGTTTCATTCGTCCATGTCTCACTCAAGGCCACAATATCGTATTGCTCCTTATCGACAAACTCGCTCAAATTTAATAGTTTTGGAAGTAAAGAACGGATATTTATATGCATAATTTTTAAAGACATTTTAATAATAACAGTTCAAAGAGGTAAGATCACCCATTCCATACAGATATTACCATACTAATATCTAAAAAAACAATCAATTAATAAACATTAATTAACATACGAAACAAACAATAGCAAATGTTTAAATTTATAAGTATAAAATTCAAATGATAATTTTATAAAATGTAAAAGAGAAATGAAATTCTTAACAGATAATAAAAACTTGTAAACCGTTTAGAATACAATGCAAGTTTAGAATTAAAGGTAAATGCATTTGCACCATGTAGCAGATTTAAAGAGAAATTAAGTCAGCTTCAGACGAAATAATTTTTAGAACATTCCCATTTTTAATAAAAATTTTACCGTTCGTACTCCAAGCATTTGTAACGTCAACCTTCTGTGCAGCCTTTTGTAATAATTGATTTCTTAATCGAGTAAGATCTTCTTTGATGACAATTTTTGTACCCTTGAATAGTTTTTTCCTGGTAAATATTTTATGTTTTATGGTCCTATTAACAAACTTCACGATAATTGGTTTGCACTTTTCTTCTTTTCCCTGTAGACGATGACAAATATCTATTTGAGGAGGAGATACTTCAACTCCCAGTTTATCTGTAAACAAAGAACAAACAGTATCTGTGATGTTCTCGTTGTTTGATTGAGGCACATTGAAGATTCGTATACTGTTTTTTCGTGTGTATTGCTCCAGTTCGTCATTTTCCTTCATTTTCTAAAGCTACTACCTTATCCGCATAAACCTTGATCTTCGTCTCCAGTTTAGCAACCAACTCACCTTTTATTTTGGTGACAAAAGTATCAATAATTGATGGTGAGGCAAGAACTTTCTCCACTACCCTCTGAACCATTTGCAGCTAATGATTCTGCCAATTTATCGATTTTGCTATTCAAATCGGTAAATTTGGCAACCAGGGTTTGATTTATCTCTGCTACTGCATCGATTGTTTTTTGATACATTTCGTCATGTTGGGTTTATATTTTGTTTTTTTTGCTGGTGGTGTATTTTTATTTAAGTATAAATAATCGTGGTCGTCCACTATTGGCACCTCTAAATTATGTTTCCTTAATGGAGTTACTGGATGTTCAATTTCTACAGTATTTTCTGTATTAGTTTGTCACTATTTTCGAGTATCAATTTCAAGCACAGTGTTATTATTGTACTATTATTAGATATTGCTGATGCGTTTCTCCTTTTTACTGTCTTTTTAATTCTTTATTTATCTTTATTTATATTTACAAACTTTACCAAATAATGAAGTAGTTAATAACTCTTTTCTATATTGTTCAATCAGACATTCAGCTTGAGAATCAGCTTGCAATCAAGTTTGTGCTTCTGTTTCTTTGTAGTTTTTCTCTGATTTGTAAAATTTTCTGGAAATTCCACTATCAAGTCTTCAAATGCATCTACTAGACACCTCAATTAACACTTTATTTTAGAATCGTTGGATGGTGTCGGTGTTACTTTGTTTGGTACAGCCCCAAAACTGAATACCATAGGTTCATTCAGGCTTTAGTATTTGCTTGAATAATAAAAGCTTACTGTGTAGAGAGAGAGTGGAGTTTCTTCCAATCAACCAATACATTTTCTGTATTTAATACCAAGTTCTTTTTCTTTTTTAACGTGTGCTTTCCATCGAAGCTTCGCAAGTGTAATGCCTGTGTTCGAACATGGAATCTGGTTGTTATTTATACTGATTGGCGTATATTGGATAACTGTATTCGTAAACTTTACATGCACTGACTTGGATTCATTCAATTTTATTCTCCATCTTTTTGTCCTACAGTTTGTAATTTTTCTATGGCTTCTGCATTGGTTGTTTTTACTGCTAATATAGCTGTGTCATCAGCAAAAGTAGCAAAGGTGTTGTTTTCTAATTCTTGAATATCACAAGTGTACAAGAGATACAAGATCGGTCCTAGTAACACTTCCTTGCGGCACTCCTGCTTTAATTTCCTTCAATTCAGAATAAGCACCTTCCTGCTTGATCCCGAAGTATCTGTCAGAAATATAAGACTTCAAGATTTGAGAATATTGATTTGGCAAGAATGGTTTCAGTTTATAATTTAGACCTTCATGCCATACCTTATCGAATCCCTGTACTACATCAAGAAAGATGTAAAACAGACATTATTTTCTTCTAAGGATTTCTCTATAATATTAGTGATTCTATGTACTTGATCGATAGTTAAATGTTTCTATTGAATTAAATTTCTCTCTTCAATGATAGGTTTTAGTCTTTTTAATAATAATTTTTCAAATAACTTCGATATTACAAGTAGTGAAGATATAGGTCTGTAAGATGGAACTTCATGAGGTGACCTACCAGGTTTGGGAATCCTAATGACCTCTGTGTCTTTACACAACCTAGGCACGTACTTTAATCTAAAGGCAGCGTTTATTAGGTAAGTCAGCTTAACTGTAGATTTCCCTGGTAACTGCTTTAACACTTCACCAGTTATTACATCTAACCCTGGAACTTTTTCGGATTGATGTTGTCTTTGATTTCAGACATTACTTCCTTAGGTGAAGCAAGGCTTCATCTTGAATGAATCGCAAAATTATTTGCTTTTTGTTCGTTATTTTTTGTCCACTTTCCATATTCTTGTCTTGTTGAAGGAATTTGGGTTGTTGGCCCTTTCAGCTTGTTTGTAGCTTTCCAAAGAGAATAGTGCTGCTGCCACTCGTTTGTTTTCTTAGATACGCTTCAATTGATTCATTCTTTACTCGCTTGAATTTCTCTTTTTAGTTGTTGACTAGCACTATTCAGCACTACCTTGAGGGGCTCTAGATTGTTACCACGTACGTCTTAATCTTCTTTTTTCTGTGATAGTTGATGATGCAGTCCAATTTTTGTAACATGTATGTTCTGGGAACTGTTCCTCTTTGTTCTCGGCCCTTTGACAAACACAGACTTGACATACAATATTTTGTCTGTTTAAGCTCCAAAATCGCAGCCACTCCAGAGAGAGAATTACAATTTCCTCCACCACAATAAGATCGATTTGTCCAACTGCTATCACAGACAACTGCGATCATTGGTGTGCCATTCTCATCTATAATTCAACATTCTATGGCCAATCTAGCTTCTTGTTCCGCAGCTTCTCATGGATTTTCAAGCTATTTCTTCCCAAGCGTTGCATACCATAGTATGAACATTTTTATATAGGATAAAACTAAAACAAGGAATATCCATGGTTTATGTAATATTTTTAACTATGTGTAGCCGCCAACAGCATTTATGACAGCACTGACAGAGGAAATGTTAATATCGAGTCTTTTTGGGTTTTCCGGAGAACAAACAGTTTCGTGGAAGTAACACATGTTACACTCAAATGGTAATTTTGAGACTAAACCAGCTCTTACTTCTCTGAATAGAGAATACTTTAGGTAAAATAAAAACATTTAAAACGTGTTATCATCCACTCTAAATCTCACCTCTATTTTTTCTGTACTAGCTAGGTACATCATCACCTTCACTGCTTATTGTGTTCACTGCTAATATTTTCTGTGCTGAAAGCAGTGAAGCTTGTTTGGTAAAGTATTATAGAAATATTAAAGTTATCAAAGTGGTAGAAATTATGACCAAAAACACTTTTTGGAAATCTCACTTTGTAAACAATTTCACTTCAGCAATCGAATTGTTTCAACCAAAAACTTGGAGCAAATTAAATTGTAGACATTTCGGAAACGGATGGAACGAATTCTAGAAATCTATAAGAGCGGATAAGAAAAGTAACGTCATCCATCTTATTGAAAGATATAAGGGTTATTACCAGTAAATTTTGAAAAAAATTAGTAATATATAATATAGGGCCCGTTAACTTGGGCCCGACCAATTCATAAATTTCCGTTAAAAACTAGCACTAGGATGCTCTTACCTAGCATCGTCTAGAACCCAAATTTTAAAGCTAACACCATTTTAGTTCCAGAGCTACTTAAAGGTAAATTCGAGAGAGGGGAGGCTAAGTTAACGCCAGCCCCGCCAATTCGTTCTATCCTTTTCAAAACTTGGCACTAGATAATCCATAGCACCCATATTACGAAGCTAACAACACAATAGGGGTGGAAATATAAGGGTTAGAAGCACCATAAATGTATGGTTTCATGTCTTTTTCTTGAATCTTTCATCATCGAATGTAGAATTTTTATACTACCTATACTTCTATGATACAGCCAAGTCTCATCTATCTACCTAACAATGAAAAAGATTGACTTGTTCTTCACGGAGCGCTTCCAAGTTCTCCTGACAGCACTGGGCCCCGTATCCTCATGAAAGCTTGGACATGTCCAACTCTTCGTGAATTATTTTCCAAATTGCACTGACCACTGTCCTATGAGATACCTGGTTGCTAGATAGTTCCAGGTAGTCAAAACTGCGAATCAGCTGCTCTGGATATTCTCGGTAAACTCGGGTCCCAGGATTCGTTGAGTCGGAGAGCTTGCGAGTTTTCTCTAGCCTTTAAATGGGTTGGGATACCCCAGCACAGAAACCCGATACGGCTGAGCCGAGCAAGGTTCTCTTGGGAAATGACCGTAAGAGATGTTGATACGGACACGAGTCGTGTTTGAACTAAATACGGTTCTGGGTATAGAAAACACTGATCATTTTGGGATTATCTCTTGAAAAGTTAACTAACGTGACTGTAGGGGATTTGATCCTCTTCTATAGTTTGACTCATCCATTACAGTCACAAACTATCTAAAGTGAATCACTACCACAAATTGCACAAAGGTCAAGCATGTAGTTAGTAACTCACTTTTTGGGAATGAAAAACAGCGAAAGCTAAATACTTTTAGCTAAGAAATTCAAAACTACGAGCACTTGAAAGCCGAATGCCAACTAAATTGAAAAGCCTCTAGAAAGAAAATAAAGTTTTAACAATGGCAAGTGAATTTTCCCAGAACACTATCCCTATTTATATAACAGAATTATATCTAACGCATGAATAAGACGATAAAACAAAAATAGATTTCAATTATCTCATTTAAGAAAATTGGATTCATAGTTACAGGTATTATTTTACGCTGAAAGAAATTTTGTGGTAGTATTAATAAGAAGGGTTTATTATGATTAATTATAATTTATTATTATAGAGCCAACCAAATTTTTGTAACATTGATAACGTCTTCCTGTTGTCTGTTCATCGACAATAGTTAATATATTTGGTTAAATTATTTGTGTCGGTCCATGTATTGTATGAAGTTGGTTAATGATTTTATATAAATAAGACTGCAGAGTAGTAAGAGCTATAAGCAAGAACTGAAAACAAATGATTCATTTCCGCTTGTATTCATTCACGAATGGAATTTTTTTAAACAGTTGATTTTGCATTAGTTCGCGAACGAATAAAACTGCCTTCGTTAAAATTTAATTCTTGAAAGAATAAATCATAAATTTTTAAATATAAAATTCTTTCACAAATGATAAAATACGAAAAGAATCGAATCTTTTCATTTGCAAGTGATAATTTCCTTACCCTGTAATAACTAAATATTAAAAAAATCAAAATACATCGTTAAGATTTATTAGAAAGTATTAACTTATGAAATTTTATATATTATTATTATCTATTTTATATATTAAGTATACAACTTGTCGTTGTCAGTCAAAAGAAAATTATGTACAATGCGGCATAAAGTTTTGGAGTTTATAAAGCACAGTTGAGTAATATTGTAAGCTGATTTATTTATCGTAAATCTTTATCGAATTAACTTTCTTTGTATAAAAAATAATCAATTTTAACTAGTAATATTAATAATGGATAATTTGAAGATTATTTGATATGGATTGTAGGTTTAACTTTAACACCAAAGGTTAGTTTACTATATATAGAAAACAATCTAAACTTATTGTTCTAATTAAGTTACATTAAAGATTAAAGGATCGACCGCACTAAAATAAAACATTCCTTTTCTGTGATGTCATTCCGACCTCTCGAAACTCAAACCCCTAAAATTGCATAAAAGGAGCATTGCTTTGTCTAGAATTGTCATCTTCAATGTATCTTCAATTCCATCTGCTCTTTCGAATTTACAAGTGTTATAACTTATATAAAACAAGACTTGATATAAATTTGTTTTATAAAAATAACTTAAAATTACAGAATTAAATTAGAAAGACTCATTTCAGGGCGAGTGCGGATTCTTGTGGTTTTAAAGAATATACAAATTGAAATTGAAATCACTTTTAAAACTGAAATCACTAATTAAATTTAACTATTACTAAATTGTCCAATTCATTTAATTGCACCTCACAAACGATCGTCTTTTCTTTCACAATTACCATTTACAGAAGGAAATAACTTCCTACCTTTTCATAACGTTGCTTGTTTCCTTTTAGTATAGTCCTCGTATCCAAACCATTGGCAGAGTAAGTCACTTTATGTTGTCCCAGTGCTGGTTTCCAATTCCGGTTGACTTTTCTTTGCATGGATTTCCCATATATCACAATCCAAAACTTTCCATCAAGGAATAACACTCTTGACCTTGATAGCACACTTTTGTTTTATTAATAGCGGGTACTTTTTCCCTTAGTCGAAGAATATTCGTCGTAATTTGTTTTATGTGTTTAATTAAATAAAACACCAGTTTATGGTTTTAACGTAGATGTATTGACTAGCAATAACTTTAGCTAGTAATTTAATTTATAGGTGGTTCTTTATAATATTATATACTTTTACAATTTATAACATTTTACACTTTCGCCGTATTCAATTCACCAACCACCTTAACTGTCTATTTAAGACTAGACTATTTAAATTTTTACAATATTATTTTTCACGACTTTACGCTTTTTTTTCAGAAGTGAACTTTACATACGTTCTCGTTCGTCGTATATCAGGAAGTGTCCATTTTACATTATAATAATTTGACGACTGTATCTGTACGCCGTTTACCATGAACTGCTTTAAAAACATGATTTTCTAAGCTTATATACTACTTACTATTTACATCATTACATTACACAATTTGACGTCACCTTACCATATAATACAAAGACTGTATACTCATATAATACATAATAGCAGATTAAAACATAATTATAATAGTTGACTCAATCTAATACAGTTTATTACATAACATTTGCAATAATAATGATCTATTTACATAAACAAAAACCTTAAAAGAATCACGTAACCCGTCGATATCACTCATTTGAAATTAATCATAAATTAATTACCTCATAACAATAAATTGGACACAACTGGATATTACGTATACTTAAGTATTTGGTGAGTAAACTGTTTGATAATAAATAAAGAAATATGGATTATTTAACCTTATTAAAAAGTACATACATTGATTAAATAATCAATGACACACCAGTAACTAACTTAAATTTATTTTTATAATTATTATAAAAAAATATACAATTTGGGTGTGTAAAAGTAGGGTCTGTAAAAAGTTTGATACAACTGTAGTTCATCACAATGAACTATAGGGGGCGTCGCGCCTTTCTCAAGTGTATATCGTATGTTTTTATACAAGACGCTATCAAACCTGCTATGTTCTACAGACTTTCTTAGCCCTGGATCTGGCAACATTGTTATGACTCATTTAACCTTTGTTTTATAAACTTTTGGTTATAATAGCTCGGATTTAATTTTTGATGGAGAATCTTAGTGTCGTTGAACTGTCATTGAATGTTTTCGCAAAAAGCGACGTCGCTATGAACGCTTGTATATACGCTATACACCCGTTTTGCTATATTCTACCGACTTGTCGTATATGTCGGCGTCCGGCGACACGATGCTGACCATGTATATATATATATATATATATATATATATATATATATATATATATATATATATATATATATATATATATATATATATATATATATATATATATATATATATATATATATATATATATATATATATATATATATATATATATATATATATATATATATATATATATATATATATATATATATATATATATATATATATATATATATATATATATATATATATATATATATATATATATATATATATATATATATATATATATATATATATATATATATATATATATATATATATATGTACATATCAAACCGCTTATACACCCGTTTTGCTATATTCTACCGACTTGTCGTTGTCGGACCATTTTCGACGCTCACAGACCCGGGCTTGGGTCTGGCAACGCTCTCCTTTGTTTTCGAGGTCTACAGGATGAGGTTTACCTAAGACTGCAATAAAAAAATATACAATTTGGGTGTGTAAAAGTAGGTTCTGTAAAAAGTTTGATACAACTGTAGTTCATCACAATGAACTATAGTGGGCGTCGCGCCTTTCTCAAGTGTATATCGTATGTTTCTATACAAGACGCTATCAAACCCGCTATGTTCTACAGACTTTCTAAGCCCTGGATCTGGCAACATTGCTATGACTCATTTAATCTTTGTTTTATAAACTTTTGTAACCAAAAGTTTATAAAACAAAGATTAAAAGCTATTATAACTAATAGCTCGCATTTAATTTTTGATGGAGAATCTTAGTGTCGTTGAACTGTCATTGAATGTTTTCGCAAAAAGCGACGTCGCTATGAACGCTTGTATATACGCTATACACCCGTTTTGCTATATTCTACCGACTTGTCGTATATGTCGGCGTCCGGCGACACGATGCTGACCATGTATAATATATATGTACATATCAAACCGCTTATACACCCGTTTTGCTATATTCTACGTCGGTAGAATATAGCAAACAAGTCGTTGTTGTCGGACCATTTTCGACGCTCACAGACCCGGGCTTGGGTCTGGCAACGCTCTCCTTTGTTTTCGAGGTCTACAGGATGAGGTTTACCTAAAACTGCAATAAAAAATATATACAATTTGGGTGTGTAAAAGTAGGGTCTGTAAAAAGTTTGATACAACTGTAGTTCATCACAATGAACTATAGGGGGCGTCGCGTCTTTCTCAAGTGTATATCGTATGTTTTTATACAAGACGCTATCAAACCCGCTATGTTCTACAGACTTTTTAAATCTGGACTTCTAATGGACCTACAATAACAGGACTATTGTAGGACATGACAATGGACAATGGAATATGTTATATATTATATTTAAACATGAAATAATATAATAAACAAATCTTCACACAACTTATTATTGTTTTATCTCTTAATATTGATTCCTATCAGTCTTTTTTAATTTTCATGATTATCGGGACTTCAACTGCTGTAGTCACTAGCCGCAACCTACTACTTTACAACTACATCAAATAATGTAACATTTATACTGGGAACAACCTTACCAAATATACACCAAGAATATATTATTAAACCTGTCAAATTTTATGCTGGCAATTGTAGTATAAAACCATATAAACATGCTGTTCTTTCCTGGTAAAACCTTAAATCATATGCATTACTAACATATGATTAAACCAGCCAAATTATATAATGGCCATTGTAGCCTAAAACCTTATAAAGAAGTTCCTGGTTCTTACTGGTACAACCTTCCATAATATACACCAGTATTGTATGAATAAACCTGACAAATTTTATGGTGGTTATTGTAGCATAAAACTTAACAAAAAAGATACCGGTTTTGCACATTTTGAAAGTACGTGAGCTTCTTTACACGCGCCATAAATTCTCGGCCTGATATAGAAAAAGTAAACTTGGTAAAATTTAATAATTTTTATTTTTCAATATAATCTCCCCTAATGTCAGCAAATACACTAATTACAACGTGAAATTAATAATTCAATGCCCTTGTGAAGATAATCTGAAGTTCTTCCTTCAAAATCTTCAATTACAACTGCTTGCAACTCGTTCTCGTCCTTAAAACGACGTCCCCAAAGGTCTTTCTTTAAATTGGAAAATAAATAATCGTCACTAGAAGCCATATCCGGACTGTACGGTAGATGATCCAATGCTTCAAAGCCGCATTCGCGAATGGCAGCTTGTGAAATTGCGGCAGTATGAATGGGTGCATTGTAATAATCGAACACCTCTTGTCAATTTTCCTCGACGTATTTCACGAATATTGTTTCTCAATTTATGCATTAAAGATGCATAATATCTACTGTTAACAGTTGTATTGCGTTCTTTAAAATTAATCAGTAAAATGCCATCACAATCCCAGAATAGTGTTGCCATAACTTTCATTGTCGATTGAACGTCTTTCCTCTTTTCTTGCCCCAAACGGCAACATTTTGACCACTTTTTAGAGCTATTAACATCCTAATTGTAAGTGCTAAATCACTATCAGCACCATAGCGATTCTGTAACCCAGCCAACTGAACTTGACGATATACACATTGGCCAAAATGAAAATGACAACCTCTTATAGTTGTGTTAGGAAAACATTCTTCGACTGCAGCTATGAATGACTTTTCGAAATCTATCATTATTGTTTCTGGATTAAGTCTTGGTTCTAACTGTTTAATTGCACAATTACTGCAATGTACATACGCTTTTTTTACTCGGTGCTAGTATATAAACTAACGGAATGAATCTACCATTGTAGTAGCCATGGATAGTGTATAATTGAACGAAGACTATAGGTACACTTCGAAATGTCTCATCCGCAAACCAGTGTTCACACAATTACAAATACCTTAAATTCTTTGATGTAGAAAACATTAATTGCCGTTTTCTTCCACCACTATCAAACATTAGAAATTTTTCTCCTGAATTAGTAGTTGTATAATAATGGGATAGTTCGAGATATTCTAAATCTACGGGAT
The DNA here is from genome assembly GCA_929113105.1 of Agrypnus murinus. Lineage (NCBI taxonomy): Eukaryota > Metazoa > Arthropoda > Insecta > Coleoptera > Elateridae > Agrypnus > Agrypnus murinus. The sequence continues at coordinate 71,727,882 of OV816023.1, read as the reverse complement.
TGCTTAATTGATGATTAGCTTTTGCCCTGGTTCGTTGTACAGCTCGATGTAAAGAATATATATTTGGTAATTCAATAACACCTGATTCTGTAATTTTTGATACTGTAGCAGCTACAACAGCACTTGTACTTTTTGTTGATTTGATGGCCCGTTTCTTCATATTCTCGACAGCGTTTCGTGATTCAATTAATCCGACATTTGCGGCATGGTTGTGTTCAGTAGTTTTTAAAATTCTTCCTATAAAACCACATAAAATAGCAAAAACAAACAAAAAAAGAATGAAAATACTGACCCGTACGCTTTATTGACGAAGTATATGCTAGAGCCCGGCAACTTTCTTTATACTTCACACATCTCCAAACAACATGATATTCTGATCGTATACATTCGTATACGATGTTGGCCATAAATAAATCCTTCGTTTATTAATTGCCGTTTACCCTTTTGGCTCATTCAGGGTGGCCAGCAAGAGTGGTACTTTTAAATTCAAGGTTTCTTCCCGGTTTTCCAGGTCGTAAAATATCATTTTTCCAGGTGTTTTCTTCAATAATTTACACATACCTACCCTATATGGATATTGATGATCAAATTATTAGTTTATAATACTAACGGAACATAAAACTTCACTTGAAGCCTTTTTTCATTGCCGGAACGACGATCAAAAATGGATCAGTTTAGCTGAAGCTTTCTATTTATCATTGTTTATGGATTTTTATGGATGTTTAAGGAAATGTAGTGTAAAATTATCACAAAATGTTTGTTCTATAAGATAAGACAAAATAATCATTGATAGAAAAATATTTTATTTATAATTAAATATTCATAATAAAAAAAACCATTTTCTTACGTTACTATAAATAATTAAATCTAATGTAGAGCACATACGGTCGACCGCGACCACATCAGCGACCACGTCGGGAATGTAGTCCGGACAATAATGTAGTGTTTAAATTTGCTGTAATTTATTGTATAATTATAAGTATCGTATTTCGTTAAAACGTTCGCAATGAATCACAATCAGACATTATTGAGCTCATAATAGTAAAATACTTCAAATTAAAGATTTCAGTAGATTTTTATTATGAGCTCAATAATGATTTCTTTCATTTCGATATACACCTTTTAAAGAAATACGATACTTATAATTTTATTATACAAACCATCTGGAAGCTCAACTTGTTTAGGTATGCAATAAATTACAGAGAACATAAACATCCCGACATTATTCGGACCATGCCCCCGACGTGGTCCCATCTATGGTGGGTTTTAGACATAGGAGTGATTGATACAAATCTTTTTTCTTTGGCGCCATGTATAACTAATAAAGACTAACCAAAAAATGAAGAAATGAGTTTTTTGCGTGATAAATAGCTAAAAACAGGTTTTCATTAGTGATTTTACTTGCTAATTAAAATCTTAATAGAAAAGTTCATTTTTCGTTTATCTTATCAGTTAATTCATATTTCTGTAGTTAGATTACAGCTTACAGAGCACGTAAATGTATATGCATTTTACATTCTCACAATCGTGATTTGTGATGTCCTGATGACTAATTTATTCATTTTCTGGTTTGCCTGACTGAATAAACATCGCCGCAGAAACAATACATTTGTAACGTTCTTTTAGTTAACGTAAATTACTAATTGACCAACATTCATATAGGTAACTAGTTAGGAACAATATTACATTATAAATAGTTAAATAAAAAAATAACATCAACATTTCAATAAAAATAGAGAATTACATGAACATTGGACAAATATTAAAAAATCATAGAACTTGTGAACTTTTCAAATCTGCAATTGACTTTTCTATATCCACAGTCAGTTTAGCCGCGTCAGCCATGCATTTAGCTCTTTTTAGATTCTAATTCATTAATTTCGAGTCGTTTATGTCTCTTCAATAATTCTCTATCTCTTTGCTTTTCAGTTTCAGCACACCGATTCACACTATCGTCTTTATACAGGGAATGTGCATTGCGCATAGAATGTATAAGGCCTTTCTCAATTTGGAAATTGTCTAAACCTCCAGCATCCTGAATTTCATCGTAAATACGTCTTTGCGCAATGAGGCTTTTTTCATGTTGATTTTCAACCAAGCACTCTGAATTTTCTGAAAAACCGCGTTCAACAGCTGCATTTCCATGCGATAATATCGAAATCAATTTCACAAAATCCACAGTTATCACACGGCTTTGCGCTTAACTTTGTAACATTCATCCAAAATTGATCCAAGCGAATTTCACTTCTTTTGAATGACTTGAACGCTTCCTGAATTTGAACCTGACAGCAGAAATATACGTATTCTTGTTTCACTCGTAATGCCAGACATTCTTCCGTTAGACACAAGGATCTCGAGAGTAGATGTCAATCTTCTTTGAGCACATGTAGGATCTAAGGCTATTGCTGGGTCTAGGCACGAAATGGCACGAGTAAGTTTGTGCTTAAGAGTGATCGCTCCCAGAGTTTCTTGACAATCCCGATGATACAGCAACGCATATCATCCTTTAGCCGAAGAACTCCTAGCTCATTAACTCCTTTTACTTTCTTCAAAGCATCTTTTGTTGCGAAATCCAGATCGAAGTTTTTGGCTGTTATCAGATTCTTTATATCCGATAAATCGATTTTACTACTAGAGTTTGCGTTTGTCATTATTTGAGGTTTCACAACACGCTGCATCAGAGTGGTAACCATGGCAAATAAATCATTATATAAAAATGGAGCCATGGGGTCGTCTGTTTGGTACTCGCGCAAAAATGGGTCTAATAAAAGTGCTGTTGCACTAAAAAAAAGCAAGTTTCGGCACAAGAAGTTCATCCTTGAGAACTTCAGCAATAATATTAAAACTGTGTGAAGTTGGAGCAGTTTTATTTTCAATTGCCTGAGAAACATACGTTTTCAAATGAGGGAGAATCTCAATCATTCTGTCGGATACTTTCACGTTCTCCACCCATATGATCACACAAAACTTTTTAGGAAAAAGTGATGATCCAGAATAATCAATATATTGAGCTCTTCGTGCTGGCGCTCGTGAAATAAGAAATATGTAGCCTTTAAAATCGACGTTATATTCCAGTTGGTTTTTAGCATGCCAGTTTTAAATGAACCGTGAACATGTAAACTAGAACTGCCTATTTGTAAGAGCTCCTTTCCATCGCATGACTTTTTTATTTCCAAATTCAAATCTGATAAAACTTTCAGATTTACATTCGGACCATCCATAGACAGTTGCAAAACTTTGCCAAGATTTTGCAAACCGAAAGACCCTGTCATAGCTTCAAGCAAATCAATGGCTCGTGTGCGTCGAGTGAATACAGAGTCAAAAAATCGTGTTGAAACTAAAGATTTTTCTTTGTCCCAAAATCTTACGTGAATATCCATCTGAGTCTTTTGAGATACTCAATTTAAGCTTTCGTCAAATTCAAGCACAACTGTATCACAACAATTAATCAAGCTCACAAGCGCACGTTGAGACTATGGAGAAATGCCGTATACAATACTGTATGTAAGTTTTGTTCTCTGCAGTTACACTTTTTCTGCATCTTGCTGTCTGGAAACATCGAAGGGAACATTGATGTACAATCAGCAGAACTCCGGAGTGACAAGTGGCGTATAACTGTTTGAAGACACCACAAAGTTTCAGTTTTTGTTACATCTTCTGACAGAAGAAACGACTGTATCGCAGTTTTCTTAGAAGGTAAGTTTTTGGGAGTTGAAGACGTCAAATTACTGTGGTCATTTACAACTGTAGTTATAGTTTCACTAGTTGAACCAATATGGAGTTCTAAAAATATATTATATTTTTAGGACTATATTTAAATATATTATATGATTTTAACAATCGTATCAATTAATATGGCTATGAAATAGTTTTTTAATTAATTAGCGAAATTTGGTAAAAGGGCAGAGTAGGTCAAGTGTCAGAGTCTAAAAGATGAGAACTTTTTAATTCGTGTTGTCAGTAAAACAGTCAGAAAAATATGACTTTAATGGTGTATTTATTATCCTTAAACATTTATTTTTCATTAACTAAGAAAATATATGTTTAAAATAAAATAAATAATAGGGAGTATATAATAAGAGAAATATTGATACCGAGGGGTCAACCACTCTTCCAAAAAATGTACATGTATTGCCGAAATCCAAGATTTCCTCGCAATTTCTCTGATTTCCAAGGATTGCGTTCACAGTCTCTACGATTTCCATGGATTGCTTTCGCAATGCCTATGATTTCCGAGGATTGCAAGATGATTTCTAGAATGCGATTGCTTCTTCATTGACGTGCTAATGTTTGAAAAGTGATTTTCAATGTGATTGCTAAAGATTAGGACAAAATCGATAGTATTTGTACTCGTTTTTTACAAGAACAGGAAGTACTATTAATCAAAATGTGTTTGTTAGGTAAATTCATTTGTAAAGATATTACGAAGTACATTACTTCACACTTCACAAATAAAATGTTTGATTTAGGAACTATATACGATTATTAATTTTAACGTTACATAAGTATGAAAAGATTTTTAGAGTTTTAACTAGTTTTGATTTTTATACTCTTTTTCAATACCCATTTTGCCACGGCTTTTTAGACGAAATGGACTATTGCCTATTACTACATACAGACATATAATTTCCCCAGAAATAAAACAATTTTGAGAAAAAAAACATTTTTTTCATTAAAAAATTCCCTATTGTTCTGTTAACCGTCTTTTCGATTATCCGTCAATACCCCGGCCCATGCTTGATGAATAATTGACTCCTACTGTAATTCGATAGTCCCACAAAAGAAAAATCTATTTTTACAATCGGCACATCCTCTTTTTTGGCCAAATATTAATACTCGTCTAGTTTAGATTTTAAAAATTTTATTTTAAATGTTTGATCATCTAAAACTTGCACTATGCGCCCGATGTACCATGTGTCACATGCAGTGTCTGCCATAAAGTTGGATCCATATGGAAAAGTTTTTAATATTCTGATTGGAAAGACATTGTGAGGCAATCACCTCTGTTTCCAAAAATACTTGCAATAAGCCATGTCAAAGTTGACAGGTGACATTTCTATATTTAATCAATTTCTAATAATCTCGAAACAGATGGTACATGTTTTAAACAATCGTTTATTTAAACATTTTAATTATGGTATAATAGTATGTATATTATTATACGAGTTGTATAAGACGGTCTATTGTAGCACGAGTTGTTTGGGACACGACGAGAGAAGCGAGGAGTGTTCCAAAGGAATGAGTGCTACAATACGTCTATAAAACAAGTATAATATACTATTTTTATACTTTGCGTCATTAGTTTGATAGAAATTGTAAATTCAAGCTATTAAAAACATTGCATTACAATCTAGTGATTTTTGCGTTTAACATGTGGTAAAGCTATAACATGACTTTTCACATTTTGTGAGGTTAGAATGTGTTCAAATTAAATGTGTTTATATGCAATATAAGACAAATATTACCAATCTTACAAAACAAATAGACCCCAGAATATTATGAAATCGTTTTCGGTGTCACAATGAGCCCATTGTGAATGCAAACTACAAAAATAAAGATTTTGTGGTTACAAATTAGCCTTTAATTAATACTAAATTACAGCTTAGGAAATTTTCATTTTTATGAAAGTTGATTGTCAGTTTGCGCTGCCAGTCTTGATATGTGAATAGCGACTATAGAGTTGTAGTTGCGAAAAAAGTTTTTGTGATACAAATTTGTCCTTAATTAGTAGTTAATTATGGCTTTATTTTTTTTTGTTCGAAGTGGTGGTGCCAGCTTGAGCTCAAGCTAGCAACCCCAATTTTGAAATGCGAATTGTGTCTAAATGGTTTTAGCCACAAAAACATTATGCTTTTTTGGTACTTTGTCTTTAATTAGCACTAAATTATAGGCGGGTTTTTTTGTTTTGCTTGAGGTGGGAGTGTTAGCTTTATTGACGTATTCACTTACCGATTCTCAAAATGTTGCTTTTGGCAAAAGTACTGATAATAAATATGAACAACTATCGAATTTCCCGCAAATTAATGATGGCACCACTTCTACTATGTTCAATTTCGACGACTGCGATGATGATTGCGAAAGATTTCGCTGATTGCCAATAAAGATTGCGAGATTTCTGATGATTTCCTTGTGATTGCTAAGGATTGCGAGCGATTGCCGCCAAAATGTACATGTATTGCGACGAGTGGTTGACCCCCTCGATTGATACCTTGCGATGATCCTTCATATCCAAAGCTAATAAAATTCACTGCAGTTACCATACTATTAGATTTGCTATGTCCCTCTTGGCGTCGCAAAAACATTTCGATGGGTAACGACTTTTCCCTGGTTGCCATTATATGTTGATGTTTTTTGCTCTTCATGTGACTGTCGAGGGCACTTTTTCCCATTGCTGAGATATTAATTTTTGCTTTACACCAAGTGCATAACGCATTAGTATTACTCTTGGGATCAGGTCCCACCCATGAATATATAAGCTCATAAGAACTTTGGCACTTAGTTGTACTTGATTTTAGTTTTGACATAGTTGCCTCGTATAAAACAATTAGCACAATAATAAAACAACACTTGTATATAAACTTGTTTAGTTAGGACCGGGTCTAACAGTTAAATGAATAAAATAATAAAAATGCACTCGAAATACATGATCGCTGCAACGAAATATGAACTCGAAACATTCAGTAGCAACTCAAACTGTTTTTAATTTAGAAGAGAAGTAAAATCAGTAATTAATGTTGGTTCTATATAGCGTACGCCGCTGACATGTTTTGCACTTTGTCTTATCTCACCCTGGTCGTATTACTTACACACTTGTGCACGCAGACGAATCATTTTTTTTATTTAAAATTGTTTAGTTATTCCAAGCATCAGGAAGATAAATTGCAATTCATTTTTCATGTTAAAATACTTGTTCCCAGAATTCTTTCACGGCAGTTTATTTTATACTGTACTTCAAAATCACGTGCCTTAGTAACAAGCAGCATTACATGAAGCGTATTTTACATAAACTGTAATCTGAATCTTTTCTCATTAAAAATGAATTAGTAATAAGTAGAAAAATATACCTGTATATATTTCCTGAAAATTTGCAAACTACAAATATCCACAAGTAACACAAATACATAACAAAAGAACTAGTTACAATTTATTGATATCGATTACAAAAGCACACAACAATAACAATTAGTTACTGTTTTACTTCGATATTTTGCAACAAACGCCGTTTAGTATTTAATTTCTCGGTCCCTAGTAAATGACATGATCATCCGTGCATTGGTGAAATTTGCTGAATCTCTTTTTATGGTATTAATTGAGTCTTCTAATATTTTTGCTTTGAAACGTTTTATTTTAAGAAAGAATAAATAAGTAAAAAAAGAGAAAAAATAAGAATTAAGGCTGATTCTCACTATACGGCAGGCTACCAACAGCCACCGGACCGACAAAAAATGATATTCATTCACACTATACTGCTAGCCGTCGACAGGTGACCAACAGTGACGTCCAAAATTATTATTTTTCATCGTTCATTCTAATGTACCTATAATAATGTAAAAAACAAAGATATAATAAATATACGAAACTGTTTTTAACTGTGTTGTTATAGAAGCAAGTTATTTAACGAAAAATACAACTTTTTACAAAAATATGTAAAACTAGGGCCATAATAAAATAATAAAACCTACCTAAGGGTACTTAAATAGATTCTAGAATATGGTAGTTTATTATTGTTAGAAATACTTGGGTTTCCAACTTTGTAGACGCTGACAATAAAAATATCGCTTTAGAAAATTTTACCAACGCCAATGACGTCAGCAAACACGGCAGTTTGCGGCGACCGACTGTTCACTAACCGTTTCTTCCAGGAACGAACCGACACGATCCTGCAGAACATTATCACAAACAATCAACAACCAACAACTGTTGGCGACGGACCGTGTATGTGATGGTTGATGTGAACACCTTCATATAAAATGTACAGTACAATGTTTTGTCGACTCGGTGACTGTTAGTAGCCTGTCATATAGTGAGAAACAGCCTTTATTAACCCAGTTATGCCTGAACATCGAAAAAATGATTAATGTGATAAATTTTTTTTGCAAACAGGTTTTTTATTAATAAAATAAACATTTTGCTTTGACAAAAAAAATTAAAGTTAATTCAGTAAAGAAAAAAGTTAGGTCCTACATATAGGACGTCAGGGTTTTGTAATACTACTAACAAAACAGCGCACATGCACACCAACATCACATTTCATACATTTGGTTGTAGTTTTCATGTGGCAGTGACGACATTTTATCTGTTTTTCTATTTGAACCACAAGATGATCTAATCTGTCGAATCTAGAATCTGCTGTTTCTCTCTGACTAGGTCTTCCAGTGGAGTAGGAGTTTGAATGTTTGCAATTGGTTTGCAGAATCGAGGTAGCAATGCGCCTACGGAAAGCTAAATGGTCTAAAGAACCTCCATTATTTTTTTGAATTTGCCATTAGTTTTGAATGGCCATATCGACACAGTGTGTAAAAAGTGGAAAATACCACTTTTTCCCTCTAATTCCAGATCTGTATAGGCTGATGTTCTGATCAGACCTATCTACACCTCCCATATTCAAATTGTAAAGTTGTACCATGGCAGGCTGTGGAATACTAATGGATTTCTTCTCTTTTTGAGAATATCTCTTTACCTGACGTATAGGGTTCACTCCAACTGCATTCGAACACAAGCTTACCACGTTGTTGTCATTCCAACTTACAATAGTAATACCTTTGTCCTTTTCAATCGCAGAGTCATGCGTGCCTCTCTGCGTTTTTTTGAGTTCATTGGCCGATATCAAAGGATTCTTTGGTATCCTGTTGCTCCTTATTGTACCTGTTCCTCGAACACGCATATCAGAGAGACACTCCGTCAACACCATACTGGTAAAAAAGTTATCAAAAAATAAGTGAAAATTATGGTGTTCCCACTTGCTTCTAAGAACAGCAGCGTAGGTAAGCACGACACCTGCCCCCACACCATAGTCTTTATATTCAGGAGATATGTGTGTTGAAGCACCTTGATAGGGTTCAAACCAGTTTATGTACCCTTTGCGAGTTGTACCAACCCAAAGTTTGTAACCCCATCGTATTGGCTTTCCTTTGATAAATTGTTTGCAGCCGTGGCGCCCGAATTAGGGCACCATGGCTTCATCTACACTATGTGCTTCTTCAATGTTTGCGTATTTGAGAAAATTTTTCTTCAATGCTTCAAATACAGGCCTAACTTTAGCAAATTTATCTGATTTATCCAAGTTGTCATTGTCAGCCATATGGAAAACCTGCATTATATAGTCAAATCTATCTCGGGAAAGGGCTCCTGCAACCAATTTGTTGTGGGTATCTAAGTCCTTTTCCCAATACATTCTTCTGCGAGGTAAAGGGACATATCCGCTGATAATGAAAATTCCAATAAAAGCTCTCATTTCCTCCATTGTAATATATTTGCCATTTTTATTATTTTTTAAAGCATAAAGATTCGATTGCCTCACCAATAACTCGAAAAGATCATCATCAAAGAATTTGTAAAATAAGCTAAGCGGATCTTCTTCCTCATTTACGTGTTCATCACGTTTTGTATTCTCATTACTAAATTCATTAGCTGGCTCATATTGTATGTCACCAGATGTCCACCTATATGCACGTTGATTCTTAGGTCTTGAACCACACTGGCGAAAATTGATCAGGGGTAAATCGTCTTCTTCGTCAAAACCGTCGTCAGATTGTGTAACAGGCATATGGATTTCCGCAGGAGCTTGTAACTGCCTTGATGGTAAGTTATCAGGGCACATTACATCCTCATCACCTGAATCTTCGTCTGTTTGGGCGGCATCATCTGGAGGTAACAATATTAGGTCGACGTCCCTATGATCAAGATTCTCATCCTCAATCATGGCAAGAGCTTCGTGTAATGTGAAACCTCTAGAAGAAACAGCAAAGTTATAATTGTATTTTTTTGTAATGAGTAGTGTAACTTCCTAACGTCCTATACATAGGACTATAGAGTTGACCTTGACTAAACTGCACTTCAACGTATACATTTTAGGTTAGAAACATGATAAATATGTGCAGTGCTCTATTTACTTCTATTATATGCATAAAATCTTTTTTTGAAATAAAATATTGTATAAAAAAACTTACCTTGAAAAATTTATCCCGTAGTCTGCCATTTTCATATAAATTTACAGCTCTCGATTTGGCACAAACACGACAGAACAAGATAACTATTGGAACGTGGTGTTAGAATAGATCTTTGACGATATCCTTGTAAGATGGCGCAACTGTGTTTTAAGTTTTGCGTTCTCAATAAAAATTAAACTTTGCCGTCCTACCTGTAGGACGTCAGGGATAACTGGGTTAAAAATGTAATAGATATAGATTTCATTGTAACAGTGGCGGGCGGTCCATGGAAGCAATGCTTGCCTTGAGAATTTATTAAAAATAAAAACAATGCTAACAAAAATACTTTTGTAAAATTATGGTTATCGTTTATTTAAATTGAAATGTTTATCAAATTAAAGCTCAATATCAACTCTGTACAGCAAAAAGTATAATTATTTAGAGTACTATTTTAAATTAGGCTCATTAAACTTGCACGGAAAGGTAATACCGATTCAAATGTGATACATACACTTCATATAAGCACTGCTTACAAATGCTCTTCTCTTAACCTTGGCGTGAATCAGCGAGCGCGGGGTGTTATAATAGACGGATGATGTTTGGCTGGTTAACATTGTTTGGTCGTAATTTTTATTGTGCTTCGTTCCCAAATGTTTATTTATTATAATTTGGTTATTTGTTCGATTTAGTGTTACTTAAGTAATGTAAATCTGCGAATGAGACTGTATTTTGTCGCATTTTATTATTTTAATTTATAAGTTGATTTTTTTAAAGACAAATAGTTCTATTTAGTATGCCTGTATGCAAATTTAAAATTGCATTATCGTTACTACTGCAAATTCAACTGCTTCGGTGAAAGGTTCGAGTACCTTCGATATAGCCGAATCGGGACGATTTTTTGTTCAGTTTGTAAATTATTAATAAGGAATTCTTCGCATACAGTTTTGGAGAGAAATTACGAATTATTAAGAAAGGCAGATCAAAACCAGATCTTTCAAATTTAACAACAAAGATTAAAACCTGTACCGGTATTTTGCTAAGACCGGAAAATTGATACGTAGTAGTTTTTTTTTTTATTATTTGACGCCTACACTACGGGGGAACCAACATCTAAGGTCATCTGTCCCCCATTTAACATGCAACACGAATACACACATCCATAGTTGAGGTGACGGAATTTTCCAATTAGAAAAATCCCGTCGCCCCAAGTGAGATACGATCCCACGACCCTTGGAACACGAGTGATGCACTAACACCACTCGTCCACCGCCGGCTCTAGTAGTAGTTTTTTTTTTTTTAAATAAAGAATGATAGTCAACAAATTCCATAAGTATAAAGTGTAAAAGTGCTTCTTTGAAAAACTTTTAAGCTTAATAATTATAACACTGTTTTTTTATTGTACCTAGCAGGGGCGGATCCAGAGAAGTATTTTGAGGGGGAAATCTTTGGAAAAATAATTGTTTTAATAAATAATAATTAAACAAACATTATTTGTTTTTATTCTATGTAAACTTATTTCTAAATTGGGGGGGGGATTATTCCCTCCCCGTTAATCCGCGCCTTTATCTAGGTGTATTATAATTAAAATCGTGGTTGCTTCCTTAGCCTAAATTCTCACCGCACGCCACTACATTGTAATAATGTAAAAACACAAAAACAGATGCTTTGTTATTAGATGTGTTACGATTGTAATAGACATAACATCGCTGAATTTCCAAGTTTTATTACTCTCAAAAGTTGGTTATACTATTGCTAACATTACATGTTAAATGGCGCAAAATTTAAACTAAGTTTTTAAAAACTTATAAAAATCAATTATATTATTTAAAATATTAGATAAGGTAAAATATTAATTATTTTTGAAAGTAGTACTATTAAAATTATTTTATTTTTTCAAACATTTTTAAATTTTTCCCTAAAAAACCGACTTTGATTACTAATTCAAGGTATTTTCCCGGTTTTCAAGGTTTCCAGGTTCGCTGGCCACCCTGCTCATTATAAATTGTAAAGACATTTTTGCACTTTAAAAGGAGAACTCACAGATTGAAGACGCAGTTCTGTGAAGGCGGCTTTATGCCGCCTTCACAGACCTGCAACGTGTCGCTAGCGACACATCCCTACCACAAGTGTATTTTCCCAACTTCAACTGTCGCGTGTCGCCAAGGTCACATCTACATGCCATTTGTATTGATGAAAGTGTTTTGAAGAATTTGAAGTGTTTTGTGCGGTTAGTTAATTAGCTTACTGCTAAATTAAGAATGAATATTGAACACATAAAATTACTTAGTTTGTATTGGTTATGGAGAAAGAGGCATACTTCAGAAAACAAGAGAAAACGAATTAAAAGGGGGTGAGGACCTAGAACATTTGTATTATTACAATGAATCTGTTCATAGATAAATAAGCAAATCGGCAATTTCTTTATTTTGTTGTTAAATTTTAGGTTATGGGTACGCCCAATATTCCAAGAACAAGCCCGTAAAGAATTTGGCGTCGGAGACAATTTAATTGCAGAGATGCATCTCAATGATGCCATTAAATACAGAATTTTTTTCCGAATGGGCCCTGTCGCTTTTGAAGAATTATTATCGTTAGTGGAACCTCATATAAAAAAGGTGGATCTGAGAAGACCAACGATAAGTCCTTCGACAAGACTTGCTATTACATTGAGGTTTGTTTTTGATTGCTGTCAATATTTTAATAATGTAATTAATTGAAGGGATGTCTGTATGATTAGATATCTTGCGGCTGGCGATAGCATGACTAGCCTGACTTACTTGTTCAGAGTAGGGCTAAGCACAGTGTCCGAAATAATATCTGAAACTACGCAGGTTATTTGGGAAACACTAATATCTTATATTGCCAGCCTTATTCTTATATTTTATCATTTTACAAAATTTATTCTTTAGAATTATAATATTTTTAAATATATAATAATCGATGTTATTTGAAGTTATGATTATAAAATTTGTATAATTAATGTCAAGACAGATTTATACAGAGTAAAATATATGATGATTTATATTATTATTATTCATATTTTATTACTAAGACATTTTTTCACATGAAATGTTCTTGGGGTATTTTTTCATGATATTACATTATGTGCAACTAGTGTTGGAAAATGCTCGCGCATTATTTTTGGAGAATATTTTCGGAGCACAAACGAGAAAAAACGAATAAATAAAAAAGAATAAAGCCTTAAAAGTGAGCAGGACTGGAGAATATACTAACTAGCAAAGATATACCCAAATTAAGATAATTTTAAAAGTTCTTGAAATTTCTCAAAATGCTGAAAATGCACGAATGTTCTCCAATTTTCCTCTTCTCATTTATAATGCTAGTAGTTGTAGTTAATTTGACTGTTGGAAGGTAACGTGTTGCAAAATAATGCAATGATAGAGAATTGGAAATATTAAACTCGTTGGGCCATATTTAAATCTTACTATTAAGTCAATAACGTGTTTAATTGCCATGGTGATCAATTCTAATCTTTTTCCACATATTATAATGAGATAAAGCTATCGTTTTTCTTATTGATTTTAATTAGACTAGTTAGAGACACCTTTAATCATGGCATGTGAATACGTCCCATTATATTTAGATTAGAAGCTAAGATATGCACCTTTGCAGGTATGATCGCGAAAACTACGCCGACCCTTAAAATAAATTTTGCTACTGAACACTTTGCCAACCGTGGATAATACGCTGACCGCGCAAGGTGTCCATTGCTTGCGGTCAGCGTAGTGTCTACGGTCGGCAAAGTGTCCAAAACTGCCAGTCGTCGTAGGTTCCACGGCCGGCATCCAGTACCCAGTCACCGCATGCACAAGTAATACATGTTAAAACAACAAAATATAACAAATTTAAATAAAATTTCATATATAACGAAAAACAAAACAGGTGCTTTCGTGCGCTAACCCAAATTTCTTGCCAATGATGCTTTCAAAGGCATAGATTGTGCAAACTATGTTTATAAAACTGTCTGTCTTTTGAACACCCGACGCCGACAGCAGCTGCGAGTAACACGTGTACATTTTGCGTGAACATGCGGTTTAAGATCATTTAGTTTTAATGTTTTTGTTTATGCTCGTTTGTGACGTTTGTGCTGTATTATTGTCAAAGTTCTCGAGAATTATTATGAGAACGTTCGCAAACGTGCTTGATTATGCTCCTAGCTGCTGCGAGTAACACATGTACAAAACGTTCGCGAACGTGCTGGATTATGCTCTGCAAAAGAACGTTCTTTTGATACGGTTTTATCATGCGCGAACGTTCGCGAACGTTCTCATCAGCATTTTCAGAACGTTCTTTCATTTACACCACTATGTGCAACATATATGATTATATTATTAATTTTTTTCCAGGATATTTTTGATGTGATATTTTGTTCTTAGGATATTTCTTCTTATGATATTTTTTTTGTGATATTTTGTTACGTGATATTTTAACTATGATATTTTGTCGGATGTTATTACGACTTTGATATTTAGACGTGACACCGATAAATCATCATAAACGCCGTCAATACGTTGTTTCCTTTGATTAGGCGTGTGCCAACACCACTTACATAACAAGGCCTGACAAGCACATAGTGACGTCACGACAAAGAGGCAATAGGCAAATTCCTTTATTTGTCATTTTACATTTAAATTTTAGCGAATAGGCTGTTTTATTCCACTAATTAATAGAAGAATCTGCGGAATACTAATTAAAAATGGGTTTTATTTGACAGATGCCTATTTTCGTATTCGAAAATCCTACCTTTTAATGTAAAATACCGAAATGTGGTTTAACTATTTGCAATTAAATATATTATGTCTTTAAAAATATAAATTTTTGTGGTAGTTTAGTTAGGATTTATATTAAAATGAATAATAATACTTTATTTTATTGAATATTTTACGAAAAATACACTTAGGTATATGCAGATTTCTACAATTTTGTAGAATTTTCTACATTAATGTTTATACATAGTGTCGTGTACCTCTTCAGAAATTATAAGTTGCACTGATTTATAATTGTTTTATTGAAGTTACAAATATATTCTTATTATAATAACTTACTTTAAAAGGGTGAACTTGTACCCCACTCAGAGAAAAATAATACTTGTAATAAGAAAATCGTACATTAAATTAAGAATTTTGATGCTGTTTTAGAACCTAAGAACTTTGTAGCTTCAATTTAAGAAATAAATAAGAAAAATATCCTTGTTTGCAATTCAAGACTATGAGAGCTTGAATGTAGAATAATCTATTTAAATTATGTTCTTATTTTTACATGAATTTGTTTTAATTTTAACATGAAAATTCTTAATTTAAAACATTCAACTTCTTTACTTAAACTTGAAACATTACCACTTTTAAATTGTCACATATTAATTTAAGAATAAATCTTAATTCAAATCAACGTGTTTCTTATTATAAACCGTCTGATTCTTGAAATAAAGAATTGTTTCTTACTTTAAGAAATGACTTGATGATGTTTTAAGCATTTTCTTTCTCATTTGAAGAAATTAGTAAACGTTAGTTTTAGGCACTATTATCTTGAATTTAGTGATTGGCTTTTAGGAATTAGTATTCAAAATAAAAGAAAACAATGGCACATGAAAGATTTATTTTAGATGCAACTATTAGAAAAATACATACACATATTTCTTTACAAAATAGAAAACTTGCCAGTCTCGAATTACATCCTAAACATACCACAAAAAAGGATTCTTCGGTAAATAATAGGAATAAAAAAACACAGCCAGTCTCGGTGGATTAGCGGATTGTAATGTTTACTTCATAACCTAGTGGTCGCAGGTTTGATTTCCGACCAAGCTGGTAATTTTTCATATACCACCAGATTCGGCTAAATTCTAGTATTCGAAGGGCCGGATTTAAAATTTTGAGGCCCTAGGGCCAGTATTTGGTGGGGGCCCCTTAAATTTCTAAAAAATTTTTAATCTCGGAAAAATAAAACTCCATAGTAATTTTTGTACGTTTTTTTTTAAATTTTGCTTTCAAAATAATCATTTCTTGTTTATTAAAAGAAATAAAACTAATTTGTAAAGTTCATCTTAGGGAGTATAAAGCTATTTGTTTTAACTCATTAAATTCTTTTTAAGAATTCACTTCATTATCAATTTAAAGAAAACAATTTAAATTTGTTTTAATAAAGATTTATTTATTTTGGCTAACAATTTAGTTACTTATAAATAATTATTTTTGTTGGTTTGTTCAAACAAATAACTGTATTTAATCTTATGTCAGATAAATACGACTTTTCTTAACGTTTAAGCAAACTACAGGATTTATTCTTAATTACAATTGTAAATTTATATTTTCTTTTTCATTTACTTTTCTTTTCTGATTTAATTTTTGTTTTTGAATAAAGGTTTTGTGTTTTTCAATTAACGTATGTGTTTAATTGATGCTAATACAAGCATACAGCATTTTTCTCTTTCCAAGTCAGATTACAGTTACAGGTGTCCACACTGAGAAAAATATCACTAACTATATTATAGTAAACCGATTTTTTGTTGTTCTAACTTAATTTTAGCAGTGTTAACTAAAAATCTAGGTCAAAATAAACAAACGATTTGTAAAGTGAACTATTTGTTTATGGTCAATCGGTCTTTGGCAGATCTTACTGGGCTTCTAGTAAAATCAACCATTAGTATGGGTAAAGTCAGCTTAACAAGGATTTTACGTTAGCAGGGCTATTTCAGTCTATAAATCGGGCTAAAATAGCTTAAAAAATTGATTTAATCTACTATATAAACAGGTAAAATAAACCAAACCTTACGGTTACCATTTGAAATAGTAGTTTTCACTGTAAAATAAAGTTGAATTTAGAATAATGATGTCATACATACGTACATAAAAACAAAAGTAGCTTTGTTATTTGATATCCATAACATATATCAGTCACGTACAATATGCATTTATGTTTTGATAAAACGTCTGTGTTGGGTGTATTTGTGAAGTTGGTTTTATATCATTCCTATTAAAAATGTTACATCAGCTTTTTAGCCTGCGAAAATTAAAAGGCATTTTATATTGTGTCTTTCAAACGCGAGTTCATTTTATCGAGTGCTGTTATATGTAAGTGAATATAAAGTTTATTGGCAGAAGGGTTTTAGGAGTACATAGACACCTTCAAAGGTAAGTCACTTTATTTGTTCATGATACCAATAATATTTAACTGTCTTACAATGACAAGAAAAAAATTTTAAAATTCGATATCTGACAATGAGTCGGGTCTTTAAGCATAATTTAATTATGTATTTATGTATTTAGGTGTCCACACTGAGAAAAATATCACTAACTATATTATAGTAAACCGATTTTTTGTTGTTCTAACTTAATTTTAGCAGTGTTAACTAAAAATCTAGGTCAAAATAAACAAACGATTTGTAAAGTGAACTATTTGTTTATGGTCAATCGGTCTTTGGCAGATCTTACTGGGCTTCTAGTAAAATCAACCATTAGTATGGGTAAAGTCAGCTTAACAAGGATTTTACGTTAGCAGGGCTATTTCAGTCTATAAATCGGGCTAAAATAGCTTAAAAAATTGATTTAATCTACTATATAAACAGGTAAAATAAACCAAACCTTACGGTTACCATTTGAAATAGTAGTTTTCACTGTAAAATAAAGTTGAATTTAGAATAATGATGTCATACATACGTACATAAAAACAAAAGTAGCTTTGTTATTTGATATCCATAACATATATCAGTCACGTACAATATGCATTTATGTTTTGATAAAACGTCTGTGTTGGGTGTATTTGTGAAGTTGGTTTTATATCATTCCTATTAAAAATGTTACATCAGCTTTTTAGCCTGCGAAAATTAAAAGACATTTTATATTGTGTCTTTCAAACGCGAGTTCATTTTATCGAGTGCTGTTATATGTAAGTGAATATAAAGTTTATTGGCAGAAGGGTTTTAGGAGTACATAGACACCTTCAAAGGTAAGTCACTTTATTTGTTCATGATACCAATAATATTTAACTGTCTTACAATGACAAGAAAAAAATTTTAAAATTCGATATCTGACAATGAGTCGGGTCTTTAAGCATAATTTAATTATGTATTTATGTATTTAGGTATCCACACTGAGAAAAATATCACTAACTATATTATAGTAAACCGATTTTTTGTTGTTCTAACTTAATTTTAGCAGTGTTAACTAAAAATCTAGGTCAAAATAAACAAACGATTTGTAAAGTGAACTATTTGTTTATGGTCAATCGGTCTTTGGCAGATCTTACTGGGCTTCTAGTAAAATCAACCATTAGTATGGGTAAAGTCAGCTTAACAAGGATTTTACGTTAGCAGGGCTATTTCAGTCTATAAATCGGGCTAAAATAGCTTAAAAAATTGATTTAATCTACTATATAAACAGGTAAAATAAACCAAACCTTACGGTTACCATTTGAAATAGTAGTTTTCACTGTAAAATAAAGTTGAATTTAGAATAATGATGTCATACATACGTACATAAAAACAAAAGTAGCTTTGTTATTTGATATCCATAACATATATCAGTCACGTACAATATGCATTTATGTTTTGATAAAACGTCTGTGTTGGGTGTATTTGTGAAGTTGGTTTTATATCATTCCTATTAAAAATGTTACATCAGCTTTTTAGCCTGCGAAAATTAAAAGACATTTTATATTGTGTTTTTCAAACGCGAGTTCATTTTATCGAGTGCTGTTATATGTAAGTGAATATAAAGTTTATTGGCAGAAGGGTTTTAGGAGTACATAGACACCTTCAAAGGTAAGTCACTTTATTTGTTCATGATACCAATAATATTTAACTGTCTTACAATGACAAGAAAAAAATTTTAAAATTCGATATCTGACAATGAGTCGGGTCTTTAAGCATAATTTAATTATGTATTTATGTATTTAGGTGTCCACACTGAGAAAAATATCACTAACTATATTATAGTAAACCGATTTTTTGTTGTTCTAACTTAATTTTAGCAGTGTTAACTAAAAATCTAGGTCAAAATAAACAAACGATTTGTAAAGTGAACTATTTGTTTATGGTCAATCGGTCTTTGGCAGATCTTACTGGGCTTCTAGTAAAATCAACCATTAGTATGGGTAAAGTCAGCTTAACAAGGATTTTACGTTAGCAGGGCTATTTCAGTCTATAACTCGGGCTAAAATAGCTTAAAAAATTGATTTAATCTACTATATAAACAGGTAAAATAAACCAAACCTTACGGTTACCATTTGAAATAGTAGTTTTCACTGTAAAATAAAGTTGAATTTAGAATAATGATGTCATACATACGTACATAAAAACAAAAGTAGCTTTGTTATTTGATATCCATAACATATATCAGTCACGTACAATATGCATTTATGTTTTGATAAAACGTCTGTGTTGGGTGTATTTGTGAAGTTGGTTTTATATCATTCCTATTAAAAATGTTACATCAGCTTTTTAGCCTGCGAAAATTAAAAGACATTTTATATTGTGTCTTTCAAACGCGAGTTCATTTTATCGAGTGCTGTTATATGTAAGTGAATATAAAGTTTATTGGCAGAAGGGTTTTAGGAGTACATAGACACCTTCAAAGGTAAGTCACTTTATTTGTTCATGATACCAATAATATTTAACTGTCTTACAATGACAAGAAAAAAATTTTAAAATTCGATATCTGACAATGAGTCGGGTCTTTAAGCATAATTTAATTATGTATTTATGTACTTTAATAAACTTGTTCCACAGTCATTAACGCGTAAAATTTGTTACTTTTCCGGTTTTCAAGTCTCAGCGAATTTTTAAAGAGCAAACCCATCGAATTTCTAGGTTTGAAGATTGATTCTTATGAATTATCTAGTATTTGTTTTTAAGCATAATTTTAACGTATTTCATTCTTTATAAGTTGAACTTCTCACTACTATCCATTTCTTTTTCTAGAGTCCTCTGACTTTGATACCGTATTGCTCGAAAACTACTGAAGCAAATTAAATATTTGAAAAACGAGCGAATAGTAAATTTATTTCTACATGTAACAGTAAAATATCATATTTCTAACTGATATACTTTTATTTTTATCGGACGATACATAATAAAAGGTACCCATTTTTAGGGAAAATTTCATTGAGAGTGAGTTAAATATTTTTTTTCTCAGAAAGTATATCTCATATATCTATGAGATTTTTGTAAGGGTTAGAAAGCAACCTTGCGGTTGTTATTCTATTAATTTTCGGACAAAAAAGTGTTTTATTTAAGATATATATGAAAAAATAGCGAACTATGCGTTCTTGTTTATTAATGGAGATAGCGTCAAATTTTTTCCGCTAAATTAACATTTTTCATATGTAGACATTATTTTCTTTAAAGAAATGTTCCGAATTTTAACAATGAAAGTGCAATAACAAAAAACCCGTTTTTTGTCGAAATCGCTTATCATCAAAAATCGTTTTTTTTGTTTCCGCATTTTTATTATTAAAATTAGGAACATTTTTTTAAAAAAAATAATGTCTACGCATAAAAAGTGTTGATTTAGCGAAAAAATTTTGACGCTATCTCTATATTAATAAACAAGAACGCATTGTTCGCTTTTTTTTCACATAACTCTTAAATAAAACGCTTTTTTGTCTGAAAAACAATAGTATAAGAACCGCAAGGTTTCTTTCTAACTCCTACAAAAATCTCATAGATATATGACATATACTTTCTGAGAAAAAAATTAGTGAACTTCAATGAAATTGTCCCTAAAAATGGGTATCTTTTATTGCGTATCGTCCGATAAAAACAAAAGTATACCAGTTAGAAATATAATATTTTACTGTTGTATGTAGAAATGAATTTACTACTTGCTCGTTTTTAAAATATTTAATTTGGTTCATTAGTTCCCGAGCAATATGCTTTCAAAGTCAGAGGACTCTAGAAAAAAAATGGATAGTAGTTCATTGTTATTGAAAATTAATTATGCCGTTTATTGTTACTAGAGAAATGCCTGACAGCAGTTATCTCCCGAGATTTGATACCGGTTGCAGGGGACCGCTCTGTTTTTATGTTTAACCTATAGCAGTGGAAATCTACATTCCAAGGGACTGCAGTCAATAAGGTTAGTACGCTTTAAAGTATAGTTAGTACTTTAAAATTTAATTATCTACAACGTAAGATCGTGATTTTTAATAATTTTTGGGCAATGACCTTTTAAATAAACATTTCTGGACCTGGTCTCTGCAAGGGAGGGCTCTCGAAATGTTGCCATAAGAAATGTAGTATTATAGACTGAACTTCAAGAACTAATAATTACTATTTATTACAGTAACAGAATTACATTGTTCTTTTCAGTCAGCTGCTACGACTGATCTTCAGAACGTAGATATTGGAGACTTGCCATCACCAGTTGGTCAGTTCACCAGCACTACTCAAAGTCAATCTGAGGCCGCCTATAGTTCTAATCCATCCTTCAGCCAGGATAGTATTTCTTTGGATCCTGCCACAGATACATACAGCATTCCTACACCATCTCCCAGGTCGAAGGGAATAATGAGAGTGTGAGTATGAATAGTTGTGATATTTCGGTAATTTAACACATTGCTTAGGGTAAAGTGTTTCACCGCTGCCTCCAGTTGGTTCAACTGTTTCATGATCACTGTATAACGATCTAAACCTCTTTAAACAGAAATACATATCTTAGAAAATTCCATACCAGTATTTTTTGACCACTAGGATAGTCTTATTTTGATTGACAGTAGGTATTACACTGGAAAGTTCTTGACAATTTATTTTCATATTTGATTTTTTTGAATTTGAAGTTTGGTGTGAAATCTTCGTACCGAATCTCACACGCGCTTGAATTAGTAACCAGAAATTCTGTCTCGATCAGGAATGTTTAAAGAAAATTATTCTTCATCTGTGACTCGGGGCACTTTTCAAAATATTCCTGACCTCGAGATTGTAAGAGACACCTGTAGGTGGTGAGCTCGAAGAGATAAAGGTAAACCACGCCCATAACGGTTTTTGTCGTTTTTCTCGAAAACTTAGGTTTATCGAGATGAAGAAGATTAGGTAAAATAAAGCTTATTTAAATCCCTTTGCCAAAACCCATCAGGCGAGATTATCGATATTCTTGGTGCCAGTTGGCTGAAAAATTCGTTTTGGCAAGTTAATTCTTAGGAGAGTACACTGTACTAGTCAATTTTTTAATTCAACCTATTATGTAAAGGTGTTTCGTTTGTTTTGAAATCCTAATCTCCTTTATTTATAAGATCAGTAAAGTTTTCTGGAATGATTTTTGCTGTAAAACTGAAATATACAATTTAAAACGAAACTGTTACCTTACTGTGGCGCCCGTACAATACGAGCAAATCAGGAATTAAATCGTGTATTTCAATTTCACATCAAAAATCATTCAAGAGAAAAATTTGCTCGATACCAAGGTCTTATAAATAAAGAAAATTCGGATTTCAAAATAGTCGAAACACCCTGTACGTATTGGGTTGGATACAAAAATTAACTGGTACAGTGTACTCTCCTAAGAATTAACTTGCTAATACGAATTTTTCAGCCGACTGACACCAAGAATATCGATAACCTCGCCTGATGGGTTTTGACGAAGAGATGCTAAGGTAAAAGATGACTGGATCACGATCGCGTCCGGATCTCAACAAATTTTTCTTAGCTACTTCATGACGAATATTAGACCAAAAAAGTTACGCCCGAATGTTCCTTGAGCAAATTTACTGGTGCAACTTGCTGATCCATGTATGACATACCTTCTTTCTTCGAATACACAAAACAAAGGCGAGGTACGAAAAAGCATTTTTGGTAGGGATTTAAATAAGCATTATGTTACCTAATCTCCATCTCAATAAACCTAATAGTTTTGAGAAAAACGACAAAAACCGTTAGGGTACCTGGTTTACCCTCATTATCTCTTCGAGCTCACCACCTACAGGTGTTGACTTTGAGGGGGTGATTTAACAATCCACAAGGAAGCCCTATGCAAAAATCCACGGACTTAACTCGACTTTCCGCTATTTTTTGTAAGACTGTACTATAGTGATTTGACTATTATTTGTTACTTCAATATTTTAGACATCCTTATCATTTCTGAAATTTAAATAATGTTCTCTTTTCATTGCAGGAAGTGTATGCTGTAACACTCCAACTAGCCCCACAGGGCAGAACCTTATTAGATCTTTACTTCGAGAAAGGTATCCTAGATCAGACAGCCAGAAAGAGGTTATGCCACCTTATAGTTGACGAGAGCTAAGCGAGGAACCAAGGAAAAAAGTCGCGTCTTTAGATTTACATTTTTATTGGAATTTTTAATTTGTACTTATAATTGTCACATGTTATCATAATTATAATTATTTGGATAATTATTTCCGGATGTTGACTATAATGAATACAATATAATTAATCGTTCTAATGTAAGTTTTTTATTTAAATATCGTTTTATTTTATTTGTCTTGCCTTCATTTTTGAACAATAACAGTTTTTTTTATTGAATTGGTTTCTTTTCGACTTTTTTTTGTGTAAGTATGATATTGGTGATTTGGACTCACTATTATTGCTAGTTGGCCATATTTGCTCTTCAGAATTACTAGATTTCCATCAGTTTCTGAAAATATTTTCAGCTATCTCTGTGAGAAAACCTTATATAGCAGATGAAGGTAATACACATTGAAATGAGGCATAAAAATTGAAAACATTCATATTTTCAATGTGCATTTTCCTCCCATATCATTACAGGGTTTCTCCTAGAATTAGCTTAAAATAAGACTTAAAATTAGGGAGTGGGGGAAATTTGGAGATTATGAAGAGAAAATTAGGCAAACTACCAAAAATAGTGAGTTTAAATCACCAATGTCATCTGGTAGAAACAACCAGAAAATATAGTAATGTGAACTTGAATCGATGGGTAAAATCAACTAAGCAGAATGGTATTTTAGTTATATGCAATGGTCATGACTGCTATTATATGTAGCTGATTCCACCTTAGAAAGATGCTGAATTAAGTTGACATATAGGTATTTTTACTATCCAATATTATTACATCAGCCAGAAAAGCCAAGCTAATGCAACTACATCGTGAGTTACTTTTACTAGTCTACTAGGTTGATTTAACTATATGAGCTTCATTTCTAACTGTTTCATTTCGTATATCTAACTATACTATTAAGACTATTTTAACTATATGCAAGGCTGAAACAACCTAACACGGTATGGTAAATTTAACTATCTACCAGTTGCTTCTACCATATGGGAGTGTGATTGATTTAACCTTATTGGGTAAATTTAACCAAACACATTTTACTAAAATCGTATAGTTCGTGTTACTCATAAGTATTGTTGTCACTTTTTCTACCATATTTTCGGGTTGCTGCAACTCATTTTTGGTTAATTTAACCTGAATATTTTTTTCAGTGCAGCTTGCAGAAGCATAAGTGCTTATAATTTATGTTTTATATTTAATGTCACTGCCAATTCTTGTTTCCAGGCATAAAAGAATATAAGAGTCTCGAAATTCAAATAATTTATGTTCCACCGAACAAACCTGAGCTAGTTGAGGGAATTAATAAAAGAATATATGTGTATTATTTATTATTATTATTTTTATATTATTGGGGTCATCGCAATATATTAGATATTTCAGCATTTCTTATTTGGTGAAACTCCATAATCATGAAATAAATAAAACTGATTAGTTAAAATCTTCACAAATTTATTATAATTTACCTGACAATTGTTTCGACAGCTAAGCTGTCATTCCTTGCCTAGCTGGCATCTTTTATGAATATAATTGAAGAAATGTTGACAACTTTCTTAGCCAACCCAAACATATTTTTTGTATGGCCAGTACAAAAATGAACCTTGGGAACGTTTACTTCCATAAAAGTCCAGGCTGACAGCTTAAGCAAAGTACGTTTATACTTGCTATACAGTGTATAGCATATTTCTAGCATATTTTTTACATCTTGGTTTAAAAACCTCCCAGTTGAAAAAAGACTGTATTTTTTCGGATAGTTTATGCCGAAGTCGAAATTGATCTAAAATAGTAATTATTAATACTTTAATTGATTAATTATGACTAAAGTTATAGAAAGATTACCATTAGCACACTTAACGTGGCATGTTTGTAAAGGAACCATTCTCTCAAAACTTGTACCTCTCAAATGCAAACATAATCGCTCGTCAAACGAAATGCCACTTTGTATCCTAATAACACAATATACTATTTTAACGGTAACCACAAAACTGAAACTTGGCAACGTTTAGTTTTATAAAAGCCAAGGCTGCCAGCTGAAACAAAGTATACTTGTTATACAAGAAGAGAAGAACGGTAGAATTCAAGGTTTTTGCATTAAACATACTTTTATAAGAGCTAAACAGTAAATTCCAAAACTAAGAATATACTCAACTTCATCAGTCAACTCTTTGATCTTGTTTAAATCGATTATAGATTTTTTGTCTTTGACCTTTACCCCTAGCATATTTCTCTATATTTTGTTTTAAAAGTCTCCCAGTTATTCAACAGAGATTGCGTCTTCTCTGGATGATTCATGCCAAAGTCAGAGTTGATCTAAAATAGTAATTAATACTTTAATTGGGCCAGCGATAGACGAGTAGTGTCAGTACATCACTCGTGTTCCAAGGGTCGTGGGTTCGAGTCACACTTGGGGCGGCGGGATTTTTCAAATTGGAAAACTCAAGTATGGGTTTGCATATTTGCGATGCATGTTAGATCCGGGTCATATGACCTTAGCTGTTGGCTTCACCGTAGTGTAGACGTGAAATAAAAAGAAACTAATTGGTTACCCTGACAAAAGGGACCATTCTCTTAAAATTTCTTCAAGTGGTTTACTATGGCAATATCTGCCTCAAATTTTCCATTTGTTGCCATTTTTCCAAAATTTCTTGAATTATGCTCCCCTGATCATAGTTGAATTTTAGCCAAGTTCTTGCCTCTTTGTCCAATAATTTTGAATCGGGAGCCTTTTTCTTTGGTGTCTTCGCAATGTGACCTTGTTTGATCATAAGGTAGTGCAAATTTCGGACCTTGTTGTACAATTTTCCTTTTGGGTTGTCCTTACTTCCCTGCCTTGGTACATAATAGTATTCCTAGAATTTGAATTTGTTAGTGCAAGTGTAACAAATTATGGCAACCTCCTTTTCTGTGTGAAATAATTCTATTACGTCATTGGTGTATTTTTCGATATCTTTTAAAGATATCGTTTCATTCGTATTAAAAGTATTTTCGCAGATTATATCTACCAACACTTTTCTATCTTATAACGATATGTTTAAAGAATGAGAATATCTTTGAATAATATTTCTACTTTTGAGGCATTATTTCAAAGATTGGTTAAGCAAGCGTCTTGGTTTCCTGAAAAATAGCAATGTTAAATAACATCTAATAGATTTTAGCCTTTACTTAATTAGAGGTCGAACCTTAAAAAGTTTGTCACTGCTTGAACTTGCAGTAGAATTATCAGCCAAGTGTAGATTCCGCTTTATCTCTTCAAACCTATTTCTTGATAAACACCGTGAAATGCTATCAATCCGGACATCCTCATCTAAACCCCAGTAAAGTCTTTCGCGTGGTAGCCTATGATATCCAGACATTAGTATTCCTATAAATGCACGAATTTCATCAGGTGAAACAGAAAAATCGTGCCTATTATTCTGTGTAGCGTAAAGTTTGCTGTGATATCCACTAAATGCTGCACCACATCATTGTCAAAAAACTTTTTAAATATCTCTTTTGGATTCAAGCTTTGTATTTCATCTGAAACTTTTTGTTCTCATAGTTTTACAGCATCTGATAAATTCATAAATTCAGAATCAGAATACAGAGGATCACATTTGCCCACGAAGTTGAAACATGATTTTATCTAGTTTCTTCTTTTTCTCTTTGGGTTTTTCTTTTTTTAGTTTATTTTTCTTTATGTCCAGAATCTCTTCATCACTACTACTCCAAGTAGAATCGTCACAAAATGGTGTTACAAATAAATCAATGGTGCCAGGCACATCAGTTGGAATTTGTGAATTTGCTAAGTCGTCTTCATCGTATTCTTCATTGTCTGCTAGACTGTCCGCGTCTGGAGGTATCATCACTACATCGATGTTAGTCGTAGTATTTATCGATTCAATATAATCTGCAGCACTATGGAGTCCGTTAAATTCTTTTATTCCATAAAACTTTCGGGTATCTATTGCTAAGGTAATATCTAAAACAAGATAACAAAAGTACCTATTAGTGCTCACTGTACTAGTTTGAGTACAGCAATATATTGAGATGATATGAAAACATTTGATTGAAAATTTATTGGACGATTTGATCGTAAACAGAAAAATAATTATTTCATGCAAGAAAATAAAATAAAGGATAGACATGCTAGGATAATAGATTTATTTAATCTAAAAACTACATGTTAGGTTACAGATAGATTTATCGATTTTTAAAACAGAAATTATAGAAGGATAAATTTCATGCAGACGTAACCTCAATGTTTACATAAAAATTCTAAATTATAAAAAGGATATCAATCATTTAGATTGTTTTCATAATAATACATGTTTTATGCAACCCAAGTCACATGTTAGGATGGTTTTTCCATTTGTCTGGAAGATTTAATTTTCTTGATTAGATTGGAGTTTAACGATGGATGATGTAGGGAAATTCTTTCTGTTTCCCATGCGACTGATTCAGTTTCGGGAAAATATTTCACTAAAAAATATGTAAATTAGGTCAATATTGTAATGATTACATTAGCACATTAATCTTACAATCTCCTGAATACTAATAAAGAGCATTTATCCTTATGAAGGTTTCGGCTTTGCTGATATGCTTCGATTTTTCTAAATATTGATTTTAATATAACATTTTACACCGTTCTTTGAACAAAAGCACTTGGAGGACTATATGCTGGACAAGTTTGACTACAATTTAATTCCATTCATGCTGTTATTTGTATGGAGTCTTGCAAAGCATCGTTGGGTCTATCAAATCATAAAAAACAGATTTTAGTTTGAATTTTACTTCTATTGTAAAGATGTTCTTATGTAAATTTTATATGTATCAGTTACTTAGTGTAGTTATGTATTCATCATTTGTAAAGGATTGAGCTGCAGGTCATGTGTATCCACGTAATCAAGTTTAATGAGATTTTTTAATCGTCAATCATATTGTTAATTTTCTCAGTTATGATAAATTTTAGACTATAAGTGTCTTATGTTGTTTTCCTCGTTATTTTGCCAGCTACTATTCTATCTTTTTAGATAGATTTTCTATCTTTCTATCTTTAAGATTAGTGTTAATTATGTACATCTGTTTCTGTGAAGTGATGTCATAAACATAGCGTATAGATTTTGTTTCTCTAAAATTTCACATCGTCCTCAATTGTTTTGCAAAATCATATAAAAAGGCCAGGAGAAATTAACAATTTCAGTCGATAAAACGCTTTGGGTGAATCCATGCACGACTCCAGACCAAAAATCTGTAAAATAAGTGGGGTTAAGTGATAACCATATGTTTGTATGTCAACAAACGAACGTTCAACGAAGTGTAATAAATAGTTACCTGGACATTTTAAATTAAAGAAGATTTATTTTCGTTCTTCAACAATTGTATGGAATTGTGAACGAGTTATTTTTTTAATTAAATTCAAGAAGATTTATTTCCATTATTGATTTGGATATTTGATTTGTCTTCAAAATCACCTGTATGAATTAAATGCAGTTCTACCAATATTCAAAAAGATTGAAGTGGATCTCGAGGTACTTTATATACAAGGTTGGTCAAAATAAAAGGTTTTGATTAAATTTTTCAAATAACAAAATTATAAAGACAATCTGAATAAATTCAGAATTTATTTTTCTCATTTTAAAAGTTTTTCTATAATAAAATTCTACCAAATAAACAATTTAATTATCAAAATTTAATTGATAACATTGATCGATGTCAGTTAGCTCAAATGGAGAATAGTTATTGCCCTATGTCAGGTTAATAACGACTAATTTACACATTTGAGCAAGCTCAAGGAAGATTTTCCTACACTTTCTACTGTTCTGTCTAAATAATTTTTCTCTTACTTTTTGAATTAGATTTTTTTTATTTTCATTAATAAAAATAAAGACTGTGTTTTCAATTTATCTATGTGTTTATTTGATGTGTATGCAAGCATCCATTTCTTTTTCTTTTCTCATATGGAGTTTAGTTTGCTGTTGTCCTGTTGCGGAAGTCCAAGTGTCTTGGTAGTAAGTTTTTTTATTCCAGGTATAAGAATCAATAAGATTTTATTATTTGATTTATTTCATGCTCCATCGAATTAAACCTGAGTTTAAAATATTGGGGTCAAATATTTTTTATTTTATTAAATTTCACCTCATATTTTAAGGGCTTTCCCAGAACGTGGGGCATATTAAAAATCACTCCAATATATATGACATTCTCGGATTTATAGTGTGATTATTTTGACAACTCAACTTTATTACAAAGCTCTTTGACACTTCTTAGTTTTGTATTTACTGCTAAACCCTAAATATTTATTAGAATAAAGAAACAAACAAAAGGTTATTGCACTTACCTGCAAAAACAACCACAAAAGCAAAGAACTCACTTTTTGGTATCAACCACATTCATGGTACTGCAAAACTTACACGGCCATTTCAAACAAAGGAATATAGCAATTAGAATAGAAGAGCTCTGTACTAATTCGGCTTCAAATAATACTCAATTACGTTAATTAAGTTTTGTTAATCGTAACTTTTGGATACTTGCTTGTCACTCATATTTCAATTATACACAAAATAAAATATACGTTTTTATTGTGTTTTATTTAAAATAGCAGGTTACAAAACTAAGTTCCCTTTTGTTGCAGATTTTTGATGGTCGTTTGCAGTTCGCGGTTCTTAATTAACTAACTTCTCTTTTTCTTTTACAAAATACAATTGTATAATTTTTAATATCTCATAATGAAATGTAATATTAAACAGGACATATGTCATGTCATTTTAGATAAAATGCGGTATAAAAGATAAATTATGAAAAAACGTTTTAGTTGCAACTTTAACATAGATAAAATGTGGATTAAATACTATGTCATTACTTATGTAAATGATAATTATTGAAAAAAATGCAATTAGCAAAAAAAACATTTAGATAAAATACGATTTAAAAGTACAGTCATCAATTATAACACGTTATCACCTTATCACTTTCACGTAACTTAATCACTCTCACTAAACTCAGTAGCGGCGACTTGGTGTTGAAAATCCAGTGGCGGCGTATGTGTAACTCCTCCCGGCTGAAATGGAAGCCTAGGGCTGGATGGGTTGGCTAGGCTGAACATCAGTGACTTCATCTTCATTAGTGTTAGGCTCCGGATAACAAAATGGATACGGATAGCAACCCTTACAGTAAAGGTACACTCCAAAAATGACCAATATGCAGAAAAAATACAGGTAAGAACGATAATCCAAAATGTGGGTGAGCTGCGTTCAGGTTGTAGTTCCTGAGGTAGAAAGACTTCATGTTGAGAATTAACTTTGGCGGTCTGATGTTTGATTTCTTCGAGGTCCATACTGGTAAGCTTTACGGTTGTAGATCGTTCGATTAGATTAGAAATGTTGAGTGAGGGCAGTTGGATCATTTGTGCTGGCGATAAAGCATCATTTCCATAAGAGAATTTCTCGGTATTAATGAGAAAATAACAGTTGTCGGAAATTGTTATTAGGTAACTGCCAGGTTGAAGTTCATGGTGTGTTTCCACAGAACAGCTTTCAGTTATAATAGAGCTGACAGGTGTAGTGAGCAGAATGTTGTGCGGTTGATTAGCAATTGGCTTCTCCAGATGGACAGGTAAAGTAGTGCAGTTGGCAGCTTCATTTTTAATGATGATATGGACTATACAGTCGTACTCAGATTGTAAATGGTTCTGGCAGTAATAGGTGACTTCCAGTTGTTCACAGAGGTCGTCTTGATATTGGTAAAGCTCATATCTCTCATTTAGGATTAGGTATGGTTTTGGAGGCGAAATTATTTTATTTTGAAGTGGAATAGGATATAGGAAATATGTGTTGAGTGAAGTAGTTGTTAAAACGGGAAAATGAACTAAAAAAATTAATCTCTCGCCGTTATATAGTAATTGAATACCCAAGAAAGAGTTAGTAACTATGTTGGTTGCTAAAATGAACTAGCTGATCGAAGGAGTACAAAGTTTCCATTTTACTAATAATAGAGTGCAAATTGTCTAATGCAAGAAAAGTTGGATGAATTTTGTGTAAATGAGCAAAAGTAATTGCATTAATAATTTGATTTAAATGAATTTGTAAAGTAAAGAGTGAATTATTGATTAATTCTAAAGCCTTAAGTACATTGATATTTTCCGAAAATTCATGTAGTAAATGTTTAATTGTTAAAATATTTGATTTCATTTGAAAAAGGCTAGAATTTGTTTTGATCATAAGGTCTTTAGGTAAAGAAATTTGGGAGTTTATGGTGTTTTGAAGAAGATGATCATTCTTGTTTAGGTGATTCAATATTGCATCAATTCTCTTGCCATCATCAGCGTCAAGGGTGCCAAATAACCATTTTGATACTGTACCTCCAAGATTAATTAACCCTCGCTTAGGTCGTATATGTGGAGAAATGGTTTGTAACAAATAATCGATATGAAGTGATAACGTAAAACCCTGATTTAGCAATTGATCGATATGATTACTAAAATTCTCCTTTTTTGATATAAGTTTAAGTTGGGTTTCTATGTGAAACTTAATTTCAATAAGTTCTGTAGTATTCATGTAACTAACAAAAGTATGCTTGCTTAGAATTATTCTTGTGTTTTTTAAATTCATTGGCAAAATAGGATTCGTAAGTTTTTGAATAGAATTATTGACGGGAACATAAACTAAACATAGTATAAATGAGAGAATATATGGGAATTTCATCTGAAAAAATAAGAAATAGGGTAATATTAGAGTTTTTTACGTCTTTTTAGGTTGTGTTTAGAATATTTGGATGTTTCAGTTTTGACTTTGTTAGTAATTTGTGCAATGGGGCTTATTTTAGTGAATCTGGGCGCTAGTTTGTCTCTAGGCAATTCTTTATGGTATACTTGATCATTTCGAGATATCGTTGGAGGTTCTTTCCGGTTTTCATTAATCTTGCGCATCTTCTCTGTCTTGTTTTGTTGCAGATTTTGATTAATTTGTTTATATTGTTCTTTTAATTTTTCTTTGTGAGTTTGAACATATTTGGAAACAACATCCTTTTCTTCAATATCGAATGGATCTTTGGTATGAAAATGTCCTGATACAATTTCGAAAGGTGTATAATTAGTAGTTGAATGTATAGAGAGTTATTGTAGTGAAGCAATGAGTATCGAATTAGATTATTAAGTGTCTCTTTTGGATTTTGCTGCGTTTTAATTCTGATTTGTTCTAATAGTGTTGAATGAAGCCGTTCGATGTAGCTATTTGAATTTGGATTTCTGGGTGTAGTAAAATGAACTTGAATTTTATGAAGTTTGCAAAAATCACTGAAATTTTGATTATAAATTCTATTCCGTTATCACAAACAATAGTTTCTGGTATGCCATAATGGGAAATAAAAGTTAATAAACCATCTAATAGATTTATTGAATTAATTCCTGTGATAGAATAGACTTGTGCAAATTTGGAAAATGCGTCTATGACAGTGAGAAACTTTTCTCTAGAAATGGACAGAGTGTCAAGATGAATTCTTTCAAATGGTTTTGCACCTGTTGGAACTGGTTGGAATTGGTAACTATTAGGTTGTCGCTCATATTTGGATTTTTGACATATGACACAATTATTAATATAATTAGTTACATCCTTAGTCATACTAGGCCAATAATAATTTCGTTTGAGTGATTCAATGGTAGTTGTTATACCACGATGTCCAGTTTTGTAAACATGATGATAACTTAGTTTATCTTGTTTGTCGGTATCTGAAGTTACATCTGTTAATTTAGTAGAACATATTATTAATTTTGAATTAATTCGAATTAGTTTTTCTTGAATGGCTTTTATAAAATGTTTTTCGTGTAGCTTATCGGGAAAATGCAGATGATACGTTGTATTATTTTTCAAGTTTGCAATGAATTCTTCTAAATCATCGTCCAAATTTCTTCTTCGAAGATTGATGTAATATCGTTGATTATCAAATACCTTTTCATTAATAGATAATGGGACGGGTGATGATTCTGAGATCTTAATGATCATTTGGTACTTTGGTAATTTAGAGGTTTATCTGAATAAGGAAATGTAAGTAGGGGCATTTCTTCAGCTGAATGGTCTGTAGTCAAATGGTTTTCAGAGCTTCTAAAATATTCTTCTATTGTTTCATTAATATCACCTACTTCATTTATTACGGAGATATTGTCTACTGGGTTTCTAGATAAAGCATCTGCCACGACATTCTCTTTTCCTTTAATATATTCTATTTCATAATCATATTCTGAAATTAGTAACTTCCAGCGAAGTAGTTTTGAACTTGGTTCCTTCAGATTTTCTAACCATTTTAACGGTTTATGATCAGTCCGAATTTTGAAATGTCGCCCAAATAGATAGGGTCTGAAGTACTTGATGGACCAGACAATGGATAGTAGTTCTTTCTCTATTACGGGATAATTTATCTCACTAGGATTGAGCGTACGACTTGCATAGCTTACTGGCTTTCCGTTTTGACTGAGTACGGCTCCAATTGCAAATTTACTTGCATCTGTAGTCAAAGTAAACACTTTGGTACTTTTGTCTCATTTACTAGCATGATTAAGGATGAAGGGCGAAGGGAGAAGGGTGATGTATGAGAAGTAAGATAGAGTTGTTGTTAGCTATACGAAAACCTTTAAGTAAAATATTTGTATAGGTATATCACCCTTCTCCCTTCACCCTTCATCCTTAATCATGCTAGTAAATGAGACATCACGTGTTCTAACCTAACCTATCTTGGACCACGCCTACTACGCTGTGATTTGTTGGCCACCATCTTTGATTACCGGAATCTCATACTGATGGTATTTGGGGTATAAAAAGAAATTTGTATGTGGCGCTATTATGTCTACCCTTAATGGCTGCAAATTCTCGTGTACGAGAATCAAGCGCTGGTTCTAAACTAAGTATCCCTGAATGCTTGTAACTGTCATCTGATGACGTCATGCTCTCCATAGCTCTACCGAAGAGATCTATTGATAAAGTTAGTAGATTAGAGAAACAGACGCATGAACATTATTATTATTATTACTCATAACCAGGGTTTCTCAGCTATTTATCGAAGCATTGAACCGTGCCAAGGGGGAAATATTTAAAGATGTGAATCTGAAACGTATGCATACCAATGAATCCTGTGCTATAAGACACGACGACGATGATAATGATGATGGAATAATAAACGCTCGTAATGCTATACGTAAGAAATTAGCCTACTTTCACTGTGATAAAGCAGAACCTCATGATAATCGTGTTATACCGCGATCGGGGACCGTTGCTATCAATCTATCGCCAGAGCTTGAACAATCATCTCCCGCTACATCTGCTGATGATGAAGAAGAAGAATGCGATTCTAGCATAAAAGATTATCACGAATTCTCTAACTATTATAGAGCATTATTAGCTAGCGGAGAAAACAAAAACGTAGACAAAACTAGGTACGCTCTATATAACGACATCGATGAGTGGCGATTTGGTTGTTCGCGAGTACAGTTTCAGGGAAAAGATATTTTAATTAAAAACAAACTTTTCAATGGAACATCCGGGCTGTTTAATTTACTAACGCTTAAACGAATAAGCTCTCCTAGTCCAACAGAGGAAGATATCGACAAATATATGAAAATAATATCACTTACTAATGCTCATAAGAAAGACTATAGACACAACGCGGCTAATAAGCGTTAAACATTGGAAATACGAAAACATAATAAAGCCTAATTTATATAGAATAACAGACTTTGGGATTAGTCTTCCCAAAAAGTTAAACAAGATGAAACCGGATTGGATACGTCAGAGTACGCCTGATCAACTAGTGGATCGACTCCAATTGTTGTACGCCGCAAAGAAAGCTCATAGCAGCAGTCTCGAAAACGAAAACGAAATAATTTCAGTCATCACAGAGCTTAAAACGAGAAAAATCATAGAATAAGTAAATATTTAATTTGTACTATGTAAGATGATCTTCTTGTACTGCTAATTATATGTAATATGATATTTTAATACTAATGATAAAATAAACGATATACATTCTATATATGTTTCTTATTTCTTTACCTCTCACAGTAAACGTTCTGGTAGATGATCCTTTTGAGTTCCTGCATCATCTTGATACGTTTTTATTTCATAGCATTACCAGAGGCAGCAGCAGCAGCAGGAGTTTTTCGAGACCCGCAGAAGCTTCTATGCCGGCTACAAAGATAGTCATCGTCAATGTTGCCAACATCGTTCTGGTGCTTTTGAGCTAACGGCGAGATCAATCGTCGCTACTATATGAAAATAAAGGGTCTATGCCATCAATAGTAAAGTTATTTAAGCTTAAACTCGAACTAAAACATAACCTCAAGGAAAAAGATAGTGCTTACCCCTGCATAGTATAATTACTCTGTTAAGACGACGAGGGAGCATAACATAAACCGATTGTACCTACTCCTGTCTCTCCGTTTGTATAATATAAATTATAATCCATGCTGATTAATTTTCATCTCTAATTTTGTATAGAGGCGTTTTGTATAGAGTACTTCATAATGTCGCCCTATAACGTCATCGGGATAACTGATGGTGGAATCAGAGCGTTCTTCAAAGATGTTTGTCAGCTAATAATGTCACGTGGGGTTTTCGTGATTGGTGAGCGTAGTCAGAGGTAGAGATATATCAAACACAGGTCGTAACAACAACTGGTCAACAACAAGTTGAGTTTTGAATAAAATATTTAAGTGTAAATATTTCCGTTTGTGACAATAACATAACTCTGCTTTCTTGCCTGACCATCTAACAGCGGATTCTGCCATTTTTGTTTCAAGACTGTTTTTAGCCTAAGGATGTATAGTCCCGGGGGTTAATTAATTAAGGTTGACCTTTAGAACATATGTTAACGTTCAGTTAGTATGGCCTTGATATCCCTAATTGTTATTTACGCCAAACCTGACTGCATGTATTGTTAAAGTATGTAGATTAAGTAAAATTTAGAGGTAATATACAGGCATATATGTGACTGCATCCGATCTGTAAAATATAAGCCTTCTAAGCTAGTAATTATTACCTGCCTGCCTGACCTTTTTTATATGAACTCTTGATAAATTCAATTGTCCCAAGTAGCACAAAATATTGGTGCAATATTGGCTAGAAATTGTGGCAATAAAGGTACAATGTTCCTAACAAATATTGACCCAATATAGAAATGTGAACATTCTGCTTTATTGGTACAATATTGTTTTTAAATATTCGTCAATAATATTCTACTTCATTGGTCCAATATAGACTTGAAACATTGCTCAATAATAATATCCTGTATTGGTGCAATGTTCATTTTAAATAATTATCAATTATATTCTGCATTATTGGTGCAATGTCGATTTTAAATATTGCTCAATAGTATTCTAGTTTATTGGTGCCATATTGTTTTTAAATATTGCTCAATAATAGTATGCTTTATTGGCGCAATGTTGATTCTAAATATTGCTTAATAATGTTGTCACTGTAATGGAAAAAATAAAAATAATATAAATAAAAAACCAGGAGTTAATTGAACCATATTTATTATTAATACATAGAAAAAAATTAAAATTAAAAACTAACTACATACACAAGTACAAAAATTTATTCGAAGAAATCAAATGTTAGTTTTTAAAAATATACAACAAAAGAAAAGACGTAAGCTTATTTAAATGAAATTATAAACAAAATAAAATATCTAATCTGAAAGAACAATGGGCAATGTGAATGAAATATAGCAAATGCTTTCAATAGTATTAATAAAAGATAACAAATAAGATTTTTAATTAATCAGAATAAGATAGATGTGTAGATGTATAGTAAAAGCTTTTATTACATTTTATTTACATGGCCCAATAATCTTAAAATATAATATATAAAATAATAAAAGGGAGGATATCTATTCACACCAAAACCGGTTAACTGGTCCGTTCCTGTAATAAAAGGTAAACAGCATGAGATCATGTCTTAATAAGTATTGACCGATGCACTAACTACCCTTTTATGTCTGTAGGTAAACATAACAATAAGGGTGTCACACAAAATAACGACATTAGTCGGCTCGATACTGACAAACCTCCGTGCACTTGATAAGACCAAAATGTTACCATCCGCCGCCAATGTTCAATCATCACATAAAGCTTACGAATTTATTTATTAAACAAAATAATGAAGTCGCACACACTCACTTATTTTAAACTTCTTGCATTGTAATCTGAAGCAACTATGAGTAAATTCTTGACCTGTAAAAGCCTCAGCCTCTACCCTAAACAACCGAGTTCTTAGAAATTCAGCTTTCTCCCGATCAGGCGTAACGAATCGTTCCCTTTTCGTTGTATCTTTTTCTCTGATTTTGCTAAAATGCAACAACGTAAGTATATAATACTCGTTCATGCAATATTCTGGTGTTATTTTGACCTCTCTTTCCTAAGATATAAATATTCTTATTGGCTTTCTTGGACAATTGTGGATTAATCATAACGCATTGATACATTAGCTGACCGGTTTCGATTATATTTATAATCTCTTCAGAACACTATAAATATATTAATAAATTTAATTAACAAATTATATAATTTCATGTATATAAAGCTATAATAATTTTTTGCATCTAGTGTTCAACTGCATTGATTAGTAGATGTTACAATCGTTAATTTTATTCAGAATATGAATTTTTCTTTTCTCTTAGATCTTTTTAATTGATACCGTTGTACCTAGAATACATTATGTTTTTATTTTTTTGTTTACGTAATCTTAATTATCTATAACACATTTAACAATAATTACAATAATAATAAGTTCACTTACATTAATTAATCAGTAACTACTAATGTTAGTGTAGGGTTCTGTAGTTTATCTAGTTCTAGCTTAGTTTTAGAATGAATTAAATAAAATACAAGCACATCAGATTTGATAAAATATTGTCTCGGGCTCGTTTTAATTGTTCTTTATTTAAGATTTCATGATTCCTTATTGCAATTATCAATTGACCTACATTTCCAAGAATATTCATGTCTGGATTTTGAAGTTTGAGGTAGTTATTGAACATTTGGACAGTTATGAACCAGGTTTTGGTATTTTGGGCTTTGTGTTTAGGGTTATTGTCTTCGAGAGAATTTAAATCGTTAACTAAGTATGAAAAATGTTATAAAAATAAATAAAAGTTATAAAACAATATTGCTAGAATATTTACTGTAAATATGTATGCCATGTTGTATTTAAATAATTGTTTAATATGGGTAAATGATATTTAAAAGAAAAATGCTAAAGTTATTCTGCCAATAATGCACCAATATCGGTTCAATAAATATTATAAAACAATATTCATAGAATATTTACTGTAGATATGTATGCGATGTTGTATTTAAATAATCGTTCAATATTGCTAAATGATATTTAAAAGAAAAATGCTAAAGTTATTCTGCCAATAATACACCAATATTGGCTCAATAATTTGAAAATAAATACTAGAAAACAATATTGTTAGAATATTTATTGTAAATATCTATGGGATATTGCATTTAAATAATCCTCCAATATTGGTTTTTTTATAGTAAACCGCGATATTGCATTTAAATATTCCGCCATTATTATAACAATATTGTTAAAACATATTCTCAAAAACCAATATTGGCTAAATCATGCTAATATTGCCCCAATTATGCAATGTAGGTTCAATTTCGCCCCAATTATTTGCCAATATTTTGTGCTACTTGGGGTTATACAAAACAAATGCGAATTATCTAGAACGTAGATACTTAAAACACACAGGTAGGGTAGGAATTTTTGAACGAATTGATCTTAATTTTGGGTCGCTTACAAGGAATTCTGGGATGCGCTTTTATAAACTCAGCGGTTAAGCTGTTTGCAGAACGCCGTATCAAGGCTTGATATGAATAAATTGCTCCTTAATGTTAAGAAATGTTCAATTATCTCGCTCTATAGAATTAAATCTCCATTATTGTTGATTACAATATAGGTAATATCATTTTAGATCGCAGGGGATGTATATTATTATTAGAATAAAAAATACGTTAACTTGTCTGAAAAGTGTAAAATATCTTCTATTTTTGCTTTTCTTGTAGACATTTCCAGCATCTGAGTTTTACTGTTGCAAATATTAAGATCTTTACTTGCTTTTCTTGGAGAAATTCCTACATTTGAGATTTTACTGTTGTAAATATCAATAGTTTAGAATCTGTTATTAGTATATTTCAAAATACACGTATATACCTTCAAATGTTTCATATCGATCTAATGTTACGTAAATAGAAATTTTTGAACCTTTCAACGCCTCGATTTAATAAAGCTGGTAAAATTATATATAATTCTTTTTTTGTTTTATTAAAACTGCGACTATCTATTGTTAAAATTTAATGGATATTACGTGAGGTTTCTACCTACATATAATAGGGATATTAATTAGTAACACATTTTTAAGAAGAAGAAGAAGATATTTTCAAGACCTGTAATAATAATAAATGATATTCTTTTTATTGTTTTCATTGATAAATAATCAAATGTCGAGAGTATCATTTCAAAACCGCAATTTAAAGAGTGTGCTATCTTTACAGAGGATCTGGTAGCCATTCATATGGAGAAACTACAAGTTCACTATGATAAGCCGATATATATTGGTTTCTGTGTGCTAGGTCTAGCTAAGCATATAATGTATGACTTATTATAACACCATTACAAAAACATATGGGAACAAGGTCCAGCTGCTGTACACAGATACCGATTCGTTAATTCTGCTGACACAAACTATGAGGATATGAAGAAATATTTGGATAAGTATGATACGGCCAACTTTAATCAGAATAATCAATTCGGAATTCCGAAACGATACATTATTGCTGGCGGGAACGGAGATACCTTAGCTTGGGGAAATTATAGGATTTCTAACTATTGATTAGAATTTCTTTCCCCTAGAACCCTTTCTTGTATTTTTAACTATGATAATTTAGAAGCTAGTTAAGTTTACATGTACAACTTATTATATAAGTATATTATAGAGACTCAAGAATCAAAATTCGAAATGTTTTATATTAGCTTCATTAGAGCTTTATGAAATAGAAAAAACATAATACTATACTAATAATTCCGGTTGAAAAGAGTTGTAAAA